>OZ010583.1:89208575-89211075 GCA_963932145.1 Acanthosepion lycidas
TCTTTGGGTAGAGAGGAACCTGGACGAGGCTATGCCGAATGGCATAGTCTCGTTAGGGGAGGTAGACAGATTCCCGTCTCGGATTTCTCCGCATTAAATTTGTCCTTTCGCTGCATCTTACCGCGTGGGGATTCAGGTAAATATCGTAATATGCAGTTTAAGCAGGCAGCGTGAGCTGTCACCGTGGGAAGCTCTTGCCGTGTCGAACTCTCTGCCTTCGGGTAGAGAGGAACCCGGACAAGGCTATGCCGAAGAGCAAAGTCTCGTCCGGGGAGGTAGACTGATACCCGATCCCGCGTATGCGGGGGTTTACAGGCAATTTTTGTCCGAGCCCACGGGATCGGATTTCCCCACATTACATGTAGCCTTTTTCCACATACTACCTCGTGGGAAGGCATGTAAACATCTTAATATTCTGTCTAAGTAGTCCACCACTAGTAGTGATTTACCTACTTTACGCCGCTGGCGAGTATTATATTTAGTTGATGTTATAAAGATTACTATTTCATTTCCAACCTCCGTTTTGGTTATTCCTTTTTTCACACCTTTTTTAGGTTACAATAGCGTCTTAGAGAGGACCATGTTTCTTTGAAACTTGTGGATAGTCACCAGAGAATCACAAATAAAGAACTTTACCAAATATAAGAAACAGCATCAGCAACTAATAAAACAAAATATCCATGGAGGGAATACTTAGTCAGAAATCTGCCATCCTCTATCTTAAAAAAAAAACAGATTTCTATATATCGGATGATATTAACAGAGGCGCCTCTGTATCAATTATATAACATTGAAACTGCTGTACAATCATTAGTCTTCCTTGAGCAAATTCTACTAGCGGGACCGTTTCGACATCACATTCCAACTCTCCTGGGGTTCAAAGTGGCAATATCAAAGTGGCAATATCACCACAGCTTCAAAGTGGCAATATCACCAACACAAGGACGGATGAAAATTAACGACAAAAAGCAAATGAAAAATACAGGTATGCATCACTTTCTTCACAAACAGTTATTCACTTATCAACATATCAACAGCATATCAACCTCAATGTGCTATTTAATGCCGACAAATGTTTTAGGATAGATTCGTATGAATAGAATATGTATTCTTTGCTTTACTTTGGTTTGGTTTATTTTGCTTTACGGCATATCAACCTCAATGGGTTATTTAATGCCGACAATTTTTTTAGGATAGATTCGTATGAATAGAATATGTATTCTTTGGTTTACATGGGTTTGGTTTATTTTGTTTTACGGCATATCAACCTCAATGGGTTATTTAATGCCGTCAATTTTTTTAGGATAGATTCGTATGAATAGAATATGTATTCTTTGGTTTACATGGGTTTGGTTTATTTTGTTTTACGGCATATCAACCTCAATGGGTTATTTAATGCCGACAATTTTTTTAGGATAGATTCGTATGAATAGAATATGTATTCTTTGGTTTACATTGGTTTGGTTTATTTTGTTTTACGGCATATCAACCTCAATGGGTTATTTAATGCCGACAATTTTTTTAGGATAGATTCGTATGAATAGAATATGTATTCTTTGGTTTACATTGGTTTGGTTTATTTTGTTTTACGGCATATCAACCTCAATGGGTTATTTAATGCCGACAAAGTATTTTATTACTGGTAATATTTTGTTTTGTCAAAAATCTGTTTCTGGTAATATACTTCCTTCAAAATTGTACTGCTCGTAATATTTTTTCAAAAAACGTATTACTGGTAATAGTTAACTATTTGCCCAAACTCTAACAGATGCTACCACCCTGCGTTAGGGTGGACCTTGGAACATCGGCAATTAAGAGGTGGTTTCACGCTCCTCAAAACCTCCTGATCAGAGGCCTTGCAGCTGGACATAGTTTAACGTCATTACCAGGACGCGGATGTTGTTTATCGTCTTACCCAGGGCGATCACTTCTGTTGTTCACTGGTACTAACAAGTAAGGATTTTTCTCCTGATGACGTCCATACTAGCTGAATTAATATACCACTAGGTGTGTCAGCAAAATTTAATTTTTGAATAATTTTTACTGTTCAAAACCCTACCAACGTACATAGTTTCATTGTTGAAAGACAATAAAAATATCCGGCCTTTAAAAAGGGGACACCCGTAACACTAACATAATTTTGATATAATAAAAAATAATATAAAATTTTAAATAAGAATACTATTAATTCATTAGAACTTTCTAGATATAAATATAGATAGGTACAGACACACAAACACACACACACACACACACACACACACATATATATATATATATATATATATATATATATATATATATATTTATATATATATATATATATATATATATATATTCAGTTACATTTATACTAATGTGATATATGTATATATCGAATGTAACAGCAAAATGTTCTAAATCGTGTAACAGCATAATTGTCCATTCCACAAAATGTTTAATATTTAAAAACACTAAACTAGGTGAGTTTGCTTTTTTATAGGTTTTTAGATAAGATGTT
>OZ010583.1:89216075-89221075 GCA_963932145.1 Acanthosepion lycidas
TGTTTAAGCCTTTTTATTTTATATATATATATATATATATATATATATATATATATATATATATATATATATAGTATCTGGCGTTCATATTCTATTTGTTATATCATTTTTAAATACAATTGAACATAAGTTAATTATTTTCTCTATATTGGACTCTATATTAAAATAATTTTATAAGAATTTTGGAAAAATCGTGCCCTAGGCTATCTAAAATATAATCACTTTTTTTAGGTTGCACGTTATTTAGATTCGAACTCTAGTATATCGCACTGCTTGGAGATTGATTTTTGACGGGTTATCAATCTTTTGTGGTGCAGTCAGTTATGTGTCATGCGTGATACCCGCTTACACGATTATGTATCTTTCGATACATGATTGACAAGGTAGATTTCTTCCCGCAGTAGGTTGCCAATTCTTTCTGCGGTAGACCAGTTGCCACCCAAGTCTATAGAACCCTCGGGGAGGAGAATAGGATCCAAGATTTCCAAGATTATTAGCACGTAAGTGAATGTAATGGATTCGACAGGAATTCGAACTCGGCTCTCCGACTCCTCAATCCGAGCCGCTATCCATTACTCCACTATGCCTGTTGTGTAATTGATAGCAGCTCGATTTGAGGTATTGCATATCCGAGATCGAATTCCAATAGTGTTACTTACGTGAAATTACTCTTTGGGAAAGCTATGGATCCATCTTTTCCGCCATCCCACCTATAGGTAAATAGCAGAACAGGTCCGCCCCTTTATACTTGGAGGGCAACTGGTCTAACAGGAGGACAACCGGATGTAGGTGAAGGACAACTCTGAATTCAAATCCTTAGTGGTCCAATAGCAGAAAAAAAAAACATGAGCTGTTAAATATCGGATGAACTCCTCAGACACAATAGCTATCTCCTCCAAATATGCGTTAAATATCCCAACCTACAAGCAGTTTCTCAGGCATGGTGAGTGCGGGGAGACTCTTGAAAACATAGTCAATCAGGGAGGAGTTTGGCTAACTGGGATGAAAAAGCCCTGGATTTTGATTTGGGTCAATACCTTTTGGGTTATATAAAGCCGAAACCTATTTTTAATTGAAAGAATAAATCTTTTGTTTTACGAATTAATACTGCATTAATCCTTTTTGGGGAATAACGATTTTTTTTTTTACAGATACAAGTTTTACTATTAACCTATACCCGTAACAGGGATATGGATTCAGCCTTTCCAAATGGTATTTGCGAGTATGTGAATGTAATTAACCTGAACGGGATTCGAACTGGCTTCGCCGATTTGTAATTTTGAGCCACTGTCCTTTGCACCTCACACATTCCGGCGATCTTAATATCAGCTCTTAAAAATGATATAATGGAAGAGTGCTATGGTAGAAAGCTTTTTTCTTACATAAGTATTTCCCCGATTATGGGCCATATTATATCGCGATATATCAACACCGTAATTCACGGATGGAACGGAATGGTTGAAAGTGAAAAGAATGACAACATGCTTCTTAGAGAGACTTTTATACGACTAAGACATATACAAATCTATATATCCACGTCTCTAGCAGAGCGTAAGGAGAAACAAAAAGGATGTTTCTTACATATGATATAGAGATTCTTTTGAGATTTCTGGAGAAGCCATATTTAAGATTCCTGACACAAACAAGCGGGATTCATCTACTATGACACCAGCGAGGACCATATTCCACGAAGAGGAAATGGTGAGTCTTAGGTTTTCTCAAATTGTGGACTATTTTCTTCCATATCTTGGAAAGTTATTGTGACGTCCCTCGGTGGTGTCGCTGCGCCAAATGTGACGTCTGCCTGGCTGCGTCCGTCGTGCTATCCTGTCCTGTGACAACCAACTGGCTTGGTATTGGTCGCGGCACCAAATGTGACGTTCTAACCTTTTGGTGATTCGGATGGGAATCTGGTTAGATTCGGTATCAGCCTTGTCGTTCCCAGCTCGCCTCCAACGTCTGGTTACCGAAGTAACTGCTTTGATTTCCAGTCTAACGTACCCACGTTGTGATTTGATCTTAGGTAGACGAAATCAATCAGTCGCCGGGCCGTGATGCAAGCCGAGTTCGATCAAGGGTAACACCGCACAAGCATATGTAAAAGAAAATAAAATAATAACTCGAAAAGTTCAAATGTGTTAAAAAGAATAACAATATTTTATATCTGGTTGCTGAATACACGACTGCGTCTTCTTCCCAAACCCGCTATATGGATTCGTGACACTTTGTGTTTGTTAGGCGAGTCTTAACATCTTAAGTTGTTTGTTCTTTAAGAAACTGGTTCTTAGTGTGTCTTCAGGCGATATTCGTAAAACTTGTTTTGGTGGTATGAGTCTAAGTCGTTCTACAAAAATAAATTGTTCTTGGCTAGAAGTTGGGGTCGTGACGCCTGGAATCTTTCAAGTCAGCTATCTTCGAGGCGGGTGCAACTCCAACTGCGAACTTCACTCAACTGCCTCTCAAATGGAACTCGAACTGGTACTGCTTTTCACTCGCTGTGACTCTGCTTATATGGATGCCGACCAAAACCGGTGTGAGCTTGTCGGGGTTTGAGGTTACTTGATAATTCTCAACCCACAATCCACTTCTTTGGTTTCGGTCAGGAAAATTTTATTATTTTCCATTTTTGGAAGTCTTTCGTCTTCCCAACTCCTTCTGTTCTCATATTGGTATCTCACCATGCCCTCAGAGGGTGTCAACGGGTTTCCCCTCTCTCTCACAGTGGCATCTCACACCTATCCCTTCAGGGGGGGCAACAGGCCTCCCCTCCTTCTTCACATGATTACCTCTGCCTAACGCTCATGCCAATGGGCGCTCAGCGGCGTGGATGTGGCCAGACTAGCCTCAGTTTAAAAAATCTTGCTCAAAAAAAAAAAAATCTTCCTTTTTTTTTCTTTTTCCTTTCTTCCCTTTCTTCTGCCCGACAACAAACCTTAGACTCTTATCTTAATCAAATGTCACTTGGACTTTATCACCCGTGGCCTTCGCCAAACAAGTGGGTGATCAATTGGACGTATTTGCATTCTGTTGCTAATTAACTGTTCTGATAAAATAATTTCGCTATCATAGCCAGCCCTGACAATAAACAGGTGTTTTTCCCAAATGACATGGAGGTGGTTCCACGGACATTTTGGTTTCGGTCAAGCTTAATTTTTATCTCCCAGCACCCTGCGGAGGTCGCGCGGGCATTTTGTTTTTTTTCGGTCAGTGCGTGCTTAATTAATTTTTATCTCTTTAGAATTCTGTCTCGCAGGCCATTTGACGAGCCTGGAAATTTCACCATTGCAATGGGCAGATTGGCTATATCTTATTCTCCGCCCCGTAACATAAATCAGATTAAATCCAGTATCTTACTTTCTCGACAATAAAATTTTACCACTTTTCTTTGTTAGAAAAATAACATCGCTTCGTGTCCTGTTCGTGATGGCTTCTTATCACCTAAATTTAATTATCGCCTTTTCTTTTTCTTCTTTTTTTCTAGCAACCCTAAATGGTGTCACATTATATTCCCCAAAGGAAACAGCAACTTGAACTTGTAAGATTCTGGAGAGCGAGATTTTGCTAGTGTTTAGCTATTGGAAACCGGCTGAATGACTGGCAACAGTAGTCACCGTATGAAGTGACCGTCACCTGAGCTGCCTCCACCAAACGGAGATAATCACCTTCTGTATCACTGCAATGCGTTTGCTTTATCAAGCAAATACTCTTGATGAGAAACATAATAGGAAGTTAGTAATATAAATTGGCAAGGGAAAAACATCTGGAGACATAATGTTCTCATTGAGAACATATTTATAACTTCCTCGAGAGTCTGTATAGAAAACTATCGTAGTAGGTGTCTCACTTTAGATCATGCGAAACAGACTGAAGTCAGTGTTCATCCGGAAAAAACAGATGCATGGTAGATCTGGGGAGAACTTTTTATCTTTGGGGAGGACCGTTGATCAACGATTCACCCAATGTTGATTGCAACACACACAGTTTCAATAATTGACGAAGGTGGGGAGAGTCTGTGTAAAATATAATGTTATGGATGAACATTTTCATCTTTATCTGGCTAATAGAATATTAGAAAATCTTCTCTTGACCAGGGGAGAAAGTCTTGGTTTGGGGGAGGACGGTTGATCTACGATTCACCCGATGTTGATTGCAACTCCGAACACATATCGGCCTAGTTACACCTTATATGCACACACGCGCGAAGGAAAAAAGACCGTTTGACAGCAAATATTTCTAAACCGGTGCGACAAGTAGAAGTCTAAGAACATCGTACAGAAGAATGTAAGATTTCTTTACACACGCACACACACACACAGAGTTTCAATACTTGACGAAGGTGGGGGGGATTTTGTGTAAAATGTAATGTTATGGATGAACATTTTCATCTCTATTTAGCTAATAGAATATTAAAAAATCTTGACCTGGGGAGAAATTCTTGTCTTTGGGGAGGACGGGTGATCTACGATTTGCCCGATGTTGATTGCAACTCCGAACACATATCGGCCTAGTTACACCGTATATGCACACCCGCGAGAAGAAAGAAAAGACCGCTTACGCCCTGAATGATATTGTTAATATACACCGTTACCTTATAAGTTAAATTTCAGAATCCATTGACCGAACAGCCTCTTCTGTTAGAGTTTCGCTTTTCTTCACTTCCTGGCCATTCTTCTGGGTTCAAGGACTTTCGTATTTTCATATGTGTCTTTACAATATCGTAAAGATAAATATGTTGATCGATTAACGCCAGGAAAGGGGAAAGAAATCTGTGTGTTCGGCGCACGAAGCGGTATTAAGTGAATTAAAGCAATTTTCTCTGATGTTATGCAAGTTAAAACCTGCAAGAGTTAGTGAGGTTGTTAAACGTTCATAATTATTCATTGCTCGTCCATTTCAGTGCTTCTTGTTTCGTGCAAATTGTCTACTCATTCGACCTGTATTCAATCCAGAGCCACTGATAGTATTGCCATTCGCTGAACGTTAATTAAGCCAAGAGCAGA
>OZ010583.1:89226075-89293575 GCA_963932145.1 Acanthosepion lycidas
AGCCTTCAAATTTCAATACATGTGTATTGTCTGCTACAACATTTGAGAGGTCTCCCTAGGATATGATTAACAATTTTTCCCTCCTAAAATATTAAATGTAAAAATAAAAACATTGGTAAATATATTTATTAAAAAATAAACTTCTTAGGTTAGTAAATCTAACTGTTACTTATTTAAACCTATTTCTCTTTTACAGATACGTCTCGCAGATTAACAAAAGACACTTTCCAGTTTGTTTGTTTTTTGTTTTTTTTCGTAAACAATTGACCAGGTATGCAAGCAACACTGGTTACTAACCCTTTCTTATAATTACTGTGTTTAAGTACCTCACGAATATACTCTTGTTTTTTTTTCATATTTCATACAATATGAAAAACATACGACAGTGAAAATTTGTAAACAAACTAGTATAAGCAGTAGTCACAAAACTGATCGTCACTGACTGCTGAAAATTACAAGCATACATAAAACAAAACAAATACTTATATACGACTTTTCATTCATTTCTGTTGTATTGTAAAAGAAGAAAAACAACATATTTTTCGTTGAATTTTGTTTGAGAGGAACTTTGTTACTCGTTTATTCGTTTTCTTCAAAATAAAAGAAAATAACGATTGATTTTTTACACTAGAACATAAAAAATTAAGCGTTGTGTTTGAAGATTATTTCTTTTTTTCGTTATTTTTTGCTCACTTTCCCCGCTCTGTCTCTCTCCCTATATATATATATATATATATTTATATATATATATATATATATATATATATTAAAATTACCAGGACGGCAATGTCTGGCCACTACTATTAGTTTCATGTGTTTGCACACAATCGTCAGGTAGCCAGTGACTTGGAATAAGATGAAAACCCTATATACCAATGGGTAAGTCCCATTTGACAAGGAAACTAAACCCGCATGGTTGGTGGGAGTGTACATAATCCAGACTAGGTCTAAAATGGCAAAAATTAAAAATTAAAAGAAATAAAAAATATTTCCCACCCGGAAAAAAAAAGCGCTCAATAAAGTGAAATTAGTTTCACCGTACAGGAGCTGAAGACTTAAGCGAAAAAAAAATAATATATATATATATATATATATATATATATATATATATATATATGCGTGCGTGTGTGTGTGTAGTCGTGTGTGCGTGCGTGCGTGTTTGTGTGTGTACATAATGTCAAATGGAGTGTGTTTGTAGAAGAAACACAATGAATAAAATCAGACAAGAGGAAAAAAGTATAATTAGTCGATGCGTTTCGTTCTCTGGGGGACCTTATCAAACCAATGCGGGATATATTATGCTGCACCTGTTTATATACGGAAGCCAGGATCCCATTTGTCTAACGCTCATATATATATATATATATATATATATATATATATATATATATATGCACACAGACATCTGAAGAATTAATGTATTTTTTGATGTATTAATCCGAAAGATTTTTCATGTATTATCGTTTAATAAAATTTCTCGAATATTGAGGTAGGTAGTCGAAAATAAATGAATAAACTGTTCATTAAATAAAAGGCGTATATATATATATATATATATATATATATATATATATATATATATATATATATATATATATATTGTTTATAAAGATATTTAAGTAAATGCTCTCTTCATAATAATCATTATTAGCAATATCTACCGGCCTGAATGTGTGAGAAATTCCATTGAAAATATGTGTCCTCCGACAAGAATCAAACCTGTATTCTACATGGAACCATCCCATAACCTGACGTGCTATACTATTTAGCTACAGAGGAAACGTCTGATTAGTAAAGTCAAATTACCTCTATACTACTGATTCTTTTTGGGATATTGTCGCGAATTTTCCTATCATCCGGTCCATACTCCTCCCTTTTAGGAACTGGTTCCCGGGTCCTTTTATTTTCTCAGGCCTTAATAGTGATGCTGTTATGAATTTATTGTGATTTGCGTGGCTGGCGGCAACGTTTCTTCATACTGAAGGTATCGGGTTGACAGTTTTCTTGTTGCGCTTCCCGACTGGTATTTAGGGCATCGAACTCTTGTGTAGCGTCTTCTATTGTACCTTAAGCTCTTCACGTGTTCGAAACTGGAGGCTATACCCAAGTAAAGCCGGAGATTATCATTATCCAGAGGGTGATATGATCCCGTCAGTCAAATAGAAGCCAGTGAAGAGCCTTGGGCGGCTTTAAGTATTTCCACTGACGGATCGACACTGTGGTAAAAAGTTGCAGAAAGTAGTATTAGATGAACTTGAATCCCTCGATAGAACACTTCTCCCTGGCAAATTGAAGGCTTGGTGCTACCAACATGGATTGCTGCCCCGGATTCTGTAGTCATTACTCTGTCACGCATTCAGAAGACGCAACAGTGTATCAAGAAGTAACTGTGCAAGTAGCTTGGATTTCGGCGCGGTTTCTACACAGTGGGACTCCATACCAATTCCAGAAATCAACAACTTTCCTATCTCCTCGTTGGTGGATAATTTCAAGGTTGGGAAAGTATGCTTTCACTTGATGACGAGGGCCTCAGCCGATGAGTTCGTCTGCAGGATACAACCAGATAACAAAATTGGCATCAAATGGTCAGCAGCAGAAGCCACCAATTACAGAATACAGCCTGCGGACCAAAGAGATTATGAGAGTGACTCAAACCATCGAGATGGCCTGGGCATCACAAGGAACCAGATTTTCTCCAATCAGCTTCCAAATGGAAAACTAGGCATGATGATTTAAGAAATCGGGAATTTCGAGGAAGAAGAGCGAACAGCCACATCTGTTTCTCAGTACAAACAATTTGGTCTACACGGAGTGATATTGATCCAATGAAGCTGTCATGTAATATCCTGATTGCAATGGAGCCATAGGCAATATCATTCCTCCTGCAATCTACCTATGACCTCCTATCAAATGAGACCAACTTCAAGCTGTGTGGGTACAATGAGACCGATGTATGCTCATTATGTCAAAGTGATCGAGGCACTTTACATCACGTGCTCTCTTCATGCCAATATTACTCCAGATGTACAAGTGGTGTCATACTAAAGTGCTGAAAGTGTTAATGGACTTAGTCAGTGCACAGTGTAAAGCTGCCAACAAACAGCCAGTAACGGTTAGCGAACCTAAGATCCGTTTTCCCAAGGAATGTGAACGCCCTATGAGAAAGATCTAAATAACTTCCATCATGAAGCTACTGAGTGGATCCCGTGAATCGAGAGTTTTACTTGATTTATAACACCACTGAAATTTCCGGTACACATTATTCCGCGCCCTGATACTGATGCGCGGTCTGATTTAAAGAAATGTATCCTCCAAGTAGTATTAACTATTCCATGGGAGGTGAACAGGGAGGAGGCGCTCGAACAAAAGAAAACTGCTCCCGTGGAAAAGTGGGGGCATGCTATGTGCTGCCTAATGCGGCCGGGTGTCGTGGATTACTTGAACGGTCCATTGTTTCCTACCTTTTAAATGTAGGCATCACTAGCCGGTGCCTGAAGAGTGCTCTTCAGTTCACAGCTCAACTAGCATCGAGCTGGAACTGGCCAAGATCCCAAATAAGCAGAGTTAGTTAAATCAATGCTCGCAAGACAATGCCGCTTCCAATGTAAAACATATCTGTTTACCTTTCATTCTACGTCATTGCTAACGGCTGCTACGAGTGCGTTGTGTTTTGTTTAACGATCAAAAGCAAACGCTTTTAACACATTGCTGGAAGTCTGACTCGCAGTTGTATGAAAAAGTGCAGAGACTGAGACGTCTACACAAAAAACAGTACCCTGTTCGGTTTCGACAGGGATAGCAGTACCGACTTAGCCACCGAAACCGTTACATCTTCTGGTTGGAGGCTTATGAGGGCAGGGTATTGCACGTACTTTCCAACGTTGTGTGCAAAAAAAATATATATGTGAAAAGGCATAGACAGATAGACATAGAAAGACCTACATATAAATATACAGATTTAAATACATTCGTGATAAAATGATTGCTATGCATTATGCGAATAAATTGTTTAAGATTTAAATGTTTCAAAATCGTCTTACAGATTGGAGGACTAAGAAAGAAACAGAATTTTAAAATCTATTTAACACAATTAAAAAAAAAGTCAATTAAATGAAAAGTCACAACTGCAGAGGTTGATACGAAAATCGAGGAACAAAACCACACAGCCTATGGTGTAATAAATTCGAATGTTTCCTTGCTAAACTTTGAAACAGGCTTTGTAACGTACGTTTATACATGTTTGCGGGAAGTAGGCCGTATAGGGGAGAAAACTCAACTTCTAAAGAAGAGAATTCATGCCTTATCGTTATTTGAGATCGGTTCACTGGATAATTTGCATAAGTGTGCCGATAAATCCAGGCTTGAAGCCGCATCAACAATGTGCAACATCTTTTATCGAGGACATGCTGTCTGCTTTTGCAAGTCGCATTCTTGTTATGCATAGAAATAAATTCAACCACAACTCTGATATAAAGAATGAGACACTTAAAGGAGAAATTATTTTAGATTTTTGGCATTTTTTTTTCTTTTTAATCATTTCACCCCAAGCAAAGCAAGAATGAAAGAAGAGCGCAGGAAGTTACAGGGAGTGAAAGTGAAAGTGAAAATGAAAGTGAAAGTGAAAGGCTGAGAATAGAGACGACTGAGGAAATGAGAAAAGATGAACGACGTTCAAGAAAATAGAAGATAGCGATTGATGACGCATTTCAATTTTTAGAAGATTGTAAAGAGGGAAAGCAAAGAAACAGAAGAGAGTTCGACGTATGGGAAATGAGAGAAAAGAAACGGTTGGAATAGAAATGGTGGTTGCATTTAGCTATTTCCACAGTAAAATGGTGAGACCTAGATGCCAATCTAGTAGCACGCTTAAATTCACGTATTCGGGGCACAAGAGGGGAAAAGATCATTAGAGCAGTCGTCATAGGAAAATCTGTAAAAAAAGATAAAGAAAAGCCACGTCACGTCGGCGAGAGATAGGAAAATGCCTGTTTAGGTTCGATTACATTACAGATCCATCGTTGGATTTTCTCAAGAACCTCGAGATGAACAGTAGGAGAACCAGGCCTAATACTACAGAAGCATTCAATGCACGGATGAATGGTAGATTTGTAAATGTGCAAAATGGATTCTGACGAGATAAGTTTTCTGTTACAACTTATTGACCAAACTTTCCTTGCAGTAGATGCAGCTATTGATTTGATGTAGTCGTTTCGCTTCAAGTCAGAGGAATAGCTGAAGCCTAGAAGGCGCAGTGTGTTACGCTCCTGAAGTCTAGCGTCAACCATGCTGATGGCAGCCAGAAAAAGTTCTCGAAGGTGGACAAATGAAAGCTGTTCTATGCTATCGAAACTTATTTAAAATATAAATCTGCACCACAGATTTACATATATATATATATATATATATATATATATATATATATATATATATATATATATATATATATATATGTCTCCGTTCCTGAAAGGATTACTATTTTCCCCAAATCAACAAACATGACTATAAAAATTATTTAAAAAAATAACAGAAAACAGTTAAATTCATAACATAAAATTTTAACATAACATTAAATTTAAATATAACATATATATTAATCCCTAAATAAAATAACTCATATACGTGAATTACGAATCCTCGTCGCCAATTTGTGGTGGCCTGTTTAGGGGCCAGAAAGAAAGGCCCGGAAAATAAGGGTAGGTTGAACAAGTGTATTGAACTAACAAATATATACAAAGCAAGTGTGTTCGTAGTAAGCAGATAGAAGTGTACTTCCGAACGGTAGGTTAACACTGTGTCTCGTCTGCTCAACGACTGCAATATTTAACAGTCCCCCACGAGGAATGTGTGTGGCACAAGGCCGAGATTAATGTGGGTTTCTCTGAGCCCGTAGACTCGGACAGAAATATTCCCTTTGAACCAGTATAAACGGGTTCAGGGACTGTCTACTTCCCCGGACGAAAATTTGCCCTGCGGCAAAGCTTCGTCTGAGTTCCTCTCTGTCAAAGCAGAGATTTTGACAGAAGTCACACACAGTCAGAGACTGCTCAACGACTGCAATATTTAACAGTCCACCCCCACAAGGAATGTATGTGGCACAAGGCCGAGTTTAACTTGGGTTTCTCCGGGCCCGTAGGCTCGGCCAAAAATATTCCCTTTGAACTCGCCTACACGGGTTCAAAGAATGACTACCTCCCCAGACGAAACTTTGCCCTGCGGCAAAGCTTCGCCCGGTTCCTCTCCGCCGAGGCAGAGAGTTCGACAGCAATGAGCAGTCTGGTCGACTGCCCCTTAGAAAGTCTCGCAGTTAGAATTTATGAGAGGAGAAAGAGTTCATTCTACTATAGGTCGGATTACCACAACAAATACTAATTTGCATTAACAATAAATAAAAAAAAAAAATTCAAGAACATGATTTACTCACTTTCGTTTATTAGACATTGAATTGTGTCACATTGCTTCTCCCATAGATTGCCCGATTTTTTTGGTTCACCTAATGAATATTCATGAACGTTTCTTAAATTTAAAAATTTCTAAAAACCGATAACATTTTTTCTGGCGTATGTAAATTCTTGCCTCTGCCATGATAAAGTCCTTCGGAGGTTGTAATTGTTAGTTAAGATAAGTTTTACTTTTGATTTGTTCATATTGTCTTTTTACAGATAAACTCTGTTTGAAATTTTACACGTCTAAGTACTGTAATTTTATTTATTTAGGTCGATCGAGCTCTGGCAGAGGAGGAGCAATAATCGGCTAGTTCCTTCTTTCTTTTTCTTGTCTCCTAAACAATTTTATTGCTCCTATTTTTATACCAAATACTGCAGTTGTCGTTTTCTCTTTTCTTGGCCTTTTTTAAAAAAAATCATGTCCGTTTTTATCGATGTAATAACATTTTGCACCTTTAATTTATCAGTCAGTTATGTACCATGCGTGATACACACATAGACGATCATGTATCTTTCGATACATGATGACGAGGCAGATATTTTTCCCGAAGTAGATTGCCATTTCTTTTTGCAGTAGACCAGTTGCCACCCAAGGCTATAGAACCTGGTCTGTCCTGTTATTTACCCATAGCTGGAAGGAAAGAGGTTCATACCTTTCCCAACTGTATTAGCACGTAAGTGAATGTAATGGATTCGACTGGAATTCGAATTCGGCTCTCTGATTCCTCAATCCCAGCTTCTATCCATTAATCCTATCCGGAACTTTAATAAGATTTTCAAACATCCATCTAGTTTCCGTAATTCCAGCTTATATATACGAGTGCATGAGTATAAGCGAATACACACAGATATGAATATTTTTTTCTTACGCAATCTCAGTCGCAACATCTCAATACAAACAAACGAAGAATGTCCATCCCCGAAAGAAATGAATGCTTAAAACCCATATATGACAATCTAATATTTACATATTGTCGAACAAAATCAATGCTTCAAACTCGAAGATGAATGAATAAAATTTACCTATCTCAAATCCAACTCAATTCAAATGTATTTTTTAAATGATTGATTTCGACACTACAAAATTCATCAAGGTTTTGGCATATCATAAAATCAACTACCCAACCAAACCAGTACTAAATTCATATCACCCTTGTTAATTTGCCACACGTTCTTCGCCCATCAGTCAGTTAAGTGCCAGACGAGATACAAGATTAGGCGAACATGTCTATTTCAATTCATGGCTGACTAGGCAGAAGATATTCCCGCAGTGTGTTGCCGTTTCTTTCTGCAGTAGACTGGCTAACACCCTACTATTCAGCCCACAGCTGAGGCGAGAAAACATGAATTCATACCTTTCCCAAGGGTATTAGCGCGAAAAGTAAATGTAACAAATTCGACTAGAATCCAAACTCGGATCTCCGACTTTCGAGGCGTTATTCCTTACCCGACACCACATGCATCCAATACTGAAGCATTTTAGCCATTTTACGAAAGCTTTCAGAAGCGGGTTATATATAGAATGCGTAGATTAGATTCAGTGCTAGTGGGGTTCAAACTCATTATAGATTGGTATATTCATTTGGAAACTACATTGGTACTCATTACACGTCGATAAATTATTGGATTTGACTAGCAACCAACGTTGAGGGAATTAACTTATCACGTACAAAGAAAGGCGGGTCTCTTTCGACTTGAATGATACAAGATAATATAGGTACCTCCATTGATTTTTACGTTTTAAAATAAATTTAAAAAAATCTTTCTTGAAGCTTTTATTTTAGTTTTAATTTCAAATTAAAAGATTGGATTTCATATTTTCAATAACCAAAATACATTGCTTATTTCAAATCTCATTTAACTGGAAGGAGTTTAGTTTGAAATTGCTAAGCATCGCTGATTTTAACGCCCTCTTTAGACATCTTTCATCATAATGTAATTTTCTTTATTAAAAAATATTGCATCGATAAAATCACTTTTCGGAAAATTTATTTGAGGGATGTTAGCTGATTTGTAACAAATATTTCTTTAAGTTTAAAATACCTCAAAAATGCATTTTTAACACGGTCGCAGATGTTTAATATAGGTGTTGATAGATTGACAGTGGTGTGAGTCTAAGTCGTTCTTCAAAAATAAATTGTTCTTGGCTTGAAGTTGAGTTTGGAATTTGCGCGAATCTTTCAAGTCAGCTATCTGCGAGGGTATTAACTCTGTAACTGTCTCTGCCAATTGCCAACTCCAACTCCAACTCCAACTCCAACTGCTTTTCACTCGCTGCGACTCTGCTTATATGAACGCCGACCAAAACCGGGGTGAGCTTGTCGGGGTTTGAGGTTCCTTGATAATTCTCAACCCACAATCCACTTCTTTGGTTTCGGTCAGGAAAATTTTATTATTTTCCATTTTTGGAAGTCTTTCGTCTTCCCGCCTCCTTCTGTTCTCATATTGGTATCTCACCATGCCCTCAGAGGGTGTCAACGGGTTTCTCCTCTCTCTCACAGTAGCATCTCACACCTATCCCTTCAGGTGGGCGCAACAGGCCTCCCCTTCTTCTTCACATGATTACCCCCGCCCTATACTCCTGCTATCATTCAGCCAATGGGCACTCAGCGGCGTGGGTGTGGCCAGACTAGCCTCGGTTTTAAAAAATCTTGCTCAAAGAGAAAAAAAAAATTATCCTTTTTTTTTTCACTTTTTCTTTTCCTTCCTCTCTTCGAGGAGACCTCACACCCTAGTCTCTTTATCTTTTAACCGAATTACCTGGAATTCGTCAATTAGCTTTTCGCCATCACTAAGCGGGTAGCCACCCAGACGTACCTTCACTCCTGGCGCCAACCACTGATCCGATAAAACAGTTTCGCTATCATAGCCGAAGTTCTTATGGAATTCGTCAACGAGATTTTCGCCAATTATCAAGTGGGTGGTCATCTGGCGAAACACAGCCAATTTTTCGTCCCGATAAAATAATAAAACAATGATTTCTACATATAGACAAAGGCTTAACCTTTCCTTCATGGTGGTCAGCGGAAACTTTTGTTTTTGTAATTCTGCGACACAGTTAATTTTTATCTATTTAGAATTCTGTCTCTGAGGTTATTTGGCCAACCTGGAATTTCCACCCGCCCCGTAACATAAATCAGATTAATTCCAGTATCTTCCTTTTTACCTTCTCGACAATGGGAATAAAAAATTTTACCACTTTTCCTTGTCAGAAAAATAACACCGCTTAGTGTCCTTTTCGTGATGGCTTCTTATCATCTAAATGTAATTCTCGCCTTTTTTTTTCTTTTTCCCTTTTAGCAAGCCAAATAGTGTTACACTTGTTGAAACAAAATGGCATTTTTGTAGTGATGTTATAGTTTTTTAAATAAATATTATTCGATCTACTTTGTATTGAGCACTTAAAAAAAGTAGTGTTTTTGGATGCTGGAAGTTTATTCCATCTACACCAACCATGTATTCAGGTATATATATATATATATATATATATATATATATATATATATATATATATATGTATGTGTGTATGTGTGTGTGTGTTTGTGTTTTCCAAACATTACATATATGTGTGTGTTAGTGTGCAAACATAGTGAGAGAGATAATCAACAGAGATGGATATATAGCTCAACAGATAGATAGATAGATAGATAGATAGATAGATAGATAGATAGATATGCATTCATTTACTCAGACTAACAATCTCATCTTGGTTTTAATCATCATATTATTTTGGCTGCTGTACCCTCTGACCTTCTTCAGATACTGGTCTTGGTAAAATTAAATTTCAAGTACGCATAAAATTCTAACATAACCAAAATCGAGTATTGAAATTATCTATAAATACAGCGTATTACTGGACTGATTCATGCACCAGCAACGAACATTCCTCTAGAGTTGAAAAGTATTTTCAAACCACGTTTCACTCTGCTCGACTTTCTATGATTAGCCGGGTAAACACCCACACGTTTCGTGAAAGAAAATTTGTTTCTCTAATCAAATGTTGTGATTCAATTGATAAGCGTTTATGCTATTATACGAAACGTTTAACTAGAAAGTGTAATGCTGACACTAGCGGCCTCTCGTTTCCCTCCCCGATGGTTAATTAAATTAAAGAGTGATTCAAGTGACCAATGATTCAATGAATGTGCGAAGATTTATTGCGAATTTCATGGACGGACAGACTTTCCAGACACTAAACGTTTTGTCACCTGACCGGGTAGGAGAAATAATTAGAATTAACAGAACTAGAATCAAATGCCCTCCCCTTTATTTTCTGGTACCAATGTTCATTCAATACTAGGCCCAAGAGCCACTGAACGTAAAGTGATACTGGATGGTTTAGTATGTGTGTAAAAATAGGCAACAAATGAAGTACTTGGATTTAGATTGAAAAGGACAAGTTTCTAGCGATTTGGAAATCAACCTGTCGACAATCTATTTTGATTGCTGGAATTTGCAAGTCATCATCGCTTGTTGGGTTACTTCAATTCGAAATAGGTATTTGTTAATAATAATAATAATAATAATAATAATAATATATGTGTGTGTTTTCCAAATATTACTTGTATGTGTATGTGAGTTTGTACTAGCAAGAACATTATCTCTAACAATGAGAGCATTCTGTCAGATAGACAGATGCATAGACAGACAGATATAAAAAGACTAAGATAGATAGATAGATAGATAGATAGATAGATAGATTTTTTTTAATCGATTCACCCCAAGCAAGGCAGGAAGTTACTAATACGCAAGGGGTTACAGAAGATTTGGAGCAACATCAGATAGGAGTGAAAGAGGAAATGATAAAGAGAAGTATAGTGGTAACTGGAGATGTCGATTGACATTACATTTGAATAGCTCTCAGGGAAACTGGAATAGGGAAGGGAGTTCCACAGGCGATTGGTGCGAGACATTAAGCTATTGGAGTAGAAGAGACGGCTACATTTAGGAGTTTCAACAGTGAAAGGGTGAGATCGGGATGCCAGTCTCGTAGGACGCTTGAATTCATGAAGTTTGGGAACCAGCGATGTACAATCAGATAGATAGATAGATAGATAGAGAGATAGATAGATAGATAGATAGATAGATAGATAGATAGATAGATATGTACAATCAGATAGATAGATAGATAGATAGATAGATAGATAGATATGTACAATCAGATAGATAGATAGATAGATAGATATGTACAATCAGATAGATAGATAGATAGATAGATATGTACAATCAGATAGATAGATAGATAGATATGTACAATCAGATAGATAGATATATAGATAGATAGATATGTACAATCAGATAGATAGATAGATAGATAGATAGATAGATAGATAGATATGTACAATCAGATAGATAGATAGATAGATAGATAGATAGATAGATATGTACAATCAGATAGATAGATAGATAGATAGATATGTACAATCAGATAGATAGATAGATAGATAGATAGATAGATAGATAGATTTATGCCGGAATGATTATGGTTAACTTTAGACTTGAATAGGTCACGCTTGTAGTGATTAGGATATCTTCCTGTCGGCAGTCTATTCCACAAAACAGTAGTTCTTGGAAAAAAAGCTTCTTACTGTTAAAATATGTAGGGAAATGGGATAATTCTCCCTTTTGTACGTGAAAGGGTGGGTCCCAGTTTGTAACGATCAGAGGTAGTCGACCTAAGAAATTTAACTCGTCAGAACGAAGACGCACTCTAATATTGGAAAGAAATTTCTAAGAAAAAAAAGTAATTCTCATACAACACAATCACCAAGCGTACCTCACATACTGGCGCCACATATTGTTTATATTAATCCACTCGTCCGATTTTGTTTGTATGGCAATGTCATACTATTCAAGAGCAGAAAGGCTCCTACCACTGCTAGTAAAAAGAGCATGTTTAAGCTTGTGGCTCAGCTCCAGAAAGGTTTATAGGCTTGGAAATACTTGTAGCAGCTAAATATTGAGGTTGCATCATATAAAATGCTGAATTAGATAGCTAACATTATAGTGTAATTACTCAACATACAAATCGACGTCCCTATCAGGTAACTGTCCAAACTTCCTTGAGCCTGGGCGCTGCGTTACATTCGTTTTGGAAGACGCACACGTATTTTTAGGGGTATTTTTTAGGAAAAAAGTGCGTCTTTCAAGTCGAAATATACCGCAATTAGAAGTAGAAGTTAGTTATTGCCTAAAACTAATATAATTAGGATTTTAGGGACAAGTAAAGGTAGCATAGAAATACCAGTCATAAATCAAAATAAAAGGAGTCGACCGTAGTCGGGATCTTCGAGTAAATGCGAACAATCATTTACTTAGCTTAGCTTCGCCAGGGTTGCATACAGTTTGGGATTCAGTGTTTTCCTTCTCCTAAACCAGTTGCCACCCAAGGAATTAGAACCCAGTCTGTCATACTATTTGCCCATAGCTGGGGGTGGAGAGATAAATTCTTACCTTTCCAAAGGGTATTAACATGCAAGTGAATGTAATGAACCGTCAGTCCGAGCCACAATCCATTACTTCACCGTGCCTCCTAGTAAATACCAACCATATAATGTTAAGACATTGTCACTAATGCCATACCATTATGCAGGCTGTATTTCTGGCGGGTATGTATGGGCGGTATTTCTGCTGCAACGTGTGTAATACTAATATTCAGTCATTACAATAAATACGACATTACTTTCCGAACTTGCTGAAATATTCACAGGACAAGAGTTGAAGTATTGAATTTAATAAGAAGTTATGAACTTATTATCGATCTGTTTATTTAGCTAGGCAATTATATTTCTAAACTATTTCGCCGATTGTAGATACATTATCAATCATTTATTATTGCATTAAACGCTGGCTATCAGGTTATATAGAACAAATCGGAAGATACCACGATATATTCGCTCATTTTATGTACTAGATTCTCCTGGGGTCGGCGAAAAGTCTCTCTCTCTCTCCCCCTCTCTCTCTCTCTCCCTCTCTCTCTCTCTCTCCCTCTCTCTCTCTCTCTCTCTCTCAAACACACACATACAAACGCACTCATACACATACTTAGATTTATATAGACGCATACACATACAAATTACGGGCGCAGATCTCCAAGGACTTAAGAAATGTCTCCTAGCTGTGACTAAAATGTTCAGCACTCTTCGAGATTTTATTCGCAAGATAAAAATGCCATTTCAAAAATGGAATTAAATGGAGGCACACCGATATATATATATATATATATATATATATATTATAGCTTATTACGTTCGAACATTCATATTTCCGCTATAAAATGCATTAACGTTTCGATGCGGCATAGCATCTCATCAGGTGGTGTTAAAATGTTAAAAGCTCATTTTAACACTGTCTGATGAGATGCTATTTTGCATCGAAACAGTAATGCATATTTGTAACGGAAGTATGTTCGAATGTAACAACCTATGATAAAAAATTAACGCACTACTTGTGTACTGAACCCCTTTTTTTTAAATGAATGTTATGAAAGTTTGAGTTTATATTTGATTTCGTTCTTATTGCATCATGTACACAGACCAGATTATGGTGTAATTATTAAAGGAAAAGAGAAAATTACCGCTTTAGTACATATTAATTTATTACGAGTACTTTCGACATTAGCACAATGTCATCATCAGGGTATTATTTATTTCAAGACAATATTTGTAGCGTTTATCATTTTCAAAGACAAAATTGGTGTGTTCATCTGAAATTTATTTATTTATTTTTTATTTGTGGCAGGTTGCGGTTGATATACGTGGTCTTCTGTAACGGTTCTCCTGAAGATTGTGGACAGTACCATCAGCTTCAAAACTATCTCAAATTTGCGAGATTCTAAGCTCTTGGTGTCATTATTAAAGGAAGAGAGAAAATTACCGTGTTGATACATATTATTATATTCCGAGTTCTTTTGACATTAGCACAATGTTAATAAGAGTGTATTTTAATGAAAAACTATTCGATAACCCTTTTGAACTTCAACTGCATTTTCGTAATTCCAGTATCATTTCAGTATGAACATACATTGTTCAAATTTAACCCTGAATTACATTAGTAATACTAGCGAAAAAAAAGCAAGTTGATTTGAACTATACACTGTAAAAATATGTATTCATTTTTGGGACACACTGTATACTTTCGATCCAGTCCAATCTCTAAAAAATACGTTTTTATTCACTTTGGATCGCTAATATTCGCTAATATTCGATTTTGGTTCGCATCGTTTTAGTTTTAAAATTAAATTGAAAACATGAAACGAAACTTCATAGAACAGAGTTGATCTTTTACGTTTTACGTTTTGGAAAATCTATCATCATAGCGAAGTTATTTCCATGGAAATGTGAAAACAGTCGCTTGATAGATTAGGGAAACGAACTATACATTGTATTCGAGACAACAAAGAAACCTAGAAACCTGTTGTGCTGTCAGGTTACCTACTAATAATTTTCGAAACCGCTACTAGGAGACTCTCACCGGATTATAAATACTCTACGATAATTTGTTATCACCTTCTTCCGATCTTATCCGCTATGTAGCCTGTCGCGGAGAACGTGCTCACTTTGGGAAACGGATGAACAACACACACACACACACACACACACACACACACACACGTAGGTACGTACATTCACTCACTACACATAATTTGGACCAAAAAGTTTTTCACGTTCATTTCACGCATACACGCACATACATACACACGTCTTTATCTTAATCATTTGTAAACCTTTATTGTTAATACATTATCATTTGTTATAGTTATATATTGGTTCTTGTCGTTTCTTTTACATTTTTACGTGGACTCACATCCAGGGTCCGCCATATTTGTTGTAGATATCTCAAGAGATTGTGCGTTATTCCAAATTTCCAACACCGACGTTACTAACGCCCGAAACTTAGGAAGCGTAGTAACCGGCCCGCAACAAGGCTTTCAAAAAATATTTCCTTTTATTGAAGACAAATATGTAATTTCTTTTGTAACCCTTACAGTACAGATCATTAGACATCGTGTATGAAAGAGGATACCTAAATGATGATGTGGATAAATTTTCCTAGAAACTTTGTTCTCATTACATTGAAATGTTAAATAGCTAAGTTTTCTGAGATAAGCAGGAAAAAATACATTCCACCCGGACAGTGGAGTAGGTTTAAACCAGTCACGATTCATGTTTGTCTATTTTATCTTTACGTTTCGTTTTGAGATTTCTCTTTGCCACTCTGGACTTCAGTATAACCTAGAAGTGTCAAATTCACCAAGCTTACTTTTCTCGTTGTTTCTGAGACATTTCAACCTTTTCTTTCCTACACAGATCCTAGGACCTAGGACCGATGAGAGACAATTTGAAACTATTATAATAATAATAATAAGTGCGCGCAGATTGTTTCGTAAAAGGAATGCCTATGCGAAATGGAAATAACTTCCCTATGATGATAGATACTATAGTCGTTAAATTTAAAACGTCTTATATATATATATATGTGTGTGTGTGTGTGTGTGTGTGTGTGTGTGTGTGTGTGTGTGTGTGTGTGTTTTGAACGATACAAATATTAAAAAATTAAAATCTTCAGACACACTGGGTTATATATTGTTTCGTTTTTATTATTTCATTTAGATTCCTCGACTAGTTTCGGCCACCATGGCCATCATCAGGAGAAAAACATTTCTGCATCTTAGTAGCAGTGAACTAGAGCAATGATGGAGGAAATTAACTTTATCTTTAGTTTTCATTTGTTTTGTTATTTTTTAACATGAATTTTGGTCAGACCTTGTTTGGGCCAAACAATCTTTTTAAGTTGTTATTTAAAATAAAAGCTGGATTGATTAATGCTGCTCTGAATTCCCTTGGTCGTTTTGTCAGTTTTATTGGTTCTTGGAAAGGGGATGTGTCTCTCTGTGCGTTTGTGTTATTTGGTTCTTAGTGAGTGAGTATGATATGTGTAAGTGCGTATATTAGTATATATGTGTGTTATCATTTAGCTCATTAGGGAGTGAGTGAGTATGATGTGTGTAAGTCTGTATATTAGTATGGGTGTATGCATAAGTGTGAGGCCTCAACACATCCGCAAGCATGTTTGTCTTGTGTGAGTGAGAAATATGGGTATATATATATATATATATATATATATATATATATATATATATATATATATATATAAAATAATGAACGAACAGGGCATCAATTTGATATTGATATGAATACTAAATTGTTATGTAATATCGACCGTACTATATAGCCATGAATGCTGGAGATTTTTCGCACAGATGAAGATAGACTGGAGCCAGCAGAGATACGGTTATACAGAAAGATGACGAGAATTGTATAGAATGATCATGTGGGGAACGAGGAAGTCTTAAAGAAAATGGGGACAAAACGATCCCTGTCTTTAGAATAAGACAGAAAGATAATTTAAATTTCTAGGAAGCATAGGCTGGACAGATGGCTTGGAGAATTTGATACTCACAGGATATGCTGAATGTAAGAAATTCTGGAGGGTAAAACCGCGAATAACCTAAGGAGCTTGTGTAAATAAATGGCAGAATATTGACAGGAAAGAATAGCAAGAGAACAAACATTACTTTGAGTTACAAAGGATAGGAAGTTGTGGAGAGCTGTAACTGCCGTTTATTCCGAATGTCCACTGCAAATAAAGGTGGATTTGTCTGTTTGTTCAATGACATATAAATTCGTTATGGGTCATTTAATGCCGCAGATAAAGGGTAAGTAATTGGAACACATCGTCAGGTAACACACCAACTGAGCTCGAAGCAGAATATTATCCCCGTAGTGAATGTGAAACGAGTATGAGTGTGTCATATATAAGAAATTGTTAGACTAAACATGGTCTGAGTACCACGCACTAGTAAGTCCATCTCGAACCACTTTACGGCTGTAGAGATTTTGATCTCCAGCGGGTGTCCCACTGATCTAACTACCGTAAATATAGAGATATTTAATTCTACATTGACTTAAATATTCATTGGGCACCTGGCATTTGTGTGGCCATTTGCCAGACAATGGAAAGTTTAGTAAATACTTATAAGAGATGTGTCTGAAAGTATGTTACATGTGGCATGATTCACTATATTTCTGATGTACTTAATTATTCTCTCTCTCTCTCTCTCTCTCTCTCTCTTTCTCTGTGTTTGTGTGTGTGTGTAGTGTTCTTGGTTATCGATTCGCGGTGATTTGCCCGCTGTAATTGATCAGATTTGGAAAGAGGGGTAGTGAGGTTAGAGAAAAACCTTTGAGGTGAAGTGGGTAGATCGTGGGTGTGTATACACGAGAATAAATTTAGACGATCAATCAAGCGTTTGTTTGGGATTTGTGGCGGGGTGGCCCTGTGTGGCTGATGGCGAATTGTATTTCTGCCTCAGGAGCCAGAGAAACACACCTAAAAAAGAATAAAATAAAATTGAGATTGATAAAAACAATCAATTGAAGCAGCAGATAGGAAGAAGAAGAAGAAGAAGAAGAAGAAGAAGAAGAAGAAGAAGAAGAAGAAGAAGAAGAAGAAGAAGGAATAAGAAGAGGCTAAAAGAGAATAAGTCGAGTGGGAAAGGAGAAGGAGAAGAAATTAGAAGAAGCAAAGGAAGAAAAAATAGAAAAAAAGAGGATGTGAGAACATAAAGCGAGTGAAAAAGAGAAAAAGAGAGTAGTAATAAAAAAGAACATAAGAAAGAGAAGAAGATAATAGGGACGCCAACAAGAGGATAAGAGATAATAAGGCGAGTACGGAAGAAGAAGAAGAAGGAATAAGAAGAAGCTAAAAGAGAATAAGGCGTGTGAAAAAGATAAAAGAGAAGGAGAGTAGGAATAAAAAAAGAGCATGAGAAAGAGTAAAGAAGAAGAAAATAGGAACAACAAGAAGGGGATAAGAAATAATAAGGCAAATAGGAAAGAAGAAAAAGAAAAAGAAGAAGGTGTTGGATAATAAAGATAAAAATTGGGAGAGGGAGAATAAAGAAAACAATAGAAGAAGAAGAAGAAGAAGAAGAAGAAGAGGAAGAAGAAATGGATAAACGAGAATAGGAATACCAAAATATTATTATATCCACAGAGAAGACATCGAGTAAAAGATTAACTGAAAGGTGGTGATGAAACCAAAAATATAAGAGAAGAAAGATGGAATAAAAAAAGAATTAACATATAATCAACAAATGGATTTAATAAAAAAGACGATAAAAAACTATAGGGAGAGAGAGAGAGAGAGAGAGAGAGAGAGAAGGAGAGTAACAAATGGAAAGAAAAAAAGAAAAGAAAAGGGAAAAACACGTAGCGGAAGGATAAAGAAAAAGTGGGAAGAATTTTTAAAAAAAGTGTGAAAGCTTCTGAAGAAGAAGAAGAAGAAGAAGAAGAAGAAGAAGAAGAAGAAGAAGAAGAAGAAAAAGGATAGAATAAAAATAAATGGAAGATGAAGAAGAGCGGTAAGAGGAAGACAATATGGTGAACTAAATTGAGAAACATCAATCAAAGAATTGATTGTTGTTAAAGCGGTAAGCAGATGTGGCTGACGGCAATTAGAGTGGCAAATTTTGGGAGAAGATGCTCCAAAAGCCTTCAAAGGGGATAAAAGGATGAAAAGAACGTGGAATTGGCGGAGAGAGGGGAGAGGATTTAGGATAGGGAAGAGAAATGAGGAGAAAGAAAGAAGAAGGTGGCGAGAGGAAGTAGTAGAAATATGAGAAGAAAAGAAAGGAAAGGAAGCCGAAAAGAAGTAGAAAGAGGTATTAAGAAAAAAAAAGGGAAGAGTTGACTGTTTAAAAAAAAGAAAGTGACAAAAATGCTGAGAAGATAAAGAACAGAAAAAAAGACGTAGGAAAGAAAAAGAGAAAAACAAAAGAAAAGAAAAGAATGACGTGGAAGAAGTAAAAGCAAGAAAAGAGAAATGACGAAAAAGAAAGACAGCAAAAAATTAAAATGGCAAACGGAATAAAATGAAAGAAAATTGAAAAAGCATACGAAGGAATGAAAAAAAAAAAGAGGAAGACAGAGCAAAGAAAAACAGTAGACAAATGAAAGAAAAAGCGGTAATCGGAATAAGAAAACGAATGAAAAAAAAAAACGAAGTCGGAAAAAGAGAAAAGGAAGACAAAAAAGGTACTGCAACGTGTATCCGGCTCCATTCTAAAGAAGAAACTGAAAAGAAAAAGAAAGAGGAATGAGAGAAAAGATGAAGGTAAATGATCGCAAAGAAGAAGAAGAAGAAGAAATTACAGATAAAACAGAAGCGTAAGTGAAGTGGGGTGTGTAGAAGGAGAAGAAAATGAGAAAAGATCTTAAGAAAGAAAGAAAGAAAGAAAGAAAAAAGAAAGAAAGAAAAAGTAGTTACTGATGAGACAGCTGAATAAAGGAAAGAAGGTGAAGAAGAGGGGCAGGAGGAAGGTATTGATGTGGTATGAGGGTAAAGCAAAGAAGGAGGAGAAGGGGGAGGACGAAGAGACTCACAAGTTACTGATGAGACAGAAGCTTGAAGGAAAAAGAAGAAGTAAAAGAACACGAAGAAGAAGAAATTACTAATGAGACAAAAGCAGAAAGAAAGAAAGAAAGAAAGAAAGAAAAAGAATGAAAGAAAGAAAAAGAAAAAAAGTACTTCCTGATGAGACACCCTTATGCAAAAGAGCCGCCATGAATGGATTCTGATAGATATTGCGGCACCTTTGAATAAAAACACTGTGAAGGCGGAGCTTGAGAAAATGGAGGTTCATCAAGATCTGGCAGGGCAAAGCAGAAGAATGTAGCAAGCAGAAGTTCAAACTTTCTCCTTTGAGGTTGGCCCATCCGAGACTATTTCCAGGAATCTTTCAGGTTTGCATGACGCCTTGTGGATACCTGACATCATTGGCAGCGTGCAGTTGGCAACACTGACTGAAATATCTAATGTGCTGATGAAAGTGTTGCTTCTCTAAGCTGTGGGTGGAGCTGCGATGTTACCATCATCACACGGTCGAAATAACTAAAAGCGTTGCTATGGCTGCAGTAAATTTGGGACCTCTAAAACCCTGATTTGGGAGTACGGGTCTCACAGACGCACATTGCATAAAATGTAATTGTACTCTATTTTTTAAAGAATAAAGTTGATAAAAATAAGAAATTATTTATGATTCAACCGAGTAGAAATTTAATTTTGCACTGTAAGTCATGTCGAATCGCAAACACCTGCTTATTCGCATGTTAAGGGTTGAAATTACAAAAAGCCCAATGTAAAGTCTAAAGTAGAATTAGTCAGAATCTAAAGTGATCCATCTACAAACAAACCTATCCAGACGCAGTGTAGAAGAAGAATAAAATATATCAGGGATTCAGAGTTGGACACCTAAAAGAAAGTAATGTTAACAGTAAAATGAACAACCCTGAAGAAAAAGAAATAAGAAAAAAAAAAAGACAATGAATGACAACATGGATAGCAAGTGAAATTCTCGAAAGAGACAGGAAGAGAAGATAACTCCAGAAATGTCGAGTAATGATACAAAAACATCAGGAAGCAACAAAAAATGATGATGGCCTTCAGAAAAGATAGACAAAACCTTTATGTTACATAACGTCACTAAAAAAAAACAAGAGGTGATTTCACCCTCCTCAAAACCTCCCAATAAGAGGCCTTGTTGCCAGATATAGTTTATGATCATACTCATGACATTATATGACTTGATTAGTATATCAAATTGATAAATGATATATATGACAGTGGTGAAATCTTGAAGGATTAATGTCGATCAATTTTCATACAAAACAAACCAAACTAAATGCTAATTCATTCTGCCAAATAAACTCGGTGTTAATGATAATCGATCGAGCAGTCAGCTTTATAAACCATAAGAAAAAGCTAATAACGTATTTTGCGGCTTAAAAGAAGCATTTTTCCCCCCTAAAAAGTACACTTAAAATACGTGTGCGTCTTCCAAGACGAATGTATGGCATGGATGGTCACCTAAGTGGCTTGATTGATAGGGTCGTGGATTTGTATGCTGAGTCATTCCCCTATAATGTTAGCTATTTAATTCAGTCTTTTATATGATATAACCTCAGTACTTAGCTGTTACAAGTATATCCAATACTATAAACCTTCCTGGAGCCGAGCCATAACTTAAGCTTAAACATTCTCTATTTACTAACAGCGGCGGGATCCTTTCTATTCTAGACGAGTATGTTATTCCCATATAAACAAAATCGATCGAGTGATTGATGTAAACAATACGTGGCGCTAGTATGTGAGGGACGCATAGTGAATGTAGTGTTGTATGAGAATGACTTTTTTTCTTAGAAATTGCTTTCCAGTATTAAGGTGTGTCTTCCAAACCGCAGCGTCTTCTAAGCCGGGAAGTACGGTAATTTAAATTCTAATAAATAGTGAATGTAACTTCAATATGTTGGAAATAATAGAAGCCCAAATTATTGCTTTGTTCAAGAAAAATAAATGCAATTTTCATGATGAGATTGGGATCAGATAGAGCAACAATAGTATCGAAAGAGCTATATATATATATATATATATATATATATATATATATATATATGTTTGTCTGTGTGTGTGTATGTCTGTGTGTGTGTGTGCAAAGGAAAACAAGCTATAAGAAAGGTGTATGTTGTTTTTGCTTTATTGATTGACTTTCATCCTCTACAATATTGTCTTTTTTCTACAGTTTAATTCTGAGAATTTATATAAATATATATATATATATATATGTGTGTGTGTGTGTGTGTGTGTGCGTGTGTGTGTGCGTGTGTGTGTGTAACATAGATATTCAGCAAATTGTAAATTTGACTGAATTTTATGATTGATTGATTGTTTTTTTACGTCTTTGCCGGTTTTTCTTTGTTTTTTTTTAATCGAGTTCAGCCCATGCAACGGAGTAAAGCCACAGAGACGCAAACGGTTATTTGGTATGGAAGAGTTAGAAACATGAACATTGGATAGAAGCGAGAACAGAGGAAGAGTAATCATAACGATTGACAATGCATTTACATTTTTGCAAATTAAATTTGACTTGGAAGCATAAAACCAGAAGGGAGTTTCCACAAACAAGAAGTCCGAGAGAAGAAACTGCTAACATAGAATTTACGGTTACAGCTCGACCGTAATTTGGTGAGACCTGTTCGCCAGTCTAGTACTGGCGCTCAATTAAAATAAAAAAAAGAAATGTCTGTGCACCATAAAGAAGAGCTCATCCGAAGAATTACCATGAAATTATTTATAGAAAAGGCAAAGGTAGGCAATCTTACGGGGTTGGGAAAATGAGTGAAGTCTAGACGTCAGATCGGAGCTAATGATATGCTGATTCTTTAGATTTTATCAAGGAGCTCTAGAAAGATAACAAGGTGTACCGGGCTATATGCGGCAGCAATATTGTAAGCGTGGTCGAATGGTAGACGTATAGATAAGTAAGATAGACTCCGGAGGGCAAAACAGTCCAGCCCGACACAGTGAACCAACCTTTCTCACCTAGCAATGGATTTAATAGTCTTCCCATGTCATAACAGCCGAGAACATTAGCCCTAGAAGGTGCAGCGAGTCACTCTCCTGGTGGTCGAAAGCCAGAAAATATGTTTACATAAAAAGATGTTTTGGGATATAATAATAATTTAATGATACAAGTCTTAATGCTTAACCCACAACTGGGAGAGAAGAGATGGATTCATACCTTTCCCTAGCTTATTTGTGCGTAAGTGAATATTACGAACCCAACTGGAATTGGAACTCGGCTCTCCTATTTTTTATTCTGAGCCGTTATTCCGTTTCACCACCCGCACATCCAACCTTACAATACCTGCTATTCCCAAGCGGTCACCTATCTTAGTACTAGCCAGACACGATGATGCTTGACTTAGATGATCGTACGGTGAACATAATCTGGGACCAGCTGGTATTGTAACTGTTGTCAGTGTTTAAAATGGAATCGAGTTTATACTACTCAGTTGCATTCACCTTTGCGCTAATTACTCTGCTCAACGCATGGATATGTCTCTATAGGATATGGGCCAAGAAGAATACATCTCGCTATGTTTGCTTGCTTGTCCACGAGTCTAGGAGAAAAACATGTCTGAAAATCGTAGAGAATGCAAGGAGAAACAACTCCGCTCACTACTCCCACCCAAAAATGGTCATAGCAATTAATAGATAAAAAAGAAAAGAAATATATTGACAGACAGGCATAATCTATTACGTCTGAATGGAGATGGAATTTAAGAAAGAAAAACCTGAATGTTCTGAACAAAACCATGAACGCACAAAAATAGAAAAATGAGTTCTACAGTGATGCGATTTCTCATCGTATACATTTAACGTTGCTTTTCTCGTACTTCCCGCCTTTGAGACTCTCTTCCGTTTACTTGCTTCCCTGATAATAACTTAAAAAATTTAAATGTAGCTTCAATTCTCATCTTCTTGAAATCCGTTCATCTTTTGACTCTTCCTCAATGCTCCTGTCGGAGTTAGCTCCTCCTTAATTCACTAATTGTTCACTAGTGGGCGCTCACCCTACACTATAAATACTGGGCGACTTCTTGCCTCGTTCTCTTTTTCATTTCTTCATTTCAGTGAACACATCCACAATGTAAGCTCTCGCGGAAGATAGCTTCTGCCCATTTGTCGGAGACGCCGTGAACATTATACACACATACACGTACGTAAGAACATTCACCAAAATAAAAGTCATTACGTTCACACACAAACACAAATGTCCATTGTAAATTTTGTTGTTTAATACATATATTTGTTGAGATATGCGAAATTTTCATTCAAAACGACAAACAAGGTGCTTTATTTAGTTTTTATAGAATTTCTCAAGCGATATAATATTTTTTTTTTTTTGAATGATAAATTATATAAAAACTGTCCATAGCTCAATTAGATCTCATTTAAATATTCATGGGGACGTACCGGACACTATTCGTAACATACTTGTTGACAACACAAACATAATAGCATCGTCTACATGCAAAAATGGCTAAAAATAATAGAATCCTTATTAATAAAAAAAAACATTTAATAATATTAACTTTGAACATGGACATAATATCTTGACCATGTTTTAAAAAATGAAAACATTTTATAAAACATACATACAACAAACTATTTCTTATTGTAAGAGTTAAAATATAATCCTTGAAAATGGCTAAATGTATAGCCGAAAGCGCTCCGATAAAAGGAACATTCGGACAGTTTTTATATAATTTATCAACCGAAAAGAAAAAATTATTAGATCGCATGAGAAATTGTATTAAACAAAACTAAATAAAAGCACCTTGTCTGTCGTTTTCAATGAAATGCGCATGAAAAAAGGATTTATGTCTAGATAAAAAAAATTGTGTGTATATATATATATATATATATATATATATATATATATATATATGTCTTGTTTGTTTTCTTAAAATCTTCGGTTGGACTCAATTTTAGTCCGCCATGTACCTGTAGTTGGACCTTCTTCTAGCAGGAATAAACGCACGTGCTCCTAATTTAACAACACGCTAACCCACGGACCTCTATACTCCTTATTCTCTGTCTTCATGAAAGAAGGAAATTATAAGAAGATAAGAAAAATTAAATAAACAAATTAATCGCAGTACATTTTTATTCGTTCTTCATAAAAGAAAAAAAATAGCTGATTCCGCTACATTGGTTTCAACCATTCGGTAACTTCAGGCGATTTATGTCAACTGATTGCGTAACGCTTTATTTTTAAAAAATAAAATAATTATGAACAATATATTTAAAAAAATAAATAAATAAATGAATAAGCTCTTGACGTGAGGTGTGGTAGTAGGCGAGGAGGAGGAGAGAAAAATGATGTGTATTAGAAATGTATCGGTGGGAGATTAAATGAAATATATATACTTTCTTTTTATCTCACTTCAAAGGAACTCAAACAGAATTTTACGCTCACATACGCGCCGTCGCCTCTCTCTGTCTTTTTTTACATATACTTTCATGCTAATTGCTCCGATGAGCTGCTTTCACTGGTTCCCAGACTTCATGAATTCAAACGCCTTACGAGGCATCCCGCTCTCACCCTTTCACTGTAGAAACTTTTAAATGTAACCGTCTCTTCTACTCCAATAGCTCCACATCTCGCACCTCTCGCCTGTGAAACACCCTTCCCTTTTACTGTTTCACTGAGAGATATAATCTCCAACTATTCAAATGTAATGTCAATCGATATCTCCAGTTACCTTGATCTATCCACTATTCTTCTCCTCATCCTTTCTTCTATCACTCCTATCTGCTCTTGCTCCAAATGTTCTGCAAACCCCCTGCATCCTAGTGGCGTCACGCCTTGCTCGGGGCGTAATGCTTGAAAAAAATGTATACAACTGGACATAATTCAGATCTTTGGTTTTAAAGATTTTTTTTGTCTTTCTTTTTTTGTCTACAAATGTTATTACAGCTAATCTTTCTTGTTGACAAAAGTTGAAGATGATTGTTAATTGTTTTGCCTTTATTGTAAGTTATCTGGTTACAATCGGATCTTTTTTTCTCCTTTAATTTCCACAGATGGTTGGCCAGTTTAGTAGAATTTCTAACGCTTTCTAGTGCCACCACTTTTTAAAGTTACCCTCTGTACAAACTATGTATACTCTTTCTGTCATTTGTATCTATTACTTCTAATTTATAAATTAGTGTTTCAGTTATGCAAATTCCATCTAAGGGACATTTGCTTTTATTTCTACAATTGCATATATTACTGTTAACAATGTTAAGTTAGGTTTGAAACTTCTGGTATTTTTTTTATTGTGGTCTTCTAAATACTAGTATAGCTGATGTCCTTTTATTAAATATTTTATATAACTCGAAATTTTGGTGGAAGGTTTTATTAAGAAATTTGAAAAATATTATCTATTTTATGCTTGAACTCTAATTTAAAAGTGGGCTTTAATCATATATATATATATATATATATATATATATATATATATAAGTTATAGCAAAAATACTTTTACAAAATTTTGGAACATGATATTGACACTAAGACAAGCACCAACCCCCACCCTCATACATATATAAATATATATATATATATATATGTGTGTGTGTGTGTGTGTATGTGTGTGTGTGTTTGTGTGTGTACGCAAAACCTTCGTTTTTGAGTTAAGTTTAATGTCTAGGGTAGATGTTGCATCCAAAATACAATACAAAAATACTTTTTAAAAAATTGAGGCGCGGGAGGCGGCGTTCCTGACATCAAAACAAATTAAATGTCCATATAATGATGTGTCAAAAAGGCCATCGTTTTAACTCAATACCGCAACTCATAACAGAAGTTCAAAATGTTCTAGGTTTGATTCTACAGACGCATGCACCCGTCCGATCATAGACTGGTGCACCCTTTCAAATACTCTCAGACGATGTAGAATGATTTCGCAGGCCCCCATGATGAAGTGACGAAGTGTGTCTACATTATTAATGTCTTCTGCATAAACCAATTGTTTTAGCTCGCTCAACGGGTAAACATCTAAAAGACTAAGTCGGGGAAACGTGTGGGGGGTGTTAATGTGTGTGCGCACGCGCACATGTATGTGCGTATGTATAACTGATGCTTTGGGTTCTAATCATATTTGCTATCATTAAATCGCCGAACAAATATTTGAATGACTGGTGAGTAATTTCGACTTATATTATCCGAAATATTTCTTATATATTTTCTTTTACAACAAAAACCAGTCACTGCTCATTAAGCAAAAACAGATTTATATGGTCTTTGGCTATGGAGTGGGAGGCAAAGGTGGAATATTTGAATTAATCATAGAATTTAACCATATATGTAGATGACACAATACAATACTGACAGCAGACAAAGACAAAAAACCTACAGAAATTCATAATGGAAACCGAGAAGAAAGGTCTAAATAAAATTTGGAAGAGGACAGAATGTATTGTTGTCAGCAATAGGAACTACGAATTGGAGATACCAGAATCAAGCAAGGTCAACAATTTAATTATTTGTGAAGTCCTTTAATAAAGGATGGAAAATGCGACTCCGCAATCCGAAGGCGCATTGTATTAGCCAAAGATTCCTACCAAAAGCTAAGCAAAGTATTAGGAATCAGGAAATTTTCGTTAGACACTATGATTATTGAACAGTTATGTAATATCAGTCTACCTTATGGCAGTGAATACTGTGCAATCTCCTTACAGATGAAGAAGAATAGAATTGAGACAACAAACATATGGTACTACAGAAGCATGCTGAGAATGACATCAACTGAACTTTTAAGGAAAATGGAACCAAAACAAAGAAAAAGATAAAGACAGTTTAAACATCTAAGTACATATTGCAGAAAAGATAGCTTTGAAAATTTAACACTCACAGAACATTGACGGCAACAGGGATGAGAGGGAAAAGAAAACGAATAACCTACTTGATATGGGTGCGTAAATGGTTGGCAGAAGAGGGGTTAGAAGAGATAGTAAATGGACAAACATTGCTAAAAGCTACACAGGACGGGGAGTTGTGGATAGCCATGATCGTTCTCGTCTTGAGGGGATACGGCACATAGAAGAAGATAGATCATGTATATATTCCTAAACCGTTCGAATTTTCATATTTCTTTATGAGGCTTACGAGGTATCCCGTTGAAATATTCTCGTATGATTACCGAAGTTAATGAAAGTCGAGCCTGGTCAATATGTAGATGGGTGACTGCTTGGGAATACCAGGTATTATAAGCTTAGATGTGCTAGTGGTGTGATGGATAAGAATTCGGAATTCGAATTCGATTTAGTTTATTTTGTTTTGCTGCATATCAACACCTCAATGGATTATTTAATGGCAACAAGATTTTTAGGATAGGTTCGTATGAATGGAATATGTATTTTTTTTTTCAAAAATATATTACTGGCAAAACTTTTTTTTCAAAAAATGTTGATATAATGGAATATGCATACACCTGTTTCCCCCTCACTGGAATATGATTGGCTGGTGTCCGCCATAAATACCGTCGGACGTGTAGGAGAGTCAAAGAACTTTTGTCTGAGAGCTAAGTCTATAACGACGCCCATTGGACTAAACCATTGATCTACACTTCTTCCGTGCGACTACGACGCGTACCAGTCGATTACTGCTACCGTATTCTACTTGGTTATAGTCGCCTAAACCACTTAGCTACTTCGTTCAAATATATCCCTTTTCGGGACATATCAAATGTATTGCTGATATTTTTTAATAAAAAAACAAAACAAACTATTTTTTTTTTATTTTCATAATGTTATGATCCCACTTTGAGGGTTAACAATTTGCCCATAGACGGGACGTTAACAGGTACTACCACCACGATCAAATCGGACCTGGCAACAACAGCAACTAAGAAGTGGTTTCACACTCCTCAAAAACTCCCGATTAGAGGCCTTGTTGTTGGGTAGAGTCTATGGTCATACACAGGACGTGAGAATTCGGAAAGTCGAGTTCTAATTCCAGTCTGGTTCCTAATATTCACTTACGCAAAAGTTTTTACCATCGTATCCATATGTTATGGCTTTAAATAAACTGCAAAGGGTGGATAAGCTGTAAAAACAAATCAATCAGTGAATTAATCAATGACATTTTTTTTTATCGATCTAATAACGTTTTTTTTTTTTTTCTATCTTATTAAGTTCACCGCTAACATTGTACCCGAACTGCTTGTATTGAAATTACCTTCTATTTGGATGACGACAAAACATTTTAAAAACCTTGCTACCGATGTTAATAATACAGTTTGGCTCTATATTGTGTCTAACACTATCAAGAAACTTCCAATGTAAACTAACAACGCGCGTCGCACCCTCTCTAGTCTGTTGGTTGCAATCAGCCAAACTGGGAAAGCGTCGCTCGTGCGAAAGATTACTTTCACACGATGAATGCCTTGATAAATTAGGACTACCGGGATCTGGCGATATAACGACGAGGTGGTGGAATGCAGGGGGGCGGAAAACGACGGGCACATCACATCAAGGGAAAGTATCAATTGACAATATTGGAGCTTATTTAATTTGCTTGCATCGACTCGAGCACCGAACGACAAACGTGACGAGGTCGCCTCCCTGTTGCATTACCGTGACTTAGTCATTCGTCGATGCATTTACAGATGTGCGCATATGCGGACACGCGAGAAAAAGAGGCAAGAGTTGGGCGTTAGAGATGAGATTTTGCGTCTATTCTGAGATCGATACGCATTTGAGGGACCCTATGTGACGAGAATCTTGAGAGATACGCGCATATGACATAAAGTTGCAAACTTGACAATAGACGTTAAAAGGAGTTGAACATTGACATAACAGGCGAAGTTGGTGCCGAAAAATTTCCACTTCGACCCACTCCCAAAATAATAACCAAATGAGTGAACATCAGATTCTTCATGATTAGGAATACTTTCTCCGTCTGCCAAATATTTTTTTCAGACTCTCAAGTATACAAAGTTTGTCTGTCTGTCTAATGTCGGTCGTCTTTGCTCTTCTTCTACTCTCTCGCTATCACTCAATCACTCTCTCCGTCTCTTCTCTCTCTCTCTCTCTCTCTCTCTCTCTCTCTCTCTCTCTCTCTATATATATATATATATATATATATATATATATATATATGTATATATATATATATAACATCATCCAGATACAGACTGTTTTGCTGTATCACAGATTAGGTCGCATCAGCCGAAGATTCTATCCCTAAGCTGTAGAAGGGAGGGTGAATTTTTGTGTATTTATGTTTTAAATAAATACGCCAGTGTCTGAGAGGACACAATTCGTTGGGAGAGTATTGCATTAATAGCAGTAGTCGTTATTGTTTACAAATTCGCGCTTTCTCTCCAAAGTTCTCAACCGAATTGATTTTTAGGGGGCATATATATATATATATATATATATACATATATATATATATATATATATATATATATATATATATATATATATATATTTTAATGTATATTTTGACAGAAACCTTTTCTTTCAAAAATATTTCGTTGAATACCGCCGACAAGGGAGATTGAATTAATTTTTTATTAAGGTTTTCCCTCATCCTAACATTTTTCCCCTTTTGTAGGAATATAAAAATTGTCCATAATTGTTATTGTCCCAAACGCTTTCGTGGAATTCCATAGCCATTTTCAAGGGTGTTTTGTCTCTGGTGTTGTTACTTTCTCTTCATGTTTTGACTGTTATGTTGTAAATTATGTTTATGCTATTTTTAAAAAAGAGCGTCCATTCTGAGCTCTCACTGGCCGGGTGCAACTGGAATTAGCGTGAGCATCTATAGGTTTTTCAAAATTTCAGCACACTGTTTTCACTATTAAATAATGTAAGTTTGATGGCAGGAGAATATTGTTTGGTATACAGGGAATAGCGAATAATAAGATGTTTCAGATAATGTGATTTATATAGAATTCCTGTATTTTCGATCAGAATTTCCCTTAAGGCTTTTTATAGATTATGGATATATATATATATATATATATATATATATATATATATATATATATATATATATGAGAAAGTTCAAAAATCTGACCAAAAATCAAAATATGATGGTAAGGAAAAACTTTTTGGGGTCTGGCCGACAACTTTTTGCACATTTCGGATATATAGTGTATGTCTGTCTATCTTGTCTTTCTTTTTCTTTTCCCTCGTTAAACACACACACACACACACACACATATATATATATATATATATATATATATATATATATATATATATATATATATACATTTTACAAGAAATGTATAGGAGAGGAAAGCGTTTAGCATTAGGTTTCATCAGGCACCTCCACTTTTTCACGGAAAACAGTATAAAGTAAAGAAAATGGCCACAAAGTTAATAAAACAAAGTTTTTTAGCGTCAAAATGTTTATGTCATTATTAAGATGAAAGAACAAAGTATTTTTGATTATTGTTTGAAAAATTTATACCCTTTCTATCACGTTTGAAATTTTTGTAAAAATCTTGTTTTGTTTACGTCATAGGGGTGGCATAATAATATCATTGACTTTTTTGCGCTTTTTTCCGTTGAAAACACATTGACTCGGAAATTCAAATAAAATTTTGTAAACATCAAATAATTGTCCAATTTTCATATAATTTTCAGGTATTTTTCACAAATGAATGAAATTATTTATTAAATTTCTTTTAATAGAAAATTAGGGAAAAAAAATTTTTTTACACATGTTACCCCCATCCCAACTTACATAATTTCATGAAATTTCACAAAGTATCTTTCTATTTCCTGAATTCTTTTTACTCGTTAAAAGTAGGACTCCTTGGAGAATGTAAATCGCCTATTTTTTTTCAAACATATATATATATATATATATATATATATATATATATACAGGTAAAAAAAAAAACTTGTTAGAAAGATTCTGTACAAAAATTGATTTTATAGTCTAAAATGAGGATAGTAAAAAAGGAACCTAATATCTAATATTGTGTAATTTATTAATAATATATAATATATTTTAAGGAGAAGTATTAAAACTTTATAGTCAGAATTGGATTTTCAGTGTTTTTTCTTGGAAAAATAAATTGGTATTTTCCTTTTTGAAGAATTTTTTTACTATAACCGGTTTCGCTTCGCCTTCAAAAGTTTTTAACTGCTTCTCTCTCCACGTTATTTCTTATGTTTCGTACTTATAATATATATATGTATATATATATATATATATATATATATATATATATATATATATATATATATATATGTAAGCAAATATATGGATATAGACTCGGCAGTATGAAGAAAATATACGCAAAAAACAAACAAAAATCCTTATATGCAATTATGCTGTTTTAATGTTAATATGTCAACGTCGGACGTTTCGGTCTAATAATCCATCTTCAGGACATATTCATAAAATATAATTAATTCAACATGACAAAGACGATGGACATAAGAACAAGACTTATCCAAACAGATAACTGAAAGTTTTATATGATCAGCGTTCCGTTTAAACATGGACACGTTGTCGTCACGTAGGCGATGCTGAAGATGGTTCGATCCGAGGTGACCAAAAATAATCTAAAACACATCAGCAGTTAAAAATATTTTCTTCATATATATATATATATATATATATATATATATGTGTGTGTGTGTGTGTGTGTGTGTTAGTGATGTTAATGAATAATATCCAACGTCGATAACACTACTCGGAGTGTCATGCAAATTATGCAATCTTCAGGTGTGGATTCACACATTCATGTATGTTCCCAATGGGCGCTTGTGGGGACCCACCAGTATATGAGCCCCATGCTAATCTGTATATGTTAAGTGACTTGCGTTACAGAAGCCCGTTTTTAGGAAATACTAAAAACAGATATTACTACGTCAGGCCACGCGTATTGCAATTGGTGGATATATATATATATATATATATATATATATATATATATATATATATATATATATATATATATATATATATATATTAATTGATTTAAAATATGGTTTCTAAATTCTAACCATGTTTCAAAAATGGAAGGTCCGAATTTAATTTTGTAATTAAATTAAAGACATTAGTTCCATTTCATCCTCAAGCGATTTTTTTTTCTTTTTATTGTACCGGAAAAAACATATTTTAAATCAATCAATTTATAATATTAATGCTCTGTAAATTTACATTGAGCACTATTTTGTAAAAATAAAAATATCTATAAGAACACCGGATTATATATCTTACTGTTCTTTCTTTATATATATATATATATATATATATATATATATATATATATATATATATATATATATATATATATATATATATATATAAAGAAAGAACAGTAAGATATATAATATATATGGATCATTTTATTATGATATATATATATATATATATATATATATATATATATATATATATATATATATATATATATCATAATAAAATGATCCATTTTATTTGAGTTGGTTCTCGAATAAAAAAGAAAGAAAGAGAATGTCCCCTTTTGACCTATTAGGTTGGTGCAAAAATAATGTCGGCTTTTGACGTATTTTTTAACGTCAAAAACCGAGCTTATTTTTGCACCAACCTAATAGAATACGCCGGAAATGGCGAGGACTTTCTTCAAAGAGGGCGCCCACCTATATAAATGGCAGAGCTGGTTTGTCATGACAGTTCAGTTCACTTGCAGGCCATTTCGCTATCACGGAAATGATCAAAGAACTGACCCTGACTCCGGATGATCTATCTTCGCACAGTCCTAGCACAGACTCGTCTGTAAAACTATCATTTCTTTCTTTTAATATTTGTGACCAAAGCTACTGTTGACTTTTTGTTTCAGACAACATTATCTTTTTTTTTTTTTTCTCTCTGGTTTGATTTAATTCTTAAATTTCGCCTCGACTGTATCCATATTGTCTTGCATGTTTAATTGTGATATATTTATAATTTATAAATTATTTTTATTGTTGTCTAGAATTGATTCTTTATTAACATTTTCTTTTCACCTGTTCTCTCTCTCTCTTTCTAGAGAGAGAGGGAGAGAAAGAGAGAGAGTACAAGAGAGAAAGAGAGAGAAATGGAGAAAGAAAGAGAAGGGAGAAAGAGAGAGAGGAAGAGAGAGAGACTCTCTCTCTCTCTTCTCCCTTCTCTCTCTTTCTCCCTTCTCTCTCTTTCTCCCTTTCTCTCTTGCACTCTCTATCTCTCTTTCTCTCCCTCTCTCTCTATCCCCCTTTCTCTCTCTCTTTTTCTCCCTTTCTCTCTCTTTCTCCCTTTCTCTCTCGTAATCTCTCTCATTCTCTCTCGTACTTTCTCCCTCTCTCTCTCCCCCTTTCTCTCTCTCTTTCTCCCTTTCTCTATCTTTCTATCTCTCTTTCTCTCTCGTACTCTCTCTCACTTTCCATCCCTCTCTCCCTCTCTATCTCTTTCTCTCTCTCTCTTTCTCTCTTTCTTTTTCTCTCTTTCTCTCTCTCTTTCTCTATTTCTCTCTCTCTTTCTATCCCTTTCTCCCTTTTTTCTCTCTCTTTCTCTCTCTTTTTCTCTCTGTTACTTTTGTTTTTCCTTTTGTCGAAACCGTGACAAAATAGCAGCTTTGATTTTCACTTCAAAACAAAAAAAAACATCAATTCAGTTGTCTTAATTAAAACAAATATTTTATTTTCATTCAATGTACATTTCACAACAACCTCAAAGAAATTAATTCATATTTCTCTTCAGATATTTTCTTCATAAAACTAGCTTCGTATTTGATTTTGTTTAAAAATTTCGTTTTCTGTTAAACAATTTTTTTCTTCATCCAATTTGGGTGAAGAATCTCACCTATTAAAATAATCAGACTTATTACAACTAAATGCATATTTTGATTCCACCATTAATGCCAGTATGAACATAACAAAAGTAACATTAGACCTACCGTAGTACTATTAACAGAAATGACATGACTTTTGTTTACATTTATACATTTTATATGAACCTAGGTATATCGCTATGCATAGATTATTAGTGATTGAACTTTAGATTCAATCACGACATTGTAAACTTGTACGGTAAGTATGAAGTGGTTATTTTAGATGATCAATTTATGATGCAATTTTAATTAACTGGTATCTATTCTTTGTGAATACATGAATAGTTAAGCTTTTTAATTGTGCAAGTAGAGAAAATTGTTAAATGTAGCCTTTAGTTTTATACATAGATAAGACAAGATCAGTGCCAGACACCCTAGCTATTCCAGTAAGCTAGATCTAGGTCTTGTCCGGCAATTTTGTGAATCAACACACAGTAGAGAGTTTATATTAAGAATAAATACTGTTCGTATAATTAAAGGAAGAACATGGAAGCTGAATGTTTAAATATTTAGGTCTTGTTATATAATAAAACCCTACATCCTTGTCTGAGACTAAATACTAAATAGAAATAAAAATGAGATATAGTTGAGCTCGTCATGATATAAGTAACCTACCTACCGAGTTTGAACGAAATTAGAGTAAAAAATTTGAATTTATCGATTTCTGTTGGCTTTATCGATTATTGATTTTTTAAACAATTATCGATTTTTATGCTATGGACCTATCTCTTACATTGATTAATGTATGTGCCAAGTGTAATCAAAATCGGTTGGATGGATCTCGAGTGCACCCAGGCAGTCAGGCACACAGGTATCCTCTGTTTTATATAAAGAGAAAAAAAAATAGCAGTAAGGACATTTTTTTTTAAGCATTACGCCCCGAGCAAGGCGTGATGCCACTAGAATGCAGGGGGTTGCAGAAGATTTGGAGCGAGAGCAGATAGGAGTGATAGAAGAAAGGATGAGGAGAGGGATAGTGGATAGATCAAGGTAACTGGAGATGTCGATTGACATTGCATTTGAATAGTTGAAGATTATAGCTCTCGGGGAAACAGTAATAGGGAAGGGTGTTCCACAGGCGAGAGGTGCGAGGTATGCAGCTATTGGAGTAGAAAAGATGGCCACAGTTAAAAGTTTCCACAGTGAAAGGGTGAGAGCGGGATGCCAGCCGCGTAGGGCGCTTGAATTCATGTAGTCTGGGAACCATTCAGCGACTTGATAGTATGATATATGTTGTCGAAGCTGGACGATTTCGTCATAAGATATATATTAATCAATTGAGGTCTAGATATTCACAGAATAAGCAACCAGTACAATGTAACTTACCGATGGACATACTTTGCGATATTTTTGAAGTACCTCTTCCTAAAACTGAAATTACAATACAACGTGAGCCTAAAGCGAAAAGTAATCCGACTGAAACATTGGAAGTAGACCCATGACTAAAAAAGTATCGACTAAAGAGAGCGCATATCTAAAAAGTAGGTATAGAGGAGATGAACACCCCTCTGAAGAAGAGGACTTGAACTCGTCCAAATACAAATATACTGGCGCCAAGGATCATCAGAACAATGAGTAAACAAGTAGAGAGAGATCTAGCTTATCTGCTTACTACCTATTTCAGCAAAAATACGTTGACTCCACGCAACATAACACATCTTGATTGTGTTATCTTCATACAGTGGAATGATGACATAACAATATGACCCTCGTAGAAAAAGGGAATCTGTCTTATTTATCTGTAAATATTTGTGAGGAAATTATTGACTTAATGGAACAACAGATAATTTCTACTATTCTTGAAGAAGTAAAAGAGGCAACGTATTATTCAATAAGTGTAGATTCCACTCCAGATGTTTCAAACACAGATCAAATGATATTTACTGTTTTTTTTTTTTAATTTATCCCTTGACCCGTAGGTTCGAAAGGTCACCATGTGTATCGCAGCCACAGTAGAAGTAGTCTTTCTTGGGCAAGATAGTCTGACGAAGATGAGATCAAAGTGTTGTAAGTGAGTTCTCAAAAGCTACAATAGAAAATCGGAATTGGTTTAACAAGTTTATAACAGGCTGGTACGTGGAAACATAATGTAGAACAGAAATTGGGGAAGATAATGTTTTGCCGTGAATAACAGTTTTTAGCAAAACTGCAGGTGCTACTGCTGCTCCTCCTGCTACTCCTCTTTATGTAGGATTATATTTATGTCTTTTGTCCGGCGGCCGAGTCAAACGTTTACGGAAATATTTTTCTACACAACACACGCACACACACACACGCACACACACACACACACACACACACACATATATATATATATATATATATATATATATATATATATATATATATATATATATATATATATTCATGAATCATTCATACAAAAAACAAATATAGATATATATATATTTGTATGAATGATTCATGAATTTATAAATTATAATTGCACCTTTTAATTGATATATATATATATATATATATATATATATAATAATAAAAAGGCTTAAACACTAATATTCCATGGTCATAATTTATTCCATTGGAATCGTAAATACGATCCAATTCATCAGACCTACAAATTCAAAAAGAAAACAGAAAAAAAAACCTACTTACTCCGGAAATATGCGTATGTTCATATGTACATGTGTGGGTAAATGTGTAAGGAGTGGATGCGTATGGATGTATGTGTGTATATGTATGTATGTGTGTGTGCATTTTTGTATATATATATATATATATATATATATATATATATATATATATATATATATATATCTTTTTTTTTGTGTGTGTGCATGTATATACGTGTATGTGTGTGCATGTGTATTTTTGTATATGTATGTGGAAAATGTGTGTATATGGTATAGGTGGATATATGTGTATATATGTGCGTGTATGTATATATATGTATATGTATGTGTGTGTGGGTATGTATTTATATGTGTATGTGTGTACATGTATATGTATGTGTGTGTATATATATATATATATATATATATATATGCATATGTATATATATATATGTATGTATGTGTGTGTGTGGTATATACATGTATGTATGTGTCTAGATGTTTGTGTATATGTATGTGTGTCTGTGTGTCTATGTATGTATATGTATATATATATATATATATATATATATATATGTATGTATATATGTGTATGTATGTGTATGTGTGTATGTGTACATATATATGTATGTATGTGTGTATGTAAATATATATATATATATATATATATATATATATATATATATATATATATATATATATATATGGAGGTGTGTGTGTATGTGCATATGTATATATGTAGGTGTAATTATTTGTATATCATATGCGCGGTAATTATTAGAAACGCTTAGTATCAGAGATATTGAATCAGATATATGTATATGTGTAAATGCGTGTGTGTATGTATATGTATGTGTGTATTTGTGTGAATATGTGGATATATGTGTATATGTACATTGGTATATGTATGTGTGTATGTAGGTACACGGCGATGTGTATGTATATACGTGTATAAGTTATTGTGTATGTGTGTATTTGCATGCGTTTTGAACATAAAAATATAGGTCCTTGCTAGATTAGATAATCGTCATATTTATTGTTTATATTTGATTTGTAACCCGTAGTCGATATTATTTTTGTCAAATTTTCTCAATTACACAGCGTCCCTTTCAATTTTAATTTCACCCGCCCCATCTTTCTTCCCCACCACTACCTTCCTTACCTCTCCCTCCTTCTTTAAGATATGATCGGCTATGGTGTGTGTATGTCACCACGAAATGTATCTTTATTGTATTATACATCCGACAACAATCATTTTTCCCCCTTCCACTCACACCTAGTTTTTAAATAACCCTCTCTGTTAAACCCCTCTCTTATGAACTAACATTCGTCCGACACTCTCATACTTACACTCTCTCTAAATTCTATTTTTATTTCCGGAATAGGTTTCTTTGTTTTCTTTTTGAATTTGTAGGTCTGATGAATTGGATCGTATTTACGATTCCAATGGAATAAATTATGACCATGGAATATTGTTGTTTAAGCCTTTTTATTATATCCTTACTCTGTCCTGGACATTGAGTTCTACCTGGATTCTATCCTCTCGGAATTTTTTATTCAAAAAACATACATGTGTGTATATGCACCTGTGGATTTTGCATATATATGTATATTTACCACTAATATTATCTCTCTCTCTCTCTCTCTCTCTCTCTCTCTCTTTATATATATATATATATATATATATATATATATATATATATATATATATATATATAAGGTTGGTGCAAAAATAATGATGTAATAATGTCGTTTTTTGACGTTAAAAAATGCGTCAAAAACGACATTATTACGTCATTATTTTTGCACCAACCTAATATTTCTAAAGAATTAATGGATTTTCATTTATTATTTATTATAAAGTTATATATATATATATATATATATATATATATATATATATATATATATATATATATATATACTTCAAACGTTAGTTTTAGTGAATATCCATAACTGAGTAGGCGTTCTGGTTCGTTTATTCTACACAGTATTTTAATTCGCCAATCGTCCAGTACATTCCGGAAATCCTATTAAAGAAAAATACTCCCTCATGCAAGATTCGAATTCGGGTCCCCACTCCCTTGCAAGAGAAGCTGTCTTTTTATACGACAGGTTTTTTCACAACTCCATTACGAAGAAATTCCCGATCAAACAAGTTTGGCCTTTAAATCACGCTTTACTCGTTCAGATTTCTTCAAAAGCTATAATTGCTCAGTTTCGTTTCCGAAACACAAAAAAAGCAATTTCTAAAGAATTAATGGATTTTATTTTTCTTAATCCGACATATTTTAATTAATTTAAAATTTATTTTTAGCGTCTACCCATATTTGAGTAGACGCTCCGAAATCTGGGCTTAAAGTGAATAAAATCTGCTTCGAGGGCAGACATAACTTTTGCTTGATGACGAAACTCTTTATAGCCTAGTGGTCAGATCAGACAACAGTTTCTTCTGTAAAGGCCAACGCAGGTTCGAATCCCGATGTAGGGTGTATTTTTCTTTAATAAGATTTCTAGGATTTTCAGGACGAATGAAAACATTAGATATTATTTCTTCACTATGTCGAGGCCGATAATTTTTCAGCAGTCCCTTTCTACATCCATAAACACTTTGACATGTCCAATTTGCCTCATTCTGATCACATCTATCTCGTTCTAACTCTAATCAATCTATGAGATCAGTCGATATCATTCTTTTCGCATCTATCTTTGTATCCCATTCAGATCACATGCATCTAATTCTCAGTCAATCTCATTCCGTTCACAAGCATCTGCCTATATATATCATTCCGATCAGATCTATCGATTTAATCTATTCATAGCTACCTAAGGATCTCAATCTGTTCGCGCTTGTCAATCGATTTATTGATTTCATTGTGTTAACGTTGACAAAAACTTTAGCACATAACCACAGGTGATACATATATCCCTAAACAACATGACTTCTCACATCTATCTATCTATCTATCTATCTATCTATCTATCTATCTATCTATCTCAGCCGGTTCGTCTCTCTCCCAACCGGTTCATATCTATCTATCTATCTATCTATCTATCTATCTATCTATCTATCTATCTATCTATCTATCTATCTGAGCCGGTTCTTCTCTCTCCCAACCAGTTCATATCTATCTATCTATCTATCTATCTATCTCACTGAGTTATATCTATCTATCTATCTATCTATCTCACTCAGTTATATCTATCTATCTATCTATCTATCTATCTATCTATCTATCTATCTATCTCAGCCGGTTCTTCTCTCTCCCAACCGGTTCATATCTATCTATCTATCTCACTGAGTTATATCTATCTATCTATCTATCTATCTATCTATCTATCTATCTATCTCACTCAGTTATATCTATCTATCTATCTATATATCTATCTATCTCACTCAGTATATATATCTATCTATCTATCTATCTATCTATCTATCTATCTATCTATCTATATATCTATCTCACTCTGTTATATGTATCTATCTATCTAGCTATAATGCAACCCCAGCATCTGAACAATACTAGTAGGCCTGTTGTAGTCAAATATTATAGTCCTGGGCAACACCCCAGGACTTACTTTATAGCAAACAAATGAACTTCACACTGTTTTGAACAAAGCTTAGCCCCAAAAAAACGTACTGTAAAATATCTGATAAGAAGATTTAAATGCTGTACTTTTGTTTACATTTATGTTTGACTAGTGTATGCCCTTTACTGTGGGCCAGCTTCCTATGTAGCCCATGTTTATTCCCTTCTGTCGCTACATGAAGAGAAAGATCTCATCCACTGCGTATTCCATTCCAAATCAACAAATATCTTATAGAAATGAAGAATTAATAGATTTTTTGACTATCTCAAATTTGCATTCATCTTCGTTTCGCAATTGTTCACATCGCTGAGATATTGCTTTTCCAATGACAACATTTTTCTCAGAATTACCGCTCTATATTTATCTGTTTCTACGACTCAAACTACATAGGAATCAGTAACAAAATGAGTATGCAAAAATAAAATTTAAAATCGTCATTATTGGGTTATGATCATTCAAGTAATCGTAACTATACAAATACCACGTGTAATAGCAAAATTGTCCAAATCGTGTGACAGCATAATTGTCCATCCCACAAAATGTTTAATATATATATATAAAAAACACTAAACTAATTGAGATTCTTTTTTCCATCTTTTTATATAAGACGTTTGGTCATCTTGACACCATTTGTAGTAAGAATCACTGAAAAACCCTTTGAGTAATTCAGGTTAAAAACGTTTTGTGTCAGCCCCACTGTCATCTCAAATTATCAGTGGTGGGAGAATAGATATCAGTAATGATACCAACATTCATACTCTGACTTCCATCTTCAAAGTTCATTCAAAAACCATCAAGAGAACGGTGAATACATTTTAAAAAGAGCGAACAGTTCAGAGGAAATCTTGATAAGCAGGTCACAACAGGAATAGGGATCATCATTTAAACTTAGAGCTAAAGAGATCAATTAGAAAAGATCCAATTCAATCAATAAAACATTTGGCGCGGAAAAAATGAGGTACAGCAATGACATTCCAGAGAGCAGAAAAAAAAAGTATTGAAAATGAAATCGTACTTAAAAATTGTGAGGCACATTGTTACCCCAGGACAGAAAGATAGAAAGTTAGAAAGGGCGAGAATCATCTTGGATAAGTTGGAAAATTATCCTGGAATATATATATATATATATATATATATATATATATATATATATATATATATATATATTGAACATTTAATCAATCCTTCATGAGTTCCGATCTTTTGCTATGATTAATTAATGATGAACATGTCATTTTCGTTAATGATCGATTTCATCACGAGTCTTCTGTTAAGCTTGGATAGTAATTATACATTCTTATTGCTCAAAATGGATTACAATAGTGCTATTAAAAAAGCTAGAAGAATTCCAGTAAGATATCTTTAATCCTTTCTAAGTTACAAACATTCAAGCTTAATCTAATAATTGGACAATTTTGCTGTTACACAATTTGGACAATATTGCTGTTACCCTGGATATCTGTATAGAGTCTATTTTACTTACAATTACTTGAATTATCATATCTTACGTTGTATTTTTTGCCTTTATTTTGCTAGAAACTGATGCTGTTCCTCCTGCTGCTTTTGGCCAGCGTGAGTGTTTTAACTTTTAGTGATGAACATTTATTTGAACAATGTAGGCACTTTACAGAAAACAGTTATCAAATGATAGGTTAAATTTTTATACTTGTTAAATGTTGAGAATGAACACGTAACACAATGCCGTAGTAGTTAAGAATTAGATTTTATACACTGGAAAATGAAGGAATTTTAACTTATTACTTTTTTGTGCATTTCACCCGAGGCAAGGCGAGAGCGTCACTAGCACGCAAGGGTTTGGAAAGAGTGAAAGTAAGAGTAAAGAGGGGTGTTTGAGGAAAGGATAAAGAGAAAGACGGGGATCAATATCAAGGCATCAGAAGATTTTTTGAAGACTATATTTATCAGGGAAGTGAGTAATAGGAAGGGAGTTCCGCTGCTTGGAAGTGCGAGAGAAGAAGCTGAAGTAGTTAAATTTAACTATTTCGACAGTACAAGTTTGGGACCGAGATGTCAACCTAGTAGCACGCCTTTATTAATGCAGTTGGGACACCAGTGAAAAAAAAAAAACTCGTCAGAGCAGTTCCCATGAAAATATTTATAGAAAAGACAAAAGGAAGTTACATCACGTCTGTCAGAAAGTGACTGGAATCAAGATACCAGGTCAGGAGCGATCACGTTGCATTCTATGGATTTCTTCAGAAAAATAATTACCTGTGTATAGTGCAGTCGGTCATCGAAAATGCAAGATTTTTACCTTCTTCAAAATGATTACCTGTGTATAGTCCGACTCCATATTTCTTTCATTAAAAAAAACTGGTCATAAATCTTGCACTATACTCAAGTATATATGCATTTTCCTTCACTTATATTACTATACTGCATACGTTCTATCGTTTCGACCTTATCTGTGTAGCGATAAAATGACCGCCTCTTTCACAACTATATCTTGCATAGAATAATTTTTGGCTTTCTATTTGGACATAGCTTTCTTAAGTTCCTAGACCTTCAATTTAAAGAACCCGGCTGATTTCGTCCTATTTTTTACCAGATTTGTAATAGATTATATACCAAAAAAAAAAAAATCGAATATAAAATATTAGGTTGGTGCAAAAATAATGACGTTTTTGACTAATTAACTAACGTCAAAAAACGTCATTATTTTTGCACCAACCTAATAAAAAGCTGTCAGTCATTGAAATTTAGACTGGAAAAATATAGGTAAAGTTAATTAGAAAAGATGATGTATGTGCGTGTGTGTGTGTGTGTGTAATGTAAATGGTATCGTTACAAATAGTGAAATCCTCGAGCTGAATTCAAATTCAGCCCGGGTCTGTTGCACTTACTTTCAGTCAATTGCATTTGAAAGAGGCATAAATCTTTATCTTCCCTACCTTTGTGCGTAAAAGACAGGGCAAATTAAGCACTCTAGCTAAAGAAAGCTTTGAATTCTATACTGTTATTTCATAATCAAATAATTCATAGCAATTTGCAAATAATAAAGAAAGTTTCCTGAAGAGTCACGCCTCCTATGGCCTCATGTGAAATGATATTTAAAAATATATGTTTTACATCTCTTCAATTTTTCAGATCATATTAAGATTAAAAGTGTCCTTGGGGAAGTTTGAAATAATGTATTAGTTAGGAATGTTACTGGAGTAGGAGAAACCTGAAGTTTGTGATAGTCAAATAAAAAATAGGTTTCATTGCCATTCAGATTTGTTGTTTAGCACAGAAATTATTGAAGAGCATCTCTGACTAAAAAAAATTATGAAAGACACCTTGCTGAGAAAGAAATTGTCTATTTTTTTCGTTTATGTTTTTTTTTTTGGGGGGGTTATATGGCGGAATCGAGTTATACGGAGGAATATATATTTACCACCATTTTGTTGTCTGTTGATAATTGCTATATTCTATATGGTCACGTGATTGAGTCGTCAGAACGTTCGTTTTTTGGCCATCAGTTCGAATCACACCATGGTCGGAAGGAAGGTAAATCTTTGATATTATCGGTCTTGGAGAGGCGATCCTAGTGGGCAGCAGGTTTGGAAAGTGCCTGAAAAAAAACATACTACGGGCTGACCCAAACCTTGTAAGCGAAATTGGTTTCATTGGAACTCACTGGGAACCGTCGATGGTTTGACTAGCGTCGTAGCAGAGGATTTGATTGCTCTGGCCTTGTCCAGACTGTTCTATCACGCTTGATAACGCGCTTTTTACCAGAAACTGTAACTAAAGTCAGTCCAGCATAATTACACTATAAACCACATGTGGGCTTTGTAAGTGAACAAACAAAAATTTGCCTGAGCAAGCGTCTCCAATAGGGATTAGCTAGCCGCTCTATTAGACGGACATCCTCGGATACAAGTGTCCAGCCGTTATATTCTAAACAAAAAAATAAAAAAGCAATAAAAATTTTCGCTTTTCATAAACAATTTATACCAGAAGAAGCCTGTAGAATTTAACATTCAAACGTTTTGTTAACAAAAGAAAAATTGACGACAAACTCTTATTATGTAGTGACTACTCACAAGACAAGAGATCAGGGTTTTCCACAGATTTCTTTGTTTTATTTTCTATGAATTGCCATTTATTCTTGGAAAAGTTGTGTAGAGTTTCCGGTTACATTCTTGTCATATAAGAAGAAAATGAGTAACTACCGTCACCGAAGTTCGAGCGTAACACTCTGGACTTATGAATATATGTTTTCCGCCAGTAGTCTAAATAGCGGTGTCAGGCTACTGACTGATATGATTATTGAGTGACTATTGAGTGGAACTATCTAGTCGAATTAGTGTGAATTATTGTGTGTCAGTGATTTGCGTTTTGATATAGGATTTACCAGACGTTAAGACGAGCCGCGCTACAAACAAGATATTCACTGAAATGGTTCATTATCTTTGGTTCACATTTACTCTTTTGTTCTTGTTAAGTATTTATTTGCGATTGTAATTAAACGCCAGGTGTCTAAATAGCGGTGTCAGGCTACTGACTGGTATGATTATTGAGTGTCTATTGAGTAAAACTATCCAGTCGAATTAGTGCGAATTATTGTACGTCAATGATTTGCGTTTTGATTTTGGATTTGCCGGACGTTAAGACGAGCCGCGCTACAAACAAGATATTCACTGAAATGGCTGATTATCTTTGGTTCACTTTTACTTCTTTGCTCTTGTTATTTATTTGCGATTGTAATTAAGTACAGTTTTATCTTAACATTTAAGTTTTGAATTATACTTAATCATTAACGGACACCTTACGTCACAAAAATTCTCCAACGGTTGGGGATTCATAGTTATCCATCACCTAGACTGGCAGCCGTTCATGGCTAGAGAGCTCGGTCTAGTCTATTATTTAAACCTATAATGAGGTAGATAAGACCTGCAACTAGGTAGATAAGACCTGGATCCGTAGATTTTCCAAGCAATCTTTTACCAAACACCGAACACAAGTCGCGGATTGAACTCGGATCGACGATATCATTACCGATATCCATTGAAATGCAAGCATACCGTAAACCTTACCCTAACACTATCTACAATCAGTAAATCCTCTTTTCGGATAAACTTTCCTATATTCTTCATATCTGACTTTCAACGGATGAAGGATTTCACCCTCACATTCTTAGCAAACTATTTTGGATAACCTATCTCCTGATTTTCTTCATTGAAATAACTGCAGGGAAGGTTTTAAAATGCAAACACTCACTGTTTCTTTTTTTATTAAAAACAACAAAGTGAACAAGTTTGAAAATTATATTCCTTGAAGCTAAATCGTTATTGTTACCGAATTTGAAGATATCCAAGTGAAAAACGTGACAATCACGTGTTGAAAATCTGTATAATCTTTGAATAAGAAATTTTTGCTGCAGAATCTTTGAATAAGAAATTTTGGCTGCAGAATATAAAATTTAAAGAAATGAATAACTGTATTATCTGCAAAATATCTCAATTCAAAATATTAACATTTAACAAATGGCGGTAAGTATGCTTAATGCCCAAATTTCAGTGTGATCATCCATGGAGAAAAGGATGAAAATCTCGATTTTTCACTCCGGAATCATTAATAACGGTCTTCTCGCTTGCAAAAAATATACAAAAAACACATACACTTAATCTATTTCCATTGTGCGCATATATATATATATATATATATATATATATATATATATATATATATATATATATATATATATATACACATACATACATACACACACACACATATATATATATATATATATATATATATATATATATATATATATATATGTGAACTAGTGGCCTGACGATTGCCTCTAGCATGAAACAGCATGTCGCCTCTAAGTGTTCACTTTATATATATATATATATATATATATATATATATATATATATATATATATATATATAGATAGATAGATAGATAGATAGATAGATATACACTGCTCTTTCTGCTTTTTCTTATTTACTTGATTGTTTTTTTTCTTTTTTGTGGTGACTGGAAATTATTACAGTGGACGATTTTTTTAGTATGTTTTTAGTTCTTTCTTTTTTACCCCATTTTTCCCTCTCAGATATCTATTTGTTTCAGTATATTTTTATTTGCAAATTGTGTTATCGTTTTTTTTTACACCAACCGAATATATATATATATATATATATATATATATATATATATATATATATATATATATGTGTGTGTGTGTGTGTGTGTATGTGTCTGTGTGTGTTTGTGTGTGTGTGTGCGTGTGTGTATGTGTGTGCGCGCGGGCGTGTGTGTGTGTTTATTTGCTTCTGTTTGTGTGTATGTTTGTGTGCGTGTGTTTATTTGTGTATGTTTGTGTGTGTGTTTGTGCGTGTGTTTATTTGCGTCGGTATGTATGTTTGTATGTGTGTGTTTGTGTATGTGTGTTTGTGTGTATGCTTGTGTGTGTGTGTGTAGATGGCTTGAAAATAACGGAACGCATTCTTTTAAAGGGGACTCTTTCGTCCAACACTCCTTCAAAAAGATTTGTTGTAATGACAATAATGATAACGTCGAAACTCAAAAAGTGGGCAACGGGGGATAAATAAGGATTAACGACTAAAATAAAGTTATTGCTAAGAAAAAAACATTTTTAATTGTTGCTCTTTATCCCCACCGTCGTGTCTACATTTTTTTCCTTTTTTTTTTTTTTTCACAGTTTTCATTATTGCCGTGCCGTACGCATTGTTTTTGAAGAAGTACTGGACGAAAAAGCAGGCGTACCGTCATTTTCAAAGCCATATTTAAATTCTGTAGTAGAATTTTTTGGTTTAAAATATATATATATATATATATATATATATATATATATATATATATATATATATATATATATATATCGGGAGCGATGGATAAATTGTCGTTTAAGTTCCGCAAGAATGAAAATAACATTGACATATCATGCATAGTGAACAAGATTAGATAGATAGAATTAATATTCCACAATATATCTCAACTTGATAAAAATAACTTCGTTTTTAGTTGATAACTTATTCTAATTCTATAAGCTGTTGTTGTTGGCGAGTCTCACCAAATGTTTAACAAGTTATGTCAAGTATAATTTTCGTAAACCGTCAATTATTGTACAATATCATGGGGTTTAGTGAAATCACATGTCTAAATAGTCAAATTCGTCCAGTTTCGAAAAAAAATGTATATTTTTTCTCATTTCACCCCAAGCAAGGCAAAAATTCCACTCTGATGCAAGTGAAATATAATGAGAACGTTTTAATAAGGTGCAGTGAGGAGAAATGAGAAGAAAGGACAATAGAAGAAAAGGTTTCAACAAGACAGAAGATGGCGATTTGTATTGCATTTAAAATTTTGACGATTGTTTATTGACGGTGAAGCAAAATGTAGCACATCAGTTCCACAGGCGAGTTGAGCGTGGAACGGAACTGTTATAATCGAACTAATGGTTGCATCTATCTAATTTAGTAGTAAAATGTTGGGATCCACTTGCCAATCTAGTAGAAAGCTTAAATTGTTGCAGACGATCAGCTCATTACAACAATTGCCATGAGCATATTTATAGAAATTACAAAACGAATCCACATCAAGTCGGTGGTAAAGTGACTGAAGTCGCAATGCCGGGACAAGATCAGGTAAATTATAGATGCTTCTTTGAATTTTATCAAGAATCTTGAGAAGTATAGAAGGAACAACAGGCCCAATATGGCAGCAAATTCCAATGCACGGATGAATGGTAGATTTATCAATGTACAGTCCTTTTCAAATCATTTTTTTTATTTCTGATTAGGACCAAAGTTAGCAATAAAATAGTGCATAAACTTGCAATAAGCTTGATGATCAAAATACAAAATTATTATGAGTTTCTCAGATGACTGAGAAAATGTCTTCATAGGCTTGTAAATATCTGCATCTGTCTATTCAACTCACTCCCTAACCTTCTTCTCTTCCATACTGTCTCTCTTCCCCTCTCTCTCTTATTATGTCTCTATTTCTCTCTCACTCTCTTTCTCTCTCTCTTTCCCTATATATATATATATATATATATATATATATATATATATATAATATAATATTTTTTGATTCCTTCGCGACATAAGAGTTATCATGTTTCAAAAACGAGAGCCGAAACCATCCAAATAATGATTAAAATTAAGTTGAAATGAGGTGTTTTGTCCCGTTTCATGTTCAAGCGAAGTTTTAGGATTCCTAAACACCTCAATTCGACTTAATTTTAATAATTATTTGGATGGTTTCGGCTCTCGTTTTTGAAACATGAGAACTCTTATATAGCGAAGGAATCATATTTTTAAACAAAAAATATTATAATATAAGCTCTACTCATGTATGGATCACTGTCTTATTAAAAATAAAAACAAAAATACTAAGGAACTCCGGATTATGCACCCAACGTGTTCTTTTCTATTTTCTGCATATCTGAGCACCTATATATATATATATATATATATATATATATATATATATATATATATATATATATATATATATATATATATGGGGTGGTTGAAAAGTAACTCCCTCTTTTGTGCATAAGTATATATATATATATATATATATATATATATATATATATATATATATATATATATATATATATATATATATATATATATATATATTTGTATTAAGTATTATCACAATCCTTTTAATGGAGCTACATAATTTCAGATGAATTTAACATTCTTTCAGCAGACCCAACAATGTGGAGCTGCAAAATTCCTAGCAAAGTATTACCATCAGGAAAAACACATCCCATGAACAAAAAATGGTTATAACATATAACGATATAACGAGAAGAGAACATAATAACATCAACAATGCGTTGACTTTCTATACGACCAAAAGCAAAAAAAAAAAAAAACGAAACAAGGAAGGTAACTCTCATCAAAGGGCGATAACTGTCATTGGAATTGGAAACTCTGACGTAGGATATTTAATAACAAAAATGATAAAAACAAAAAAATATAAATTAAATTAAATCGGCAGAAAATCGTCACAAGAAATTTAGAGTCGATCTTCATCTCATTTCCTCCCTGTTCCAAAATTAAGAAGAAATCTTTTTTTTCTCTCTCTCAAGCACTGGCACATTGTGAAGCAGACCCCGGCTATTCTCTTTGTCCTTACAATGTTCACTTCCTATAAACTTCGCTTCTATTCCTATACCATATCCTATCCATCATTACTGTTAGCGAATATAACATTGTAACTTCATTGGCTAGCGAGACATGTATTGGACGAAAGTAGATTCATATGATGCCAATTAAAACTAAAATCAGCGGTTAAAAAAGTCTTCAATTAAGACCTCTTCAAGTAAGACCTCATAATCTGGCGCTACAGAATCACAGTAGCACACGTGTTCTGTCCACGGTATCAGAATCCTTTTGAAGAACCACTCTTATGCTTCAAGTCACAACTTAATCTGAGGAACTTGTTATGCCATATAAAAGGAATGATATCACTTAGCAAGCAGTTCAGCACTTTATTTTTCTTTGCTTATCATGGAATGCGGAGGCGCAGTGGAATAACGGTTAGCGACTTAGATTGTGGAATCGGAGATCCAAGTTCGAATTCCTGTTGAGTACATTACATTCAATTACGTGTTAATATCCTTGGGAAAGTTATGGACCCGTCTCTCCTTCCACCAGCTAGGTTTAAAATATCAGGACAGTCTTATTCTTATAGCCTTTGGTGTCAACCACTCTAGGAGAAGGAAACTCTGAATTCAAATCACTTGCTGCCTGTTCGGCCCGGCATCTTCAGGCGAAAGCTTAAAGAAGGTAACTTCAAAAACAGACGATAAACTCAACATCCCCGATGCAAAAAGAACCAGCAAACCATTGCACTGTTCTGCCTTGAATGTCACCATGAAGCACAATTGTGAGATTGAAAAGATATGATGAAATATTCCTATCTAAATACTTTACATAGTTTCTGAAACACAACTTTCGGTATTCCAATACGGCGTTCGTCCGTTCCTACAATAGCATCCGCTTGGTTCTGGTGTCTTTGTTAGGTAATTTACGGTTTGGGCTGTCCTTCAGACTGCCGAATGTCTTATTAATCTTAACGGCTAATCCGTTATTCCCTCTTTCCTTTCCTCTTGGCCCTTGCGAATCTACCATAAATAGAGTGTCATATGTTTTAGGAAAAATCAAGAACATCATCCTAAATTGAAAGGTCAGCTTGCTCTGAGAATTGACCATTGCAGTCTTTTTGTTCGACTAGAGATCATTGACATTAACAAGCCCAATTACAGCAAAGAATCCAAGCATTAGACAATTAGGTGCCTCAAAACCATCCTAGGTTTCGTCTACGTATCACAAACGAGACAGTGCGAGAGGACATCAGTCAAGAAACAGAACTATTAGATTATCCACCGTCAAGAAGAGAAATTTGCAACGTATGATCATGTCATAACAGTCAGCCATTGTCATCCTACAAGGTGCCACCCCAGTTAAAAGAAGAAGAGTCAGATATAGGAAGAAATGTGTTGACAACGTCTGTGGGTTGATTGGAAGATCCTTAAGATAGATTCAGACCTTGGCACTCAACCAAGATATGTGAGGGGAGCTGGTCACTCTGTTGTGCAGCGACTATACAATCTCTCTCGGTCATTGGATTATTAATAATGATAATGATATGTTTTTACGTGCAAGGCTAACTTTAATAGAGGTAGACATTTTCATCAAATTGATAAGTAATGTCCCTTTTATATTTTTTATGTAACACCTGCCACCAGCTTATTTTCATTTAATTTTATTTGCACAGTGCAGTGGATTGCTATCCTCTACTTTTAAGTATTATCCGTCGTCATCGTATATCTATTGTCTGCTATAGATATTGATAGATGGCTGTGTGCGTGCGTGCAAAATGGACGTAGCCTTTTGGCTTGCGGCATTTCCTTTGTAGGACATTGTAACAGGGAAATGATTTTCATTTTATTTGCTGTTTCCCTTGTGGCGATGGGGATTCATGCATGTATTTATGGACCTCTGTATCTTTTTGATCTACTGCTGATGAATTAATCAAACAGGAGTGTCCGATTTCTTTGATTGCAGCCTCTTGACACGCAATATCTGTGCATAAAAAGGTTTGAGCAACTCAACGCTAGATTCAAGCACTGAAATTGATTTTACAATAATTAAGTCCTGCGCACGGTCAAATCACACTGAAGGTCTTTCTCTAGATCTCTACTTGTTTTTTTTTTTCTCTAACAGCTCAATGAAGAAATAAGGGGCTTGTTAGTTTTAATATAGTACAAAGCTAAACTTCTTTCCATTAATCAACTGAAAGATCCCTTCCATCAGTATGGCTGATGCTAACCACCCGTAAACTGTTATATTGCGTCTTCTCCGCCTAAAATTCTCAAATGACATGAGATGGAAAGACTATATTGAATCCATTGCTAGGTGAGCTGCTAAGAAAGTTGGTTCACTGGGTTGTGCAAGACAGTTTTTCTTTCCAGAGTCTATCTTATATATCTATAAGTCTATCAATCGTCCACGATTAAAATATTGCTGACACGTATGGTCCGGTGATCTTGCTATTTATCCTGGGCTGCTTGATAAAATGCAAAGAATAATCAGCAATATTATCGGCCCTTGTCTGTCAGCTCGGCTTCGGTCACTTTCTCACCCCGATAAGGTTACCTCTCTGTGTCATTTCTATTAATACTTTCATGTTAATTTTTTTTTCGGGGGAGGTCTTCGCTATGGTACGTAGACTTTTTTTAAAAATTTAAGCTCAATACTAGAGTAGAGACGAAAGCACATGAATCTACAGTTGAGTGGTAAATTCCATGCAAACATTTTTCTGTACTGGCTTGTGGAACTCCCTTCCATTTTCCATACTTTCTAACTAACCTTACTCTTCAAAAAGTTAAATGTAATGTCAATTGTTATCCAATCCCCTCCTGATTACTCTTTATCTTCCCGCTCATTAGTAATGTTTCTTTTTCTAATTCTTCCACACCCAGTAAACCCTTAATATTAGGTTTGTGCAAAAATAATGTCGTTTTTTACGTTAAAAAATACGTCAAAAAACGACATTATCTTTGCACCAACCTAATAGCTTTACTGTCTTGCTATAGGGTGAAATTCATTTTTAAAAAAATACTATAAACTATACCATTTCATGTTCAAAGTTCAGACCCCGAGGTTATCCAGTCAAGATTATTATTTTCACCCTTTTGATATTCCATGATTTGAACATCTGATGGGTTTCAACTTCACGCCAGACTTCAAGTGATACTTATATACAAAGATGTGCTAAAGTTGCTGGAGAAATAGTTGTCTCATTCTGTTGTTCTTGGGACTATATTACGCCTTTTGCCATGCTTTATCTTGACAAATGACAGATTAGACCAAAAATGAACCATTGCTGCTATATGGGCTGGAGCTTCTCAATCAACATTTTCCAGTTTGAACCTTTTATATGATAAGATTGTAGGCGATGAGTTGTTTTTCATCCTGCACCCTCTTTCCCGCAGACGCAAAGGTAACAATCTATGTCTATTCTCACGGGAACCATTCAGACAAAGACCCATTCTTCAGTTACACTGGGTCAGACATTTGCAACTAAAAATGCGCCTTACCATTTCTACAGTGTCGAAGTACACCTCATTTCCTACCTATGCGAAAAGTAAGGAGAAATCTTTTTCCGCCTCAAATAATATCACATTGTGAAGCAAATGCCTACTATTCTCTTTGTCCTCATAATTTTCACTTCCTATCAACTTGCTTCTATTCATATTCCATACCTCATCCATCATTACCCCTTAGCGAATGTAACATTCTTACTTCGTTGGCTAGCGAGACGTATTGAACGAAAGTTAGTAAATAAATGTCTCTTCCTGTCTGTTCAATATATTTAAGTATTATGAGTAGAATGACATGGTGTCAATTAAAATTAATTTTGATCAATATTAATAATGATATTAGAACCCTAATAATGTCAGATTTCGTGCATTATGTATATTTCTAGTTTAATGATGATTTTTATGGAATTTGATTAGTAGAATCACATGATGTCAAGTAAAATTAATTTTGTGCAGTATTAATAACGATATTAGAATTCTGATAATGGAAGGTTTGGTGCATTTTCTGTATTTCCTGATTCTTATGTAATTTCATAAGTCGCATGCTGTCAAGTAAAATTAATTTTTACAATATTAATATCGATATTAGTTCTTGGATAAGATTTATGTACTCTCTAAAAACTATCTTTTTATCTGGATTCTGTTAGAGAGAGGTTTGTTTGTTAAACATGAACATATGTGTTGTTGGATAAATTCCCTCGTTCTTCTTTTTCGACTGTTATATAAATTGAGACGCAAAATATTCTTACTGTAATGTTTTATGCTTTTTGTAATTGCTGTAACGCAAGTAAATGCTTAAAGAAATAACAAATCCCGTGTTACAGATATATCATATATTAAACAGTACAACAGAACAGTATTACACGACTAGTGAGTGTGTGTTGGTTGACCCAGCGTTCAATCCATTTAACTGTTGCCCCAAGGCCTTCTCTCCTACTAATCTTATAGTAGGCGGAAGAATCCAACATAGACTCTTGAGAGGGTAAACACTACAACAGTAATACTATTCCTCCTTTATTGAGGCACGTTGGAGTAATGGAGAGTTATGGAGTAATGGATAGATGAACTGAAAAGTTATGTTCAAATTCCAGTCGAATGCGTTACATTCAGTTACGTGCCAATAACCTTGGGGTAGCTATGAATCCATTTCTAGCTGTGGATAAATTACAAAACAGACTGTGTCCTATAAACTTGCGTGACAACCAGTCTAGGGGAAGGAGAGTTGAATGCAAAACCTCCAACTATGGGTTAAATAGCCTGCTACAAAATGCGAAAGACAAAACCAAAATGGTCAGTGATTGGCCGGAGTGCCTCGTTGGCAGGGCATTCTGAATGATGGATTTCCTTTGTTTGGGTTTTGAATAAAAGTTAAATTGAAAACAGGGTCTCAATAATTCTGAACCGTCGATATGCCTCCCATATCCATGTTCGCGCCTAGCTAACACCCCGTGCTTTGCGACGCTTAGTCAACATGCGACATGCGTTCCTGTGACGTCAGTTCTACTTCTGCCTCTTAGAATCCAAGCAGTCAGTCTTACAGAAAAAAAGAAACAAAACAAAACAAACCAATACAAAATAGTAACTGACCTTTTCGTTGATACCGTTAAGTAGTAGTGTGGGTTTCCCGAGGCGGCACAGAATGAGACAAACCTCGCCAACCTGCAATTGGCTTTACGTGGTGATTACTGTTACAACCCAGATTAGATGGTTAATCAGCGAGTGCTTCCTCCAATAGGACTGAGTAGGACATGGATTTGGTTTTGGATTATTTCTCTAGAATGTTTGTTTATTATTTTATGTTATTGATTGATTCGTTAAAATTGTTGATAAATAATACGATTAAAATAAATGGAAAAATCGAATGATCTCATGTGTCAATCTAATAGTTTCCTTCCCTCACCCTGGTGTGATCACTGTGACATCATTGAGTCATTTTCCTGTCTAACATGTCACATTGCAGTCTCAACCAGCCGATAGCTACTGTAGTTATATGTTCCATATACGAATATTTGTGTTGCTGTTGAGCGTTTATATAATGATCTCTTTAACAATATATTCTTGACATGACAGTAAATGTTAGACAACCTCTTTACATATGAAAAGAGACTTGAAGTAATTTAGATATGATTCGGCAAATGAATGCTGAGAATAACATGGATATATCATGTGATTAATGGGGAAGTTCTAAGGTGAATCGGAACTGACAGGATACTACTGCGTATATACTCATTTATAAATTTTCTTACGTAGAAATACTATATGTGTGTGTGTGTGTGTTGATACAAGAGAAAAGAACTATTAGAATAATGATGATAAGTTCTTTAGTATTTTTGTCTTTATTTTTAAAAAAAAGACAGTGCTCGATACAGAAGTAGAGACTAAATTATAATTATGTTTTACAAATATTATTCCATCGCGAAACAGGAATTACTATGTTTCGAAACTGATTATCAGTATTTAATTTCAATATTAAACCTTAATTGTTGGGTGGCAGTTTCATCCTAAATCGATATTTGGAATAATCCAAACATCGCTTGAGGATGAAACTTATATATATATATATATATATATATATATATATATATATTAAAAAATTGAAGCCTACACTGAATAGAATCTTACTTATTATAAAACGCAGATTGTGTGTGTGTGTCTGTACGTTTATATATTGGATCGGATTTCCTACATTTTTCAACCGATTTCAACAAAACTTCACAGGACTGCGTAAAATTACCTTGCGGTGGTTCTGACAGCGCCAAAAATTGGAAAAACGCATTTTTTTGCACGAAATCAATTTGAAAACATTATTCTGTCGCCAGAATGAAATGGGACAACTCGTATCGAGTTATACTTATTATAAAACCCAGGTTGTTTGTGTGTGTGTGTTCGTTTATATGTGGGATCGGATTTCCTACATTTTCAACCGATTTCAACAAAACTTCACTTTTTTTTTTGGCAGGTAGTGTTTCTTATTGTCTTGTACACTTTTTTCTCTATTTTTACATTCAGACTGCTTTAAAAATTTCATTTACAAGACAATTGTTTATAATAAAATTCAATTCAATTGGTAGACTCATAACGATTGAAAACAATGTTTTTGTTTGAGTTTGGCTTTGACCAATTCGTAAAAAAAAAAAACTAATTAAGACATGCGTGTCCGTCAACCTTAAACAATAATCTTTGTCAATTTTATTTTTCAGTCTTCATGATAGTCGATATTTGATCTATCTCTTACTGTTACATCCCCGGACAACGCCGGGCTCTACTGCTAGTCAATATATATATATATTACTGAAATACGAGATCTAATCAAAAAGTATCTGGACTGTTGGTATGGTAACAGGCCTAAAGTACGCAGAGTGACGCCCCTTGGCACAGACTGGTTTTGAACTCTCTCGCGCATAGACTCTAAGATATAACGTTCTCATTCATGATCGTTATAGGAGTTCATGAAAAGAAAGTGTATAGAATGTGGTGGTCTAACCACAAAACAGGGGTTCCATGACTTTGATGAATTTTTTGTCTAAGTACAACATTTCCCCATGACCGACAATCACCGTATTCCCCACATATCTCCAATTGCGACTTCATCTTTCCAAACATCAAACACCACTTGAAAGGATTAACATTTCAATATGTCGAGAATATCACGAAGTAGCTGCTCGCTATCCAATAAAAAGTTCTAGTAATGCTTCCATCAATGGAAACGAAGCTGCGTAGTGTGTGCGGTTTCAGAAGGAAAACTACTTTGAAGTAGATTAAATGACAAATTGGTGTGTTTTAGTTTCTTTTTTCTTCTCTTTTTATAGCACAGGTACTGATACTATTTTTTTTAATCAAACCTCGTATTAATTACCTATATCAAACAGTAACCGGATAAATAAAAGCATACAGAGTGAAATCTTAATGACCATACTGGAACCGAACGACAGCTTACAGGCCTAATATAAACGATCATTATTGTGCTAGATTCCACTTCAATATCGTATTTATTTCTATGCTAAGCTTACTGATCACTAGTGGTTTATGCATTAGTCAGTTAGCCAATACTTCAGGCGACAGATTGTGAATACTGACCCTATCCATACTAGAGCAATAAGATTGTGTTTCATAGGCGCTGATTCTTTCAAGCGTTTAACACTCCAGTATTCCTCCTGGTCTACTATATTTACTTCATTCTATAAGGATTAAATTTTACCAATATCAGAAGGGGTTGCTATTTACCGGTATCTAAATTAAATAAATCGTAACGGCAATAATATATTCTGTTTCATTATGAAGAGACATTAGATATTCATTGTGCGAGAAGATTCTTTTGAATTGTATACAATCTATCAATTAAAACGTTTTTTTTTTCGGGAAAATAAATTTATCCAGCCCAATAGATGCTACTGCACTTTTCGGTATTGATAGCAGTTTCCTTCCTACACTTATGTTCATAGTAGTGTAGAAGGTCGATATTTTGATTACGTTATAACTTTCTTTTCAAATTGTACGTGATCTCCATTTTACTTGTTGCTGATTTTGAAAATCAAAAATTGATGTGTTTTGTTATTCAGTATATATCTTGTGATTCTGTAGCGCCAATACACTACATTCGAAGAAGGATTTTCCTCGCCAAGGCGTATAGACTCCATTCACTTGAAGCGTCTTTAAATGACTGATTCTCTTGTTTACAGCTGACTATTTAGATATTTGTAAACAACCTTGTAACCATATCCATATATGAAAGTGTCGGTCTGACTACGCTATTTAAGGATGACTCGAGTCTTTAGACCAGGGTTTCTCAACCGGGTCTCCCCGGAACCCTAGGGTTCCGCAAAAGGTCCCTAAGGGTTACGCGAGAATTGCCTTGATTTACTTTCTCTTTTCAATATTGCCAGTAAAGGATTAAAAAAAAAAAAAAAAAAAAAAAAAAGAGCAATTATCTGTTTTCTTTCTGTTTACATTTATATTATAGATATATGATATTGATTACTGATGTCTATTTTTTACGTTTGAGTTTAGAAATTTTCCTTGTGTAAATGAAAACTCCTGATGAAGTATTATAAACGAACAGTATTAATTTTATTTTGCATTACTGAAAGATTTGACAAAGAAGTATTAATTTTTTCTTAAACCAGTTATTCAAAAACATATACTATGATATTTACTACGTGAACTACGATGAAAATAAAATGAGAAAGATATAGTATATAATTTTGTTTTTGAGCAGGGGTTCCTTGATACATGTAATTTATTTTAAGGGTTACACAAGGGTAAACGTTGAGAAGCTCTGCTTTAGACTTTTAGTTTCATTTTTCTAGCAACATATGTTACTCTGTGAAATTATCTCTAGCACAGCCTATTCTTTATTAAATTTCCTGTTCTAAGAGTGGTATTTTTTCTTTTTAAATGATCATATACCAAAGATATTTACTGATTCCAACTTCAGAATCATTATGATGGATTCAGGAGTGATCGCCATTTTCGTTCTAATTTCAGATCATACTTTATCTTTTAGAAAGTTTATCTTCAGTCCTATTTTTTAACACTTGGTAAAGGATGATTTTTATTAACGATCCTTAGCTATAAACAGGCCTTACCCCTTTCAGCATTTGTACACTACGATCGGGAGGGAAAACTCTAACGATGTCTTCCTAGTAAATAAATTTCGGACTTGGTATGGAATACTTAAATGATCAATGCCCATCTCTATATATCTGGGCTTGTATATGAACAAATAACAGCCTAAAGAGGGTTTAAACTGACGAGGCTTTCTTTATTATTCTTTATCATCATGTATTATTCTTCATAATTCTTTCCCATTATTCTTTATTATTATTCTCTATGTTTTATTATTATTATTTATTATTTTTTTTATTATTCTACATTACTATTTCTTTTAGTTTTATTATTTATTATTCTTTATTATTATTCGCTATTTTTATTATTATTCTTTATTATTGTTTTTATTATTCTTCATTATTATTTATTTTATTTTTATTATTTATTATTCTTTATTATTATTCACTATTTTTATTATTATTCTTCATTATTCTTTTTATTATTCTTCATTATTATTTATTTTATTTTTATTATTTATTATTCTTTATTATTATTCACTATTTTTATTATTATTCTTCATTATTCTTTTTATTATTCTTCATTATTATTTATTTTATTTTTATTATTTATTATTCTTTATTATTCGCTATTTTTATTATTATTCTTCATTATTCTTTTTATTATTCTTCATTATTATTTATTTTATTTTTATTATTTATTATTCTTTATTATTATTCGCTATTTTTATTATTATTCTTTTTGTTATTCTTCATTATTAATCATTTTATTTTTATTATTTATTATTCTTTATTATTATTCGCTATTTTTATTATTATCCATCATTATCCGTTTTATTATAATTCATTATTATTTATTTTATTTTATTATTTATTATTCTTTATTATTATTATTAACAATTTTTATTATTATTCTTCATTATTATTTGTTTTATTTTTATTATTTATTATTCTTTATTATTCGCTATTTTTATTATTCTTTTTATTATTCTTTATTATTCTTTATTTTATTTTCATTATTTATTATTCTTTATTATTATTTGCTATTTTTTATTATTCTTTTTATTATTCTTCATTATTATTTATTTTATTTTGTTATTTTTTATTATTATTCATTATTCTTTTGTTATTATTCTTTGACATTCTTTGTAGCGTTCTTGATTTCTTCATTACTGCCTTCATTGTAGTTTATGTTGGGAGATGAATTTTGTGATGCTTGCATGTATACTAATGTATATTTTATTTCTGCGGGAGCCAGCAGTTTTATGTGCTCAGAGCTTGAAATGTGAAAACTTTATTTTTTTTTTAGGGAGACTAGGAATTTTGTTTTCTGTTATTCTTCCATGCTATCATTATTTTTCGCTTTTCTTCCCATTCCCGCACATAGTTTAGGGCCTCATTTTTACGGCTTCTAATTTTTCGATGATAGTGGTTTCTCAGAGCATTAACTAGCATTTTCTTTTAGTTTACTGTCGCATTATTTAGCATTGTCTCTTACATCATTTCTCTTCTGTTTAGAAGAGAAAAATATTTTCCCCCATTAGATGTTTTTGTAAAGCTTCCACGCAATTCTTTTACGGAAGATGATGCTATTCGATATCTCTATGCTGCTTTAGTCAAGATTAAGGCACATATGTGTGGAATCTTGTTAATTCCAGAACGCTACTCTTAGACTGTCATTTTCAAGGGCTTTGCATGACATATCTAGATGCTGTTCCTAGTTTATATGAGAGGAGGTGAGCTAATTTTTGCCTGGTGTTTTCACTTTCGTTGCAAGAAGCGTGATTGACAGATTGCAGATTATTTAAAATGAGAAAATATTTTTAACTTGTAAGAATTTTTGGGAGATAATAATGGTTTTTACTGATAAAAGTTTTACTAATTAACCAATATCTGGAGGAGAAGAGATTAAATCATACCTTTCCCAAAGGTATTTGTGCGTAAGGGAATGTAACGAACACGGCTGGAATTTGAAATCAGTTCTACTATTTTCAATTCTGGACCGTTAGCCATTATACCACTCGCACCAACGATAGCTGAAATTTCTGGAACTCATCGTAAATAAAAGACAGACTGGAGAGTATGATTCGGTAAGCGGATAGAAACAAAAATTCACTTACTCGAATTGTTTATGCAAACGGATGACAGAACAAGGACAATCAGTGATGATAAAGTGTCAAAATTCCTGAGAGCCGCAAAAGACGGGAAGTTGTGAAGACCTATGAATAACTATATCTTGAAAGAACATAGTATTAGTTCGGTGCAAAAATAATGACGTAATAATGTCGTTTTTTGACGTTAAAAAATACGTCAAAAAACGACATTATTACGTCATTATTTTTGCACCAACCCAATACATAAGATAAACTTGCCTGCGTACGTTATAGACGAGGTATGGGCAAACTGCGGCTCACCGCGAACCACATGCGCTCCGATTGGCTTTCTAAATGAAAACGCCTACTTTAATAACATTTATTAAAAATGTTATTTATCTCGTTTCATTCTTACTTTTCCACTAACAATCCCTCATACATAACCTCATACATACGTAGATTTTATGAATTTGAACGCTGTACCAGATTGGCGACAAGGTCTCATCATTATACATTTGAAATGGCTAGATCTAACCGTAAGTTCTAAGCAAGTAGATTCTTCTATAGCACTTCTGGCTCGTGGAACTCACTTCCGGCTTGTTGCTTTTCAAACTTGATCTTCAAAAATTGAAATGCAATGCTAATCGTTATCTCCTGTCTTCTTAATTCTTGTTCTTTTATTGTCATCTCCTCTTAATAGTAGTTTTTCTCATATTCTCTCATACTCAGTAACACCTTGCGTTCTAGTGGGGTTTTTTGAGTTGCTTCGGGGGAAATAACTAAAAGAAATTGCTTAATTACACATTTTTGTTGAATTGTGTAGGCATTTGTTGATGTTAACTGTTTTATCATTTTAAACCATTGGCGATTTTCAGTAAGGAAGATCATTCGTGTAAACTTCATTTGGTGTAGAAAAAGGAAATGCTCATATTTTTTCTCCGGAGAAAAATGTGCATTAAAAAATAGATATATATTTGCATACTCAAAGAATAATTTGGAAATAAATCACATACAGCAGAGCACGTTAATCACTCTGTCATCAGGGATAATATTATACAAATACTTTAGTTTTTAAATTATAATCTTTTCAACCGAAAAATACCGAATTGTCCCCATTTCTGAGGCAGATATGATCTGTGCTAGAACAGTAACGTGAATATATATATATATATATATATATATATATATATAAGGTTGAATTTTTTAGTAGAGATACGCGCGTTGTGACGAACTATATCTTATGCGGCTCGGTGCTAAAAGAATGTGGTCTATACCCGTCAGAGACCGCGGTTGAGATCATAAAATCCTTTGTCCTGCGTTGTAGTTAATTGTAGCCGCCATAGTTTTTTGATTGTTTTTTTTGTTTTTTCGATTGTTTTATAACATACGCTTCTCCAGGTCTTCATACTGCTTCGAATTCCGAGTTTTCTTTCTTCGAGACTGATTGCCACCCACGGCAAGTGCGACACATTCTAGTCGGCCATTTTATTTTAACCACAGATTGATTTATAACGTTCCTAAATGCAACAGTGCGAAAACCAATGTAACGAACTCAAGCAGGAATCGAACTCGTTTCGCGAACTTACATTATCTGCACATTACAAAGTTAAATAAATATCTATTGACGCTTAGCATAGCTCAACTTCTTAAAATCTAGTATCTCGCATTTTTTTTTTATTGTCCCCTAGTTAAAGATTGTGAAATAATACCCACCCAAAACCATGGGTAAATAGGTCTAGACTTGGGGGAAAAACTGGTCGAGGAGAGTGACAACTCTGAATTTAAAACCTAAGTGGTCAGCGACTAAGCAGACTCCCTCACCAGACCCTGTTTTGGTCAGGAGTTAAGTAGAACCCACAAAAAACAAAGAGCGGACGAACATCTCAGTCCACTGCCAGTCACTCAAACCATAAGTTAAATAACCTCACCAACGCGCAACTGTCCAAGCGAGGTAAATACAACTATATCCCTGAAGACAGGGGCTGTCGGGGAGGTGTTCCGACAGCAAGAGTTAATAGGCCTGGATTTGAAGTTAGCTTTAATCTAACTTGAAGTTTTTTACTTGTAAATTCATGTTTTACAGACATGCTCAGAATCAGGAAAAGAGAAGTGAATTTCTTTGAACACATTTCTTTCAATTAGAAAATTAAAAACTCACAGGGCGTATTGAGGGGAAGAGAGACACACGAAGGCAGCCAACTGCATTCGCTGGTTCCCAGACTTCATAAATTCAAGCGTCCTACGAGGCTGGCATCCCACTCTCACCCTTTCACTGTCGAAACCACTAAATGTAGCCGTCTCTTCTACTCCAATAGCTTCATGTCTGGCACCTCTCACCTGTGGAACTCCCTTCTCTATTCCAGTTTCCCTATGAGCTATAATCTCCAACTATTCAAATGTAATGTCAATCGACATCTCCAGTTGCCTTGATCTATCCACTATCCTTCTGCTCATCCTTTCTGCTATCACTCCTATCTGATCTTGCTCCAAATCTTCTGTAACTCCTTGCGACCTAGTGGCTTCCCGCCTTGCTTGGGGTGAAACGCTTAAAAAAACTAAAAAAAAACTACATGCCTGAATATTTTGCGTAAATCGATGGCCGAATGGTGGTGAGAGCCTTAACAATATCAGAAAAAAATAGCTAAGGTAGAAAGTTGTGGAGGGCCATTTTCGCCCATGTGCTGAAGGGACGCGGTACATAAGAAATTAATAAAAAATTTAAGCGTTTTAATCGGTTTTCTGTTTTTAGTTTATTTTCCTGTTTTTAGTTTATTTTCCTGTTTTAAATATGTCTACATATTACGTCTTAAAATATTTTATATATTTTCTCGGGGCTGTTTTTTTTTCCATTTTTTTTTTATTTATTTTTATTTTTTTAAATAAACAAAGATACCAAACAACTAGCAGACTTTATTTGCCAGTTTTCATATCTTTACACCTCGGGTAATTGTTCTGATTAAAACTGGTCCCAGTGATGCACCATATCTATCTCTATCTCTCTCTCTCTCTCTCTCTCTCTCTCTCTATATATATATATATATATATATATATATATATATATATATATATATAAATAATGATATGACTAGAAATTTTATTCTGATTGTATTTTCTCTTCTACATTCAAGCATTTCTTTTCTATGGCACTGCACATATACACACACACACACACACACACACATGTTTCCTCACTTTTTCACAGGTAGAAATAATCTAGCGATTTACTCAGTGTAGTTTAGATATGGCACAAGGCCGAAATACGGAGAACCGACTGAAGATCGAACTTATTACTCAGTAGTAATTGTTCTAGTGACACAAGCTTGTTAACCATTACACCACGCCGAAGTTTTCACGCGGAAGTAATATATATATATATATATATATATATATATATGTGTATATATATATATATATATTAGTTTGGTGCAAAAATAATGACGGTTTTTGACCTTAAAAAATACGTGAAAAACCGTCATTATTTTTGCTCCAACCTAATACACACATATCTATATACACACACACACACACACACAAAGATCGAACATTTAAACTTGGACAGAGTATTTAAAAAGTAACTCCCTATTTTGTGTATGATGCACTCTCCCGTCTAACTATAATTTTTACGAGACGGGAGAGTTCATCACACATAAAATATGGAGTTGCTTTTCAATCACCCCGTATATAGGCTTCTTCTAATGTATTTGGTTTATGTCCATAAGTGAGGTTCGGCCATATTTTTATAGTCAAATAATTCGAAGGGGTAATATATTTATAAGGTAATACAGTGTAACCCGCATATAAGAGAGTTGTCGGGACCGGAGAAGAAGTCTCTTATATCCGGGTTTGGTCTATTTTGTTTAGGCAAGTATGGCTCTAATTTGGGATCAGAGAAGATCGCTTATATCCGGGTTTCTCTTATATCCGAGTCTCTTGCATCCGGGTTACACTGTATATATAATATAGGTCTTATTATATTATGTTATACAATCTTAAAGCATATCGCTAAATTAGTATAACTGATATCGGAATGTACAGAGACAATCGGCTTATGGTTATAAAGAATTCTACAATCTTTAAAATTGTCAAAATTAGAAATCTATTATACAGAGAACTTAAATGCCTGAGCTTAAAAATTACTGTAAGTAGTAAATTGCCAAAGGTGAACTTCTTTGATATAATATTAGATTTAATGAATAATATATACATACCGTATAAAAAAACACTTATCCTTTGTATATACACCCTAAATCTAATAAACCTCCATCTATAATTAAACATATACCTTTATCTGAAGCGAATAAGTACAAATTCAGAAAATGAGAAAATTTTCAATGAACATAGTAATTTCTATAATAAGTCTGTAAAGAATAGTGGCTAAAAATGCTCAAAACTCAACTATATAAAAAATGAAATTGGGAACCACAGAAGAAACAAAAGTAGCAAAATCATTTGGTATACACCCCCATACAATCAAATGGTAAAAAATTAATTAGGACAAAATTTCGTTGCATTAATCGTTAAACATTTTCCAAGACACAGTAAACGCTGTACATTTTTTAATAAATCTATCCTAAAATTAAGTTACAGTTGTACTGAAAACTTAGAAATGATTATTAAGAAACATAAAGCTATCTTGAGTAAACAGACCAAAATGAAAAAAAATAGAGAGTATAATAAAAAGAAAAGAAGATAAAGAAAAATTATTAACTGTAGAAATTCTCAAAACTGTCCTCTTGATCTTAAATGTTGCATTGAATCGTTAGTGTACCAATGCAATATCTCACCTATTGAGGATCCACACAAAGTTAAACTACATTGGATGCAGAAGACATGAAATCAAAAGTCTTTGGAACCAACATCAAAGTTCTTTTAAAATAATTAAATGCGGAAATCAGGCGCCCTTAACTAAATGTTTCTAGCACTTAATAGAAACCAATAAAAACACCTACTGTAAAATGGAAATTAATAAGATAAGCTGGAGTTGTGTAGGTCATTAAGTCACCCATGTCCTTTGTGCATGCATGAGAAATTATACATTATTAAGTTTATGAAAAATAATAATTGACTTAATCAAAGAAATGAAATAGCTATTTTTTGCATACACTGTCAAAGATTTTTCTTAAATAATGATTAAATGTGAAAAAAGAAAAAACACACATAATTATACTTGATCTTTGAATAATAATTTTTAAATAAGAAAGTAATTCTAATACAGTGTAACCCGGATATAAGAGAGATGTCGGGACCGGAGAAGAAGTATCTTATATCCGGGTTTGTCTTATATCTGGGTTTGGTCTATTTTATATAGATTAACACAGGCTCTAATTTGGGACCATAGAAAATCTCTTATATCCGGGTTACACTGTATATTTATTTCTTTAAAAAGGTATAGTCTACTATTAATTAGAATTAGGAATAATAACTTAAAATTTTAAGAATAGTTTTTAAATATTAAAAATACGACGTACTCATATTCAAAGGGCACTTTTGAAAAAACATCTTTGTGTATGAAATTATTAATTAAACGGCAAAATAAAAATGCCAAAAAGTTTTTTCTCATTGAAAAATAAGCCAGACAACATGCGAAAAACGGATGTCATCATTTGTCTATGAAAATGAATACCCTAACACCCCTAATCGAAATGATTGAATTTCCCGTAAGCTTCGCAACTAATATCAAGAATGTATGTGCTTATAAACTCAGTAAATCTCAAAATAAGTTATTCTAAAAAATCGCTTGAAAATGAAACAATGCTAAGGATATAAATTTACTTCTATAATTAAATTTAAAGTTTTAGTTTCTGTTTTTGAAACATGGTAATTCCTATGTAGCGATATGATCATATTTTTAAATTTGTAAATTTATAATATATATGGAGGTTATAGCTGTGCCAACGAGAGAAAAGTGTATATTTTAAAGAAAAGAGAGAAGCCGTTTTTCTTTATAATGTGGATTTTTTTAATATATATTATGCTTTGTTTTCCATATCTTTGCTGCACAGGTTTCCGGTATGCAACGTCCATCAGGAAAAGAGCCGTTAATTCCACATATTATTAAAAGGAATTAATTTGCCTTATGTTTTCCAATGTTTACCCATTATCTTTTGAGTGTAGTAGTAGTCCAAATTTTTCTTTTGACTTGTGCCGAAAGTATTCATCTGCTTACGTGATAATAAAACAATTAGGATTGGTCAGTGAAAGGTTGTTTTTTATGTTTGTATTACCCCTATATCTTCTTAGATCTATTTCCATTATTGCGTATTTGTGATAGTATGTGTATACATATTCCTTCTTCAAACATATATTGTTTTATTATATGGAATTAATATACATATATATATATATATATATATAATATGCACTTCCTGTGTTGCGTATG
>OZ010583.1:89298575-89308575 GCA_963932145.1 Acanthosepion lycidas
TTAGTTGGTAAGACATAGTGGGGCTGATACAATACAATTTTAACCTGTGCTTTTTCTAACTGAATAACTCAAAAGGTTTTTCGGTGATTCTTACGATAAATGGGGGCGAGATGGCTAAACCTCTTATCTGAAAACCCCGGGAAAAGAAGCTCTGTAATTTTACTGTTTTTTGTTGTTGTTTTTTGTTTTTTTCAGATATTAAACATTTTGTAGGATGAAAAATTGTTGCATGCTGTTAAATGATTTGGACAATTTTACTGCAACATCTGAAAAAAAAAAATATATATATATATATATATATATATATATATATATATATATGATAGTATGTATGTATGTTTGTCTGGTTGGCTCGTGATTGACTGGTTAGAAAGTTTATTGTCTAGCCATGTGACCAGGGTTCGAATCTCACTATGGGCGATTTTTCAAAGAGGTGACATCTTGAAAAGAGTGACCAGTGGACGCGATGCCAACTAGCGGCGCTTTTGGAAAATAACTGAAAAAAATTATCACGAATTAACATAAGCCTAATGAGTAAAATTAGTTTGATGGAACTTTTCGGTAACCGTCGATGGCTGTGCTAATACAAAGTAACTAGTAATCTTGGCCGTGTTTTTTTTTTTTTTAACCAATTCACGTAATATCACTAAGATGCAAGAGACTACTGGGAGTGAAGGAGAATGAAAAAGACTTTGAAGGGAACCGAAAACCCAATCCTAAAGAAGAAACAAGGAATAAACCTCTACTCCTGTTCAAAAGACCGGAAAAGAGTGTGAACCGGGCGATTAGGGATAAGTAAATATATCTATTCTTGCTGGACTTTTTTTTATTATTTGATTATTCACGCACTCCCAAAAACTGTAACTAAGATCTGCTCAGTATAGTTAGTCAATCGGACGTCTACAAAAGGGATTTACTGGCCGCCTTAGTAGCCGTATGTGCTTGGTTTGGTTTGCTTACCAGTATATCAACTCCTTATGAATGATGTACTAACGGAATTTCATTTTGTTGTGAGCGGTGGTAATATTTTTTTTTTTTTTTTAAATATTAGGTTGGTGCAAAAATAATGTCGTTTTCTCACATAGTAACATATGTGAGAAAACGACATTATTTTTGCACCAACCTAATATATTGCTGCTAATGTTTTTCTATGAAAATATATATTGCTGGATTTTTTTTTTTTTTAAATATATTTTTACATTTTCATATTTTCACAGAAGTTTGAGTGGTTAACTATTTGATCATAGCTGTGAGCCTAACAGGTGCTACCACTCCGAACAAGCATGGACCTGTGAACAACAGGAAATTAGAGGAGGTTCCATGCTCCTCACAACCTCCCTATCAGAGATCTTGCTGCCTCAGGTAGTTTGTCATCACACCCAGGACGAGGTGTGCTAAGAAACAATGTAACTAGTCATTGTGTATGTATGTATGTATGTATGTATTTATGTATGTATGTGTGGATGTCAAATATCGCTGACAACACCGGTTCTGGTTTGATCACTAAGATTAGACAGAGGGACAGCTTTTGAACACCCTGTGCAGAGGACATATCTTCGAGGTATGATTCAGGCATTGACGAACTCGTTCACTTATGTGAGCAGCAGTCATGTATGTGTGTATTTATGCATGTGTGATACCACGAAAACTGGGTTCGAATCCCAGTATGCTCGATTTGCCAGGGAGGCGACTTCATAGTGTATTCGGCTAGAGGAGGCAATCCCAGCGTGTGAAACAGTTGGAACATTCTTGAAAACCATACTACTGGTTAAATGAAGACTTCCTACTATAGATGGGTAGGAGAAACTGCAAACAGAGTTGTAATATAAATTAAATATCCCCGATGTCATCAGTTTTCCACTAGAAATATATGGAGACGAAACAGTTATTTACACCTGGTAGGGTGCCTAATAATTATAGGGCTAATTAAATTATGAATTATTTACTGTAATAATGCTTGATATAAAAAATGTTTATATATATATATATATATATATATATATATATATATATATATATATATATATATATATATATATATATATATATATATATATATGTCAGTCAGGTGCCATCAGTTATCTCAGGGTGACTTTTACGTAGTAAATCTACAAAAAATTTAAATATTTTTCACGAATTGGATGGATTAGTTGCACATTTTCCCACAGAAGATCTGTATTATTCAGGGTAGGCACTACCTAGCTTAACTGCCTAGACAGCACGACCCTTATATATATATATATATATATATATATATATATATATATATATATATATATATATATATATATATACATATATATATATATATAAATATATATCATTATGTATACATATATATCATTATCTCTCTCTCTCTCTCTCTATATATATATATATATATATATATATATATATATATATATATATCATTATCTATATATGCCATTGCATAAACACAACATTTTATATATATAATCATATATTTCATCATATATATATATATATATATATATATATATATATATATATATATATATATTGTGTATGCCTTTCCTTTTATGTGTAAAGAAGTATGTGTACGTTTTATTCATTGTCAGCGGAAGGATTTTATTTTAGATAATGGGTTGCCGTATTGGACTATTAAATACGTTTGGAGGTGGGGGTAGACCCACATCCCAACAGTTTGTCGAAATTAAGTACCACAATATGAATCTCCTGTGAATTGAAGCAATCATACTGAGTGGCTTGGCCCCAATCAAGCAGAACCCAGTCGCCAGTCTCCATTTTCCCATTTAATCATACCATCCGTAATTGTCTCCAGTCAGGTATGACTATATGACCAAGAGTCCCCTCCCCAACAACTCCGATAGACAGATGGGGACTGGAAAATAATAACATACAGGAAAAGATAGTCGAGAAATGGGTAAAATAATAGGAGAGAAAGATCGTAGGTGTCGAAGAGAAAGAAGTCATATATATATATATATATATATATATATATATATATATATATATATATGTGGGGGGTGCAAAAGCTTTGGCGTCACCTGGATTTCAGAGAGTCACCTATTAATTGAATGGTGCGTGCCTTTTTCAAATATATTTTATTAGCCCACTTCAGACCAAAGAACTTTTTTCTTCATGTAGAGTTCTATAATATATTCAATAAAATAATAATCATAATAATAAGAAGAACAGGAAGAAGAAAAAAGACGAACGAACGAAATTAAACTATTACTGCGTAAATGTTTTTAATCTGCTAACTAATGACTCGCCGATCTTCAATTTTAGTTAACTCCCTCGATAAAGGAATGGCCACCATGTTTGATTGCCTTAAATAATGTCAGTATTCAATCTTAATAGAAGTTAATTAAACCAATGAAAATATGAAACTTTCTAATTATTAAATTCAGCGGCTGTTCACAAAATTTGGGACTATAACACACACACTCACACACATGTGCGATGGGTAAGTTGTCGAGACCTACATCAAGTGCTTTGTGGAGGTAGTGGGTTAAGAAGGGGGCTAATGGAAAACTCATTGTATGACAACAGTGATCTGCACCATTCCACAGAAGCAGGAGAACAGAGTCATGGCTGTGAAACAATTTCTGCGACCACAACACATTTTACAATTGTCCACATAACTCTCTTTAGACTGCAACCCCTCGAATATTATGCATTGAGTACAGAGACCAAAGATGAACTGAAGACAGCTTAAACAGGAAGACCGTACAGAAGAGTTGTAGGAGATCCCGATGTTGTCCGGAGGCCGAGGTTGAAGCCAATGGCGATTTTATTAAATAAATTTAGTCTTTCATATTTTAAAATATATCTGTTAAAATGAGATGTCAGTGTTATTTTTTATTTTTGCGTAATTTAGTCGACAATTTATCCATCGCATTTGTATGTGTGCGTGTTGTTTATATATATATATATATATATATATATATATATATATATATGAAAGAAAAACAAAAATCGTTTGTCTAACCAATAGACATCTTGCGAAAGCCTAAAACTCTTTTGATAGATAAAAACGACGAGACTGAAAAAAGAGAGAAAAATGGCCTAACGGCAAACGTTCCTGCTCAGTAAAGTCCTCGAAGCCTAGATTGCATAGACCAGGCAAAAAAAAAAAAACGCTTAACAACGTTAAATCCTTTGAAAGAATGATTCTAATCGTAACTAGATTTTCGCGCACACGCGATTTTCAGACGATTTGAAATGTACTTACTATTTACTATATATATATATATATATATATATATATATATATATATATATATATATATATATAAGATTTGTACCCACAGAACTTCAGAATAGATTTAAATAACATGGACGCCATTTTATTAATCAAACCTCTTTTTTTATTTTCATATCTTAGGTGCTGTACGTCTATAAAAAAAAGGTTTTCATCTTGTTTATAATTAGTATGCATTTGTATATATAGATAGGTAGATAGATAGAAAGATAGATATTATTGTGCAGGTGTCTTAAAAGAAAAAAAGAGGATTAGTTAGTCATACAATCAAACGATATAATTGGAAATGAAAGGCACCTATTATTGACTGTGCTCGAAGATTACTTGAGAGCGACTAACTTAAGGAAGCACATAGTGATTCAAATTTAGAAATATGTTATCAATTTCTGGAGAGCTTTTAGTTTATCTCTTATTTCATATTATATGATAAATATATTATTTTTAAAAACAAAGGAAAAGTGTTCTGAACTATTATGTAATATCACTCCAAATATCAGACAGTGGCTGGTCCGCCATTCTCCTCACAGATAAAAAGAAAACATGGGGCTGCAGAAATGTAGTTCTACCGCATGATGCGTGTTATATACCTTTCGTATGAATACTAATGGTTATGTCCCAAGCCTCATAAAGTCGTTGGACGCTATTTTAAGTGGGGGTAATATGCTGTCTAAGTAGTGCGCCTCTAGCAGTGGTTTACCTACTTCAGGCCGCTGGCGAGTATTGTATTTTGTTGATGTTATAAAGTTTACCATTTCATTTCCAACCTCGGTTTTGGTTATTCGTCATTCAGTAACCTTTTCTAGGTCACAACAAAGTGTAGGCAACGAATAAATCTTTAGGAAACCGAAATGAAAATGACATTTAGAATCAGAAAATGACAGCTGGAATTCTCGGAAATTAAATGAGAAAGGAGGGCATGAAGAAAATGACACTCACAGGACATATCGTAAGTTGACGTGTCACTTATATAATGAGAACGTATGAATGGATGGCGGAACGGAACTTGGCATGCTTGGCAAAGGGGCAAATGTTGCGAAGAGGTAGAAAGAATAGGAGGTTGTCGAGAGTCATGATCGTCTAGGCCCGGAGGAGACACGGTACATAGAAGAAGATATAAATTACAATATATTATCTATCTATCTATCTATCTATCTATCTATCTATCTATCTATGTCAAATGTATATCCCAGTCTACTATCTATCTATCTATCTATCTATCTATGTCAAATGTATATCCTAGTCTATCTATCTATCTATGTCAAATGTATATCCCAGTCTATCTATCTATCTATCTATCTATCTATCTATCTATCTCAAGTGTATATCCCAGTCTACTATCTATCTATCTATCTATCTATCTATCTATCTATCTATCTATGTCAAATGTATATCCTAGTCTATCTATCTATCTATGTCAAATGTATATCCCAGTCTATCTATCTATCTATCTATCTATCTATCTATCTATCTATCTATGTGAAATGCATATCCAAGTCTACTACCTATCTATCTATCTATCTATCTATCTATCTATCTATCTATCTATCTCAAATGTATATCCCAGTCTACTATCTATCTAATTATCTATCTATCTATGTCAAATGTATATCCTAGTCTATCTATCTATCTATCTATCTATCTATCTATCTATCTATCTATCTATGTCAAATGTATATCCCAGTCTACTATCTATCTATCTATCTATCTATCTATCTATCTATCTATCTATCTATGTGAAATGCATATCCCAGTCTACTATCTATCTATCTATCTATCTATCTATCTATCTATCTATCTATCTATCTATCTATCTATCTCAAATGTATATCCCAGTCTACTATCTATCTATCTATCTATCTATCTATCTATCTATCTATCTATGTCAAATGTATATCCTAGTCTATCTATCTATCTATCTATCTATCTATCTATCTATCTATCTATCTATCTATCTATCTATGTGAAATGCATATCCCAGTCTACTATCTATCTATCTATCTATCTATCTATCTATCTATCTATCTATCTATCTATCTATCTCAAATGTATATCCCAGTCTACTATCTATCTATCTATCTATCTATGTCAAATGTTTATCCTAGTCTATCTATCTATCTATCTATCTATCTATCTATCTATCTATCTATCTATCTATCTATGTGAAATGCATATCCCAGTCTACTATCTATCTATCTATCTATCTATCTATCTATCTATCTATCTATCTAATACTAGAGACTGTGATTGCGCGCGTGCTTGTGTGCTGCGCCCAGCCATCCGGCGCATAATGATATACGAGTTGTTTATACAATAATTGATTTTATGTTAACTTTCTTCAAACAGGCAATTCTTAATTAATATATTTTTAAGTTAAAGACAGATACAAGAAGAACTCGTTTTTTTCTGTTTCGTCCAGTTGTTTGCAGAGTATTTATATTCCAGCTTTCTTTAAACAAACAATATTTTAACTAATTTAAAAATATATATTTTGTCATATTATAAAGTGAAATATGAGCTTCAAATATTTTTTAGCATATTAAAAAAATATTTAATCTGATTTAAATTTCAAGATTATCCCGGAAGTTCTATTCGTATTAAATGCTGTAAACAATCAGTAAAACGATAAAATAAACTTGTAAACCAGACCCCAATGATGACACGGACGAGTTGAAATATTTAACTGAATCAAAATCATTTTGAAATCAACTCCAATGTTTTATAACTTGAACCATCCGTGAACCAAAGAGCTAGGGTTAGTATATATTATTGTAGCACCCAGGCTAGAAACCCCTTTGATAAGGAGGTTGTGTTATGAGATTTAAGTATATTCTTTTAGAGCATTTCTCTATAGATATATTGAGACAGATTAAACTACTTTTTAGATTGATTCATTTAATTTACGGTTTGTAAACTCTTTGCACTTTATTTATAGTCAGGAAATATTTTTGCATTGTCAGAATTCTTATGGGGAAGGATAATAAAGATTTAGTAATACAAGTGTTACTAATTAACCCATAGCAGGGAACAGAAGAAGTTCATTCATTCAAACCTTTCCCTTGGATATTTGCGAATAAGTGAATATAACGAACCCAATTGGAATTGGAACTTGGCTCTCCGATTAACAATTCCGAGCCATTATCCATTACACCACCCGCACATCCAAGCTTACAGCAGCTGGTATTCCCAAGCAGGCAAGCAATCTTGGTAGTGGCCAGACTTGAAGTTACTTTACTTCGGCAATCGTACGGGAACCGGTGTTTCAATGAGATGTGACGGTAATCACAATCCAAGAACTGGGTGTCTTTAAAGTTTGCATAAACACGAGCTTAATTATATCTTATCTTTTTACATCAAATCCTCGAGATATATATTGGAAAATGTTTGGAAAAGTGGCAGTCTTCTGCGTGGAAAATATGCGTCTTTTTCTTTTTCAAAATATCACAATATTCTGAAATACAGTACGCGTTCTTATCAAATTGTATCTGGATTTTTATTACAGCAGTAAACCTAACGTATCCAGAGTGAAGCTGCTTGTCACAGATTGACCTTGAACACTATTATACATACACACTAAGTTCTCGCTCGCATCACTAGTTTATAGCAGTGCTTGGAAGGAAGATGTGTAGGGTTTTGTCATCTCACCACACCACAGAGTTTCCATCCGTGACCATGGATTGTGCATCAATTTTTGGCCCAGGACAACATTCCTTAGTTCCTTCAAACGCCATATACACCAGATTTCGCGCTTAGCGACGTTTTCCTCTTAAAAAACCAAATCCCACTTAAAAGGTACAAGATTTCAAAATGTCGAGTAAATCCAAGAGAAGGCGACAATTCAGAAGATCACTCTCGCAATAAAAGGAGTTCCAGGAAATTACCATCAATAGAAACGACACCGAGAAAAGCGTGTAGCTTCAGAGGTGGATTGCTTCGAAGGTAATTAGAATTCTGAATTGATATGTATTGTTATTTTCTTTTCATAGCACCAATCCTGATAATTTGTTTTTATCACACCTCTTATTAGCATACGGTGGAATTTTAACTCAGCGATTATATAAAAAATGACTTATCTTCTTCTTGTCTTCTTCTATTTTCCGTGTCTTTTCATAATGTTGTTGATCATGACTTTCCACAATATCTTGTCTTTTGTAACGCCTAATTAAATTTGTCTTTTTGTTATCTCTCCTAAATCATGCTGCTCCATCCATTTACTCAAGCTCATTAGGTTGGTTATGTGTTGTTTTCCTCTATCACTAAAGCTTAATAATATGGCTCCTCAACTAGAAAGTTTGAAACCTTTGAACTGTTGCATCTTCTACTACTATAAGAAATGAGATAAAGAATAAATTAAAGACCAAAATTGAACTTCTCCAACTGATTAAACTCAATGACCTTAAGCGAAAAGTAGTTTTCTCTCGCAATTCTCACCTGTGGAAATCTCGTCCGGTTTCTTCATTTCTTGTCATCTGTGTGCAGCATTTCTTCACGACATAGGGGTTCATGGCTGTCCACAACGTTCTATCCTGTGTGTTTCTTACAAATGTATTCCCTTTCTGCCAACCATTCCAACACTTGCCTATATTTGCACTTCTTCGTGTGCTTAATCGCCAGTTCGTAACTCGCATCTTGGTCTTTTTATTTTCTCTTGCTGACTACCATACATTGCGTTATGCAGCCTTCAAACATGTAAATTACAAATTCAATGGACATCATCTGACTTTTTTAAAGCCTCTTGTTTTATTGTCCTTTCTACCGGTTTCTTTCACTCTAATTAATATCTTACATTTTTGAAATGATTAAAACAAAATAAATGTCCATGTCTGTCGAACAACCACAGCAATTGGAACTGAGTTCGTATTGTACCTGCAGCTTATCCTATATTTCGGTGCCAGACTCCTAAATTAACGGTTATAGAATATGAAAAATAAATTCTGTGATGAACCTAAAACAATAAGACGAAAGAAAAGCATTTGGAAAGTAATTACGTTTTCATGGTTAATGCCTTGAGTCACCTTGAAGAAGGAGAATCAAAGTTGAATGCTCAGAAATTGCTTCTAGACATAGTTTATCATCTCTTTTAAATGGCAGTGTATTGTATACAATCTGTTTCAATGTTTAATTAAGAAGACATTACAAAGACGGTATTTGCTTTTTCGATGAGCTTTAACTCGAGAATCGAACATATCAATGCAGCCAGCGTCAATAGTCTTTTAATCAGAAATACGCAGATTATATTTTGCACCGATTTTTTGCAGATAATAAAAGATGGGTTTCGCGTGCCAGCAGGAAACAAAAAAAGAAAACGGTTACACAAAATATAGAGAGGAGTTCTAACACGAAAAACCAAAACTCCACCCAAAGAAGATGTTCTTTTTTGCCTGATGGTATATGAAAGGTGTCGTCCATTACGAGCCAATGGAATACGGAACTGATGACGTTTATTGCAGGCAACTTTATTGAATGAATGAAACACTACGTCGAATTGTTCCTGCTTTGGTCAAGAGAAAATGTCTTCTTGTCCAGCACGACAAAAAAAACTAACAAATCGAAAACAGTGTTCCAAACATCTTGAGGAAAAACCAAGATTTATTTAAATGTTCAATATAGATATTACCTTGCCGTTAGGATACAGTCTTTGGAAATAAATAGTATTTAAATAAGTTTAACTTATATTCGTATCTATATTCTTTCTTTTACTTATATTCGTCTCAATATCCTTTCTTTTAAAATGACATTTCTTTCCGAACATTA
>OZ010583.1:89311075-89336075 GCA_963932145.1 Acanthosepion lycidas
TAATATGTCATTCCTGAATTTATTTCCATATTATAAAAATTGTTATCGTACTCAAAAATTCGTCGTAAAATTTCATATAAAATATGGCCGAAAACAATCACAGGAATGAAAACTTGAGAATAAAACATTTCAGGATTGCGGGTGCGGGTCTGGTTCGGAGTGTTTTTAATTTACTCAGGGAGTCGGCGGCCCGATTCCCAAATCGTATGACATGTTGGCCTACGGCCTCTAGAAGTAATGTTGAAAATGTATCAGATATTACTTCCAACAACGACATGAAACGAAAAATGAGATTAAAATTGATGGGTAGTGTAAGTTTTTTGTAACTTAACAGGGGTTGTGAGAGAGATAGTTAAAGAGTCATGGTAGAGTATGGGGAGGGGTTAATTTCATATCTCTCTCAAATGTACTTTATATTGGGGTAAGAGGAGTGACCAGACCTTGATCTATTTAGATGGTTAAATTAACGGAAATGATATATAGAAATGGGAGGGGATTAGGGAGAAAAAAAAAGGAAAAATGGAAAAGAAAGAGGAGACAGAAAACAGTAATACAGATATATACAAATGAGTGTTACAGCAAGGAGAGAGAGGGAGAGGGGAGTAAATCGAAAGAGGCTGTGATTGGGTTTTAACTATTTATGTAAAAGATAGATTTCAATGCTTGATAGAAATTTAGATGTCTAAAAAAATTGCCCATACGGATTACCAAGTTCTTCATAAATTATATATATATATATATATATATATATATATATATATATATATATATATATATATATTATGTTGGTGGAAAAATAATATCGTTTTCTCACATATGTTACTATGTGTGAAAACGACATTATTTTTGCACCAACCTAATATATATATGTATATATTAGTTTGGTGCAAAAATAATGATGTAATAATGTTGTGTTTTGACGTTAAAAATACGTCAAAAAACTACATTATTACGTCATTATTTTTGCACCAACCTAATAAATAAAAAGAAAGAACAGTAAGATATATAATCCTGTGTTCTTATAGATATTTTTATTTTTACAAAATAGTGCTCAATGTAAATTTACAGAGCATTAATAAAAAAATTAAAAAAATGGATACCTAATAATATACATACTTATAGTTGATGTGAAAATAACTCTACATACTGTAAGGGATTCTAATACATTTACTTGTTCTTAAAAGAAATATAGTATATTAAAAATTAATAGTGAAAATATTTTTCAAATTGTAGTGAAATAAAACGTATTCTAACCTGAACAAACCCTCCCAAAAAATCTTTAAATATACAAATAGAAAAAATGCCGTAAGAATTTTTGCCGTTAACAATAAAATTAAAAAAAAATCCAGACGACATGCAAACATGTCTTCATTGCATAAGATAAACGCTTGTGATGGATACCAACGGGATTAATTTCAAAATTCGACTGAAATATTACAAGTAATTTTTAAAAAAAATAAATAAATATCAACTTTGGATTTTTTTTCTTTCGAATCCGTAAGAATATAACGTATTTTATTAAATTATGCAAACACCAATTCTTAATAAAATAGTTTTTGAGTGTTACTGAATTTTTTTTTTGGTGGGGGGATGGGGGTACAAAGGTAATGGTCAAGGTCGATATCACATAATGTTTATACTGAAATAATAACTTCAGGCATTTCTTTTTACATATCTGTATATTTACATGTGAACGAACAACCCCAAATTAAAATTATACACACGAAATGGAAACATGCCCAAAAAATATTTTCCCAAGGTTTTTATGATAAAATAACCTAATCACTATTTGCTTTTCTTTCGTCTTTCAATAATCATTTATAAATGAATGTCTTTTGAATTGTATATTTCCCTGATTTGGGCCTGATATTTTAAAATATGGTGTCTGGAATTTTTTGTTTCCATTGCATAAAAATGTACCCACTTTGGTGGTACATATTTTTCTAATACGATGTCATGTGAAACAATTTTCCAGCCATAAAGTTTAGGTTTTACAATGACACGCCCTCTTCAATTATGAAGTAGTTGACAAACATACGTTATATTTGCTTAAAAATGTTCAAATATAATGTTCTGTGATATGTGTACACACACACACACACACAAATATATATATATATATATATATATATATATATATATATATATATATATGTTATATTCCGTGCTCATAGGAATATATACTTAAAAAACAAGGTGGATAAAATAAATAAAGGTTTATTGTAAAAAATCAGTACATTCAGAATAAAGGTAACAGTTATGCACAAGGTCGTCGCAAGTAACTCAAGTATTGAGTGTTACTATTGGAATGTCGGTAGATCTCGCGCAAGTCTGAGTTTTACTCAACAGATCCCAGCTAGACAATATTTAGCAGCCTCCCCACGAGGTAGGATGTAGCATAAGGCCGGATTTAATGAGAGACAATGCGCGCCCAAAAGAGGTGAATAACAGATTCCAGTTAGACTCTGTGGTCCGATACTTATAGGCAGTTATTACCTATAATCACTCATAAGGGTGACAAGTTATTCCATTACATCAATACATATATAAATATTTATTGAATGATATTGTTATAGTGTATTATGCATGCTTATTATTTTCAAGTACATAATAGTTGGAATATAATATGCAAGTGTTTGTTTATATAAGCAGATTGATATAATAATGTGTATTGAAAACAATTACTGAATTTACTATTAAAAATCTCTTACAAACAGACAATCAATACTCTAGCTAAAGAAACTCTTGTCTAATTTTAATGAATTGACACTGTACTCGGTAGAGGTTCAAGGTACAATATACCCCTAAATTTGTTGGGGTATTATGTATCGCTTAAGGTATATCACGGCAACAAACATACATAAATACAAGATTAGTTTTTGTTGTAGCATGTATACAGACGATAATGGGTATGTCCCTGTTCGCATAAATACAGTAGTAAATACTATATGTTGGCCTACAATCGAAGATTCGTCTGCAACTGTACTGGTCAAACTCTCTGCCTCTGGGCTGAGAGGATCCCCAGATGAGGCTATGTCGAAGGGCAGAGTCTTGTCTCGGGAAACAGCTACCCGACCTCGTTTTATACGGGGTCTACGGGGAATTTTGGGCCGAGGCTACGAGCTCGGATACCTCATATTAATTTCGACCTTGTGTTACATCAGACCGCGTAGAGCGGTTTGTAGATATCATATTGTTGAAGATTTCTCTTCAGCTGTGCTGGTCGAGTTCTCTACCTCCGGACAAAGATGCCCAGAAGAGCTTGGATACCCCATATTAAATTTAACCTTGTGCTACATCTGACTGCGTGGGGCGGTTGGTAGATATCCTGCAGTTGATGATTCATTGTGGAATTTACTTGACTCACTTCTAGCAGTTGACTAGTTCTTCTACGCGCCGCTGGCGAATCTTATATGTGTTGTTCTTGTCCTAAGTATTATCGTTCATTACCAACCTTCGTGTGATTATTCTATTCAGTAACCTTCCCTAGGTTGCAACAGTTTTAGAATAATATAGATGTCTGTGTGAAGTTTCGAACACGGAATATCCCTGTTAAAGCAAAATTTCTTAAATTTATTTACATTATCTCTATTAACTAATGTCACCCTCAAGTTACCCGCTTTTTGAATCTATACTGTACGATCGTTGTATTGCCGGAAGAATTATTGGAAATCTTTTTTTTTTTTTTCGGAATACCTCTCAGGAATGTAGCCACATGTTACTGGATATCAGCCAGCAACTCTTTCTTTCATTCTAACACATTTATAATAGCCAAATATTAAAGGGGGTTAAATCTATTGAATAAGGTGGATGGCATATTTTCGCTATGAATGAGTTAGGTGGGAATAATCTGACTTCTAATAACTTATTTTTTTCCTATTCAGAAATCCTCAGTGAGTATCTCACATGACATTTCCTTATTCAAATTCAGTTCTTTGGACAATCGATCGCAAGCGTAATCTTTGATCTGAGAGCACCAAACTACAAGGTGAGTTAATATTTGCATATGTTAACTGTGTTTTGGTTGCCCATCGTTCGCAACTTCATGGCCTTCTTGAAATAGCCTGCGACACTTATATAAGAAACAGTGAGCGAAACCCGCTTTCGGCCACTTCTTTAATGAAGAAATGAACTAAATTGTTGGGAGAGTGGAAAATACGGACAAATTTTCCATTCCCATACTACCGCTAAATGGATCAATACTGTAAAAACTAAGAAAAGAATTACTTAAATGTTCATTGTTTGTCATATTCGACGAAACACACACACACATCTATATATATATATACAGTGACACGCATAAGCATTGGATACATGTTTTTCTGTTATAACTCTAGTTTATGTTCGCCATTTTGCCTGATATTTGGTAAGTAATATCTTGTAAAGTTGTTTTAGTTGTGTGTGGAAGGAAAATTAAAAACTCATGGTTGAATCCATTTTTTTTTTTATCAAAGTTCAAAATTAACCTATGCAAAAGTATTGGATACTTGACACTTTTTTCCAATTTCCAATCGAAACTTTATTTAATTTTATTGTATTTTAAAAGACTTTAAATATTCAAATTTTCGATAGTATTGGAATGCTATCTCTGACCAATCAGAGAAGCACACAATTGTTTACAAGATAGTGCTACTAATCTTTGATGTGCATTCTACAATTCAAGGATTAAAAATGCCAAAAACTAAAGAATTATCCAGAGATATGCGAGATAGAATCATTGAACGTCACAAAGGAGGACAAGGTTACCGAAAAATTAGCAAAGAAATGAATCTAGCACTAAGTACAGTAGGAAATATCATCAGAAAGTATAAGAAGTATGGCGACAGTACAGCAAACCTTCCAAAAAATGAAAGACCGAGAAAAATAATTGAGAGTACTTCAAGGTGGATCAGCAGAAATGTGCAAAAATAAACACTTCATTACTCGTTCTGAAATTAAAACTGATCTTGAGGGTGCTGGAACTAATGTAAGTAAGGATATCATTAGCAGAGCTCTATATCGTACAGGCTTTCATTCAAGATCACCAAGAAAAGTGCCTTTACAGAAAACCAAACATGTCAAAGACCGATTAAAGTTTGTTGAAACTTATGAAAAGAAAGGTATGCAGTTTTGGGAAATGGTAATCTGGTCGGATGAAACGAAAGTTGAACTATTTGGAAGGAACACAGCGACAAGTGTTTGGCGAAAAAATGGGACTGCCTTCAACAAGCACAATACCATCCCCACAGTTAAGTTTGGGGATGCTTCCATTATGATATGGGGATGCTTTTCATCCAAGGGCACTGGTGAGTTACAAGTTATCCATGGTAGAATGAATGGTAGCATGTACAGGGAGATTCTAGAGAAGAACCTTCAGAAATCTGCAACTTCTTTAGGACATGGTCGGAGTTTCGTGCTTCAACACGACAATGATCCCAAACATGCCGCAAAACTTACAAAGGAATGGTTTGAAAATAATGGTATTAGTACTCTCAATTGGCCAAGTCAGTCTCCTGACTTGAATCCAATTGAGAATTTGTAGAATACTTTGAAGGTTAAAGTTCATAAGCGGAATCCACAAAATATCAAGCAATTAGAGGAATTATGCAAGGAAGAATGGGGTAAAGTAACGGTGGATCAGTGTGGAAAACTTGTGGCCGACTATAGAAATCGACTGGAAGCAGGGAAACAAAACAGAGGTTACGCACCAAAATATTAAATTGATGTATCCAATACTTTTGCATCGGGTAATATTGAACTTTGATAAAATTGTCTATATATATATATATATATATATATATATATATATATATATATATATATGCGTGTCACTGTGTATATATATATATATATATATATATATCTTTGAAAAACCTGTTTAGATAGATGAGAGACAGATCTATTCCATACCTTTTCATTATAAGCCATGAATATTTTTGTTAAACCATGATTACCACTGAACAGTGATTTGCAGAGCGTCTGGTGCAATTGTTATTTCAATCGGAGATTCTTAGAGAGTTACAGATTCATAATGGTGAATGAGAAGCGATTGAATAATCGTGTCATCTCATCTTCACTGAGGTAAATTAAAAATTGGATGAAACTCTGAATAAGTTACGGCTATTGAGAAAAAGTCAAGGGTTCTTAATCTGGCGGTAGGCTGAATATTTCATAGGCTGACTATGAAGGAATGATGCTAGAGCTTTGCATGCATTAATTTTAACTCTTGATATTAATAACTGTGTTGTTTTTTTCCATGTACGTAGATGGGCTGAAAATTCATGAAAAGATCTATGAAAAGATCCAACTCAATTCACAAGTCGTTTGCCACGTGAGAGAGTAGTTTTAGCTATGACAGTCCAAAGAGCAGTGAAAAAAACTTGAAAAGGAAATCGTACGTGAAACGTGCGAGGCAACTTGTTACTCCAGGTCAGAAGTTTAGAAGGTTAGAAATGGCGAAGATCATCTTCAATAGGTTGTAAAATGATCCTGGAATATATATATATATATATATATATATATATATATATATATATATATATATATGTTTGAACTCTATTTCAGTCTTTCACGAGCACCCGATCTTTGGCTATGATTAATTAATGATGGACATTTCATTTTCATTTATGATCGATTTCATCACGGTTCTTCTGTTAAGCTTGAAGAGTAATTTTGCATTCTTAATTGCTCAAAGTAGAGTCTAATAGTCTTATAAAAGCCTCGGAGAATTCCAGTAAGATATCTTTACTCATTTCTAAGAAACAACTGTCCAGAACTTTATCTAAAAAATGTACAATTTTCCTCTTAGAGGATTTGAACAATTTAACAGAAGCCATTGATTTATACCAAGGGCTTCCCATACTTAATACTCCTTCAATTTACTCTCGCGTGGTTATGTGTGACGCCATGAGCTGCGGTGCGATTTTCGTCTTATATGCACGTGTTTATTTTTGCATGGAAATCATCCATGTAAACAGAAACAGACTATCATCACATACTTGTCCGTATATTGCTTAATATATTGTTCAGTAATTGACATCTTTGATAATGGCTTATGTAAGCCGAAAGCTTAGATTGGATTAAAAACTATGGATCAATATTGTGATTTTCTTTCTTCGTTTAATGATAATGTTATTAAGCTTATCAGACGTTATGAAAAGAATTTGCATAAAATAAATAGACAACACTTGTCTATATTATTTAATGAAACATGTATGAATGAAAAAATGCTGCCTAAATACACACACACACACTATATATATATATATATATATATATATATATATATATATATTAGGGTGGTGCAAAAATAATGACGTAATAATGTCGTTTTTTGACGGATTTTTAACGTCAAAAAACGACATTATTACGTCATTATTTTTGCACCAACCTAATATATAACAGATATAACAGCAAAATTGTCCAAATCGTGTTGCAGTATAATTGTTCATCCCACAAAATGTTAAATATCTAAAATCCACTAAACTAATTAAGTTTCTTTTTCCAGGTATTCATATAAGACATTTAGCCTTCTTGATACCATTTTTTATAAGAATCATTTAAAAACACTTTGAGTTATTCAGCTAGAAACACTTGTCTATATTATTTAATGAAACATGTATGAATGAAAAAAATGCTGCCTAAATACAGATAATATATATACATATATATATATATATATATATATATATATATATGGGTGGTGTATGTGCCCGTTTGTGTTTTTATTAGGCTGTTGAAACTAATACCGTGTACTGGAACCTTGGTCATTTGATTTATCGTCAATCGCCCTTCATCCATCACCATGTGGTCAACACAGCCAATATTTTCATCAATGGTGGCAGTTGCAAGGCCTCCATTCTTTGGCTCACCTTCAAGAATCTCCCATTCCCTGCAAAATTCATCTGCTCATTTGTGCTCTGTTAATAAAACTCACGTTGTGTAGCAACCATGTCAGCCTGAATGTTCATCGGGACTAAACTGTTTTTCTGCACGTACTTTATAATTGCCGGATGTCCAGTTCCAGAGAAGTCGCTACTAGTTACATTTCGAGTTTTCTTTGAACCGCCAGATATCAGTTTACCAGAAAATAAGCAGTTTATAATAAGCATGGTTGAAATAAATGCATGCAAGATTTCTCAGCTCTAGCATAAATCCATCATATTCAGACTAGAAATTTGTAGTTATTAAGAAGAGTTGAAATTAATGCTGAAAGACTTTCCTTCATATTCAACCTATGGGCGTTTCAACCCACCCACGTACTAGGAAAGAAAGAAGGGAAAATTAAGGTTTGAAAAATTTCACAGGTCTAGTATTATTCCATCGTAGGCAGCCTATGATATTTTCAGGCCACACTTTTAATATCTCGTGCAAGTCTTTGTTCCGTGTATTTACAAAAACTTTTCTATCGGAGCGTATAAATTTAACCTTCTCTCGTAGAGTAGTGCATACCTTCTCCCAAGCCCGAAGCGATATACAGAGAGATTCATGTATTGATCGAACGTGTCAGTGCATCAGCTCAAATGCACGCTTTGTATTTTTTATTATATGTTCAAAGGGAAAAAAAAATGTCTTTCTTGGGATTCGAAAATTGTGATAAAAAAAAACATGGATTAACAGATCATTCTTTCTGATTTTTCAGAGAAAGATTTGCTAGAAGAATCTCGTTAAAGTTTGAGAAAGAAAATGAACGGAAGAATTCGGTAAGATGAAGAGATCATAAAAAAAATATCTCCACCCATCTCCCCCTCACAAAAAAAATATACACTGCGGGCAAATTTGAAGATCGATAAGAATAACAAAAAAAGTGAACACCGTTGACACACAAATAAAAAAAAAATATAACAATAAAATATTGTAAGATCCGTAAGCAAAAATAAAGAAACAAAAAGCTAGAACGATACAAACCGTACAGAGGTAAGGCAATAATGCCACTAAGACGAACGGGACACTGGGAGTGAAAGAGAATCAGAAGGTTTTCGTGGGGATGACTGAGGAAAGGACAATAAAGGAAAAGGATTCAAGAAGACAGAAGATTGCAATTGACGTTGCATTTATATTTTTTGAAGATTTTAGTTATCGCAGAAGCAAGAAATCTGAAGAAAGTTCCACAGGCAAGAAGTGCGAGAAATGAAAGTGTTATTATAAAACTGTTTGTTGCATCTAGCTAGTTCAACAGCAAAATAGTAGGCATCAGGTAAACAAAAATCAGAAAGGAGCTCCACTGGTGATAAGTGCGAGAAAAACAACTGTTAAAATAGAAATGCCAGTTACATCTGGTTAGTTCAACAGCAAAACGATGAGACCTAATTGACAATCTAGTAGCATTCTTAAATTCATGTAGTTGAGACACCAGTGAAAAAAAGCTCTTCTGAACAGTTATCATGAAAATATTTGTAGAAAAGACAGAAAAAGTGATTGAATTCGAATTGCCTGGTCAGCTCTGATTGCATTTAAGATGCTTCTTTGAATTTTGTCGAGGATCTCGAGATGTACACCAGAATCATCAGGCCAGATATGGCAACATTGTCCAGTGCACGGACGAATGTTATAAGAGCGCAAGATGGATTTTGACAAGAAAAAAATCTTCTGGCACGACACAGTGACCCAAATCGCCTTGCAATAGATGCAGCTATGGATTCGATGTAATCGCTCCAATTCAAGTAAGTTGAAAAGATTTCTGGCACGGCACAGTGAACCAAGTGTCATTGCAATAAACGTAGCAACTGATTCGATATAGTCGCTCCATTTTAAGTCAGTGGAAATCGTTAGGCCAAGAAAGTGTCAGCGTGCATAACGCCTGGAACATAACTGACTGATTTGAAGACACGTCTGTGTATGTGTTTGTGTGCAAATGTTTCTTTCATATTTATATACCTTCTTTCAATTGATCACATTATTGAGCATTTCATATATATATATATATATATATATATATATATATATATGTGTGTGTATGTGTGTGTGTGTTTGCGTGTGTGTGTGTGAGAGAGTTCTGGGTGTGTGTTTGCGTGTGTAGAGAAAGAGAGAGAGAGAGTAATATTCGAGAAATCTTATAAGAAAAACATATGCACTCTCTTCTGTTTCTATCGCTCTGTCTAATTCTGGTCATTTCTATTTAATTCTATTTCCTATCTATCTATCTATCTATCTATCTATCTATCTATCTATCTCAATCCATTATTCTATCTATCTATCTATCTATCTATCTATCTGTCTATCACAATCTATCTATCTCAATTCCATTATTCTATCTATCTATCTATCTATCTATCTATCTATCTATCTATCTAAGTAAGTATGTGGATATTAGTTTTGTCTGATTCTGACTGTCTGGGTATGACGATAAACTACGTCCAAAAGCAAGGACGCTAACCAGGAGGTTTTGAGGAGCGTGCAACCAGCTCGTAATTGCTAGTGTTCTCAGGTCCACCCTGACCAGGTGTGATAGCACCCGTTAGGGTCCCAGCTATGATTTGAAGACACATGTGTGTATGTGCTTGTGTGCGAATTTTTCTTTCATATTTATATATCTTCTGTCAATTGATCACATTATTGAGCACTTCATATATATATATATATATATATATATATATATATATATATATATATATATATATATACCGGGTGGAAAATTGAAGTTTGTTGTATATTATAACTAAATTTAATGCAACCAATCTAGTTGTCAAAAACAATTCTGCTTAGAAAATGCCAACATTGTATATCAATTTAGATTTCCTTTAGGAGATTGCATCTCTAGTAAAAAACTAAAAAAAATTAATACGTATGTTGGTTTTACAACCACGATGCTGACAAGAAGGCTTACATTTCAATTGGACGAGCATAGTTCAATCTCACAGCATTTAAAGGAAACCCATGTTGGCATTCACAATTTAGACATATATTACTTGAAAATACATCTATAGTGCACCAAAATAATAATAAGCAAAAACTTAAAATCCTAGAAGCTCTTTATATAAGAGAATTAAATCCAAACATAAAGTGAACGATGACTATAGAAATAAAGTTCGTAAATCCTTATAGCAGCAAATTTATATATATATATATATATATATATATATATATATATATATATATATATATATATCTTAACTAAGAAATAAAAGTTTTGCCTCCCTTACATGAACAAATCTTGTGAATTTGAAATTGATATAGAACAACAAAAACACGCAGTAAAACGAACAGTAAATTGTTTAGAAATACGTATACATATACACATACAATTTAGTCCCATGAAGATGCTCTCAGATGAGAAATTACTTGGAAAAATAAGAATTATTTTAAAGAAAACTTTGGTATTTTTCTTAATCAATTTTCTACGGCCACCAAGAAATTGATTTGTGGAATCGAAAGGAGTAAAACAAAAATAAACATAGTATGTCTAAATCATTAGAGTATACTTGTTTGAATTAAATACACACACACACACACACACACACACATATATATATATATATATATATATATATATATATATATATATATATATATAAAGTGAGAGAGAGAGACAAATAGGCAGACAGACAGACAGAGACAGACAGACAGAGGGAAGGAGAGATGAATTGATTGATTCGCTTTCTAAGTTTCATCAACATTTGCATGTTATTTAAAGCCAGAAAATATTTTTATATTGTAAGAACATTTTTAGAGATAATAATGGTTTATTCATATATGTATTACAAATTAAGCCATAGCAGTGGGAAGAGTTGATTTCTTACCTTTTCCAAGGTTATTTTTGCGTAAGCAAAGATAATGAACCAAACTGGAATTGGAACTAGGCCCTCCAATTAAAGATTTCATGCCATTAATCCTTACACCACCTGCACATCCAAGATTACTGCACAGTTTATTCACTAACGGTCACACATCTAGGTAGTGACCAAGTTCGCTGTTATCTAAATTCAGTGATCGTATGGGAATCGGTGTTTCAGTGTGATCCGGCCGCAAGTCTATACTATATATATATATATAGAGAGAGAGAGAGAGAGAGAGAAAGAAATAGATAGAGATAGCTACAACAAAATATTTGTGTATCTCGTGAAGGAAAAGAGAGCCAAGTATGTTCAATAATTTTTCTTAAATTTCTCATGTAAAAATATATTGGTATATAGAATATCAATTTTATATGTAAAGAAATGCGAACGATATTTCTTACAAAAATATACCTTTTCTAATTCGGTCACTCAAAATAGTTACTGTGCTTCTGGTCACGAATAGTAAGTATTATTTTGTTATATTTTCTCTTACAACTTCTCCTTTGATCTCAAGGGAAGCTGAAAATGGTGCAAAACACAGCGGGAATTCAAACAGGAAAAATTGAGCAGAAGAAAAATTTAAGCAAACGACACCGAGGCTTCGTGAGGCGCCATCTTGCTTGCTAATAATAGTTACTTCAAAAACTACAACTTCCATGCCATTCTGTTCGTTATTTTAATTTTATTGCAATACTCCGCTGTGTTTGCCTTTGCTCTTGTCAGCTTTCGAACTGCCGAGGGCTGCCGAAAACAGTAACTGTAGCACAATGTGACAGAAATTTGAGTTGAATCGAAAACGAGAACATCACGAGCGAATTCCAACTGTTTATCACCTGTCGCCTCGCCGACGAATGTAAGAAACTATGCCTGACCGGGAGTAATTGAATTAATAGGTCGTGTTAATCAAGAAATGCCAACGCATAAGAAAAGTTACACGTAACATTCGCGGAAGGGGTTCGAGATGGCGGCCATGGTGAGTGAAAGCTGTCATAATATTACTTTATGTTTTACTCTTCTATCTTGTATTTATTTTAGTCACTTGAGCAAGTACGATAGTTTTTGCTATTTCAAATTTTCTCGATGCGATTTTATAAGTATAGGCGGTTGACATTCTGGAACAATTGAACGAAATGCTCGCACACATAAAAAAAACACATAACGCAGAAGGGCGAATACATACAAAAATATCCATGCAGCCAAGTTTATACAGTGTGCAGCAGAAATACGTCCCCCCATATACCCCGCAGAAATACTTTCCACATAATTACGCATATAGAGACTGAAATGCTACTAGTACGTAGGAAGTGGGGGTTACAGGGTGTGAAGTTGAAAGTGAGGGAAAAACTGAGTATCGTGGGGATTGATGAAAGGACAAAGATGAACAGGATTCAAGAAGACCGACGATGGCGATTGACGTTGAATTTAAATTTTCGACGATTGTAGCTATCAGGGAAGCAAGTAAACGGAAGTGTGTTCTCTTGACCACGTTTGTCATAGTCTATGAATATGGAATCCAGTGAAGTCCGTAATGTGTTCAATATCAGAGGTTGGCAGTGAAGATTCCATTCACGTTCGCGAGGCCGTATGTACAAGTAATATTTGCCTATTCACACTATGAATATCCGTTCATTGTTAAACGGGACACTTCTCAGTTCACTGAATTGTACACACGTTAAACGGTGAAGACAGGCTAGCCACAAATGCACACACGTGACAAATCCGACCTAGTTTATATGGGAACACAGCAGCATCAACCGTAAAGTTCCTGGAAACTTAATAACTCAAAAACGAAGGTTTTGCGGATATATTTGTGTATGTGGAGGGGTATAATTGCGTGTTTATGGCTTTATTTTGATCTTGCCTGAATAGGTACTTTCACCACATCAGGTGAGATTTTTTTGGCGTATTCATGTTGCGCGAAAACCGTCCATATTTTATTTATTAGGTTGGTGCAAAAACAATGACGTAATAATGTCGTTTTTTGACGTATTTTTAACGTCAAAAAACGACATCATTACGTCATTATTTTTGCACCATCCTAATACATGTTAATCTTTCCAGGGGGAATAAAAGCTCACATATTCGCATTACGGCTACCTGCTGTCTGACGATTGCTTGAAGGGATTAGACATATAGTAGTGATCGAATGGCACAGACCATTTTGAAAAACTATATATATATATATATATATATATATATATATATATATATATATATATATATATATATATATATATATATAAGTGAACAATGAAGTCAACACTTAGAGACGACAGGCTGTTTCATGCTAGACGCAATGGCCAGGCCTTACGATTGCATCTAGCATGAAACAGCCTGGTGCCACTAAGTGTTGACTTCATTGTTAAGTTTTATATTTACACACGCGCTGTCCTTGATATTGAGCACTTTATCCCATAAATATAGGACACCTTAAGAATATATTTCTTTATATATATATATATATGTATATATATATATATATATATATATATGTCAGTCAGTTATGTGCCATGGGTGACACACGCTTAGGCGATCATGTATCTTTTGATACATGACTGACGAGGCAGATTCTTCCCGCAGTAATACTGAATAAAATTAATAAAGCCTCAAATGACTTATCTTCTGAAAGATTCATAGTTTCGAAGGTACCTTGCTCAACATAGTCATAACTTCGATAAATTTATTGAATTATTACAGTATATTAAACCTGTAGCCTACGCAAGACACACTACTCCTAAACTTCAAACTATTTTGATAGTTTCCGTTAAGAACGTGACATTTAAAAATTCAGAGGGAGTATATTATCATGATATTACGGTTAAAATAATTCTACTGTTATCAAATGAATTCGTGTAAAAAAACTTACAAAATGATATAAATTCAGTAAATTCACCACCGATATAATTCAGAAATTAGACACATTTAACTCTATCATCATATTCAAAATGTCCAATTATGTATTTGTTTATTTTTAAATATTTTTCTAATTATATATTTATTAAATTTTAATATTACATAATGAATCCGAGCAAATATCAAACTTGTCTGAAGACTCGAATCGTAACGACGTTTAATTATCCTATTTTTGATTATTTTATAAAAGTCATAATATAGAAAAAGCAAATAGGAATATACTTCTGATCCTCAGATGATTGGCGATCATAGTTCTCTACAACTTTCTATCTTTTTAGTAACGCTTGTCATTTTGTTATGCCTACTAATCTCTATTATATCAAACATTGATACAAGCACGTTGGGTAAGTCAGGCGCAGTTTTCTATTGTCCCTCTTGCCTTCAATATGTTTTGTGAGTATCAGATTTTCCAAGCACTCTTTCCTTGTGATGTGCCCTAGAATTGTCAACTCTCTCTCTTTCTGATGTTAATCATGAGTTTCCCTTTTTTTCGATTTTCTATAAAAGTTCGTCGTAGCATTCATGTTCGTACAATGTTATACACATTATCCTTCTGTAGAATCAGATTTATGTTCCTTCACGTCTGTTCTTCATCTGTATAGAGACTGTCCAGCATTCATTGGCATTACGTTACAGTTCAGTACTCTTTTCTTTATTCCTAACGAAATTTTCATGTTTCTTAATACTTTGCTTAGATATTGGTAGCCAGCATTCGCTTTCGTATTTCGATTTTGCGCTTTAATTGTTGCAGTGGTTTGATTCTTGTATCTCCATTTTGTAAGTTATGTGTTAGGCTGTTCCTTTTGCGGACAACCATTCATTCTGTCTTCAGACATTTGACGTTAGTCCTTTCCTCTTGGTTTCCTTAAGTACCCCTCCTATCGGAGATTTGTAGTTTCCTTTCTGTGTTTGCTATCAATACTGTGTCATCTTATGTTGTTAAGATTGTGGCCGCCAATAAGAAATTCTGTTAAAACTTATCGTCCTTTCTGGATCGCTTCACTTTAAAGATTGAATGTTCAGTGATTACCTTTTTTGTCTTACACCTCTTTTTATTTTTATATATTTACTGAGATAATTTTCTATCTTCTTCATTTCTTGTTGGTGATTTTTACATGAAGCATTTTATTGACTTTTCGATGAAGCGTAAAGACTATTGTGACGTCACCCTGTCTGTCTCCGCGCCGTCGCCGTCCTATTCTGTCCTGTGACGACCAATGTGACTTGGTATTGGTCGCGGCACCAAATATGACGTTCTAACCTTTTGCTGATTCGGATGGGAATCTGCTTAGATTAGGCATCAGCCTTGTCGTTCCCAGCTCGCCTCCAACGTCTGGTTACCGAAGTAACTGTTTTGATTTCTAGTCTAACCTACCCACGTTGTGATTTGATCTTAGGTAGACGAAATCAATCAGACGCCGGGCCGTAATGCAAGTCGAGTCCCAACAAGGGTAATACCGCACAAGTATATGTAAAAGAAAATAAAGTAACAACTCGAAAAGTTCAAATGTGTTAAAAAAAGAATAACAATATTTTATATCTGGTTGCTGAATACAGGACTGTGTCTTTCTCCCAAACCGCTAATATGGATACTTGACACTTTGCGTTTGTTAGGCGAGTCTTAATATCTTAAGTTGTTTTCCGATAACTGTTCTTTTTTGTGTATCTTCAGGTGATATTCGTAAAACTTGTTTTGATGGTGTGAGTCTAAGTTGTTCTTCAAAAATAAATTGTTCTTGGTTAGAAGTTGAGGTCGAGAATGCGTGGATCTTAAGTGAGCTTTCTGTGAGGCGGGTCTCAGAGCTCACAGCTCAACTCTTGCCTGTCTTTCTAACCCCCAACTGCCGCCCACTCACTGCGACTCTGCTTATATGGATGCCGACCAAAACCGGGGTGGGCCTGTCGGCGTCTGAGGTTCCTTGATAATTCTAAATCCGCATTAAGAATTTTCTTTGTTTTCGGTCAGGAAAATTTATTACTTTCCATTTTTAGAAGTCCTTAATTTCTAGTTTAAAAGAATCGTCTTCCCAAATTCTTCCTTTCTCATATTGGTATCTCATACCAATGTATTCAGGGGGCGTCAACAGGCCTCCCCTTCTTCTTCATGGTTTACCTTCGCCTACCGCTCACACTACCCTTCAGTCAATGAACGCCCAGCAGCGTGGGTGTTTGCAATTATCGCTCAAAGGAAAAAAAATATCTTCACTTTTTTTTCTTTTCTTTCTCTTCCATGAGCAGACCTCCCACGACCTAATCTCTATCTTAACCGAATTTCATCTAGAGTTCGTCAATCGAGATTTACGTCAGCATCAAGTGGGTGGTCATCTGGCCGACCTGGTGCCCTGTTGCAAATTAATTGTTCTGATAACATAATTTTTCTGTCATGGCCAGCTCTGACACAAAACAGGTGCTCTTCTCAAATGATATTTCCGCAGATAGTTAATGGTTTAATCTTTCCTTCTTTGTACTTTGTGGGTGGTCCAGCGGACATTTTTCTCGGCCAGAGCGCGACCCAATTAATTTTTATCTCTTAGCATTCTGCCTTGTAGGCCACTTGACCAACCTGAAATTTTCATTATTGTCATGGGCAGATTGCTATCTTCTGTCGCCGCGTCGTAACATAAATCAAATTAAATCCGGTATCTTACTTTCTTCGCTAATGAAAATAAAATCTTTACCACTTTTCTTTGTTAGAAAAAATAACATCGCTCAGTGTCTTTTCGTGATAGCTTCTTATCACCTAAATTAATTCTCGCCTTTTTTTATCACGCAACCCTAAATAGTGCCACACTATTATAGACGTTGAACTTTATAAATCAATTAACTAAGGCAAATTATCTACATGTTTCCAACTCCAAACAAGTAAGATCAGAAGCCATCAGAAACATCAGTGCATTTCTTCTTCTTGATCTTGTTGCTGTTGTTGTTGTTGTTGTTCTTCTTCTTCTTATTATTATTATTATTATTATTATTATTATTATTATTATTATTATTATTATCTCCTGAAATTTCAAGTGTATACACATTTCCTTCCTGGTCCCAGCCAAAGACCTAAGTTCTGAAATTGCTTCATGGCATTTTCCACTGATCGTTTCTGTAAAAGAAAAACTCTAGAATCACACACATTTTATATAGATAAAGCTCTTTGTAGTATGTGAGCTTTACTTTTGAGTCCATTTTTCTTGTATTTCTTTAAGGCATGAGCTGCTAAGAATCCCTTCGAAGAGTTTTTCTGAACCTTTTCCAAACAGCTCTGATTACAACTGGAATTATTGATGTTCTCATGTGCCACATTTTTTTTTAGATTTCCATTTCAAGATTCTTGTCTTTTAATAGTTTTTTGAAGATTTTCGTCCAACTCCAAACAAGTAAGATCAGAAGCCATCAGAAACATCAGTACATTTCTTCTTGATCTTGTTGTTGTTGTTGTTCTTCTTCTTCTTCTTCTTCTTCTTCTTCTTCTTCTTATTATTATTATTATTATTATTATTATTATTACAAACAATTATTATTACATTACAAACTGCAGGTAATGCACATTCTGTTTTGTCGTATACGGTGAGTCGATACATCCGTGCCTCACGACCTTTTCTTTATTTTCTACATTTGCTGAATTTTGCTGCCAGTAAATGTTTTGGATTATTCTAATATTCATCTCAAATTTATCAAGGTAACATACAGCTCCAAGGTTACCTAGCAGTTCTTTTGAGCGTATTTATATTTATCGCAATATATAGAGTTACTGATATGTTTCTTTTTATTGTATAATATAAAAATAATATAATTCATATAATTTAAATTATTTTTCTTACTGTAGCAAGGAAGCAGAAGTTGACCATTTTTACCACATACGTGATAGAGCTAAGCCCCAATAGATATCGCAGGGAACTGCATTCGTCATTGGAGACCTTAATGCTAACAGGGAGCAATAGCGAAAAGTATTATAGATTCGGACTTAATGAACGCGAGAAAAATGATTTCATTGCTTCTTAGCAAACAATCAGGTAATAGCCAACAGCAGCTTTAAAAACACTGCCGCTGTTGTAAAGATGCCCAGAAGGATAAACGAAAAACTAAAACGATTATATAATCGTCGAAGGGCAGAGTATAAGAAATTGCTACTCGACGCCGTTTTATACGGGGTCTACGTGGAATTTTTGGCTGAGCCTACGGGCTCGGATACCCCACGTTAAATTCGGCCTTGTGCCACATCTGACCACGTGGGGCGGTTGGTAGATATTCTGCAGTTGGAGATTCGTCTCTGGCTTTGCTGGTCAAACTCTCTACATCTGGGCGGATAGGATCCCCAGACGAGGCTATATCGAAGGGCAGAGTCTCGTCTCGGGAAACAGCTACCCGACGCCGTTTTATACGGGGTATACGTGGAATTTTTGGCTGAGCCTACGGGCTCGGATACCCCACGTTAAATTCGGCCTTGTGCCACATCTGACCGCGTAGGCTGATTGGTAGTGTTTTTTGTTTTTGTTTTTGTTTTTTTAAGCATTGCGCCCAGAGCAAGGCATGAAGCCACTAGGATGCAGGGGGTTGCAGAAGATTTGGAGCAAGAGCAGATAGGAGGGATAGAAGAAAGGATGAAGGAAAGGATAGTGTGTAGATCAAGGTAACTGGAAATGTCGATTGACATTACATTTGAATAGTTGGAGATCATAGCTATTGGGAAGGGTGTTCCACAGGTGAGAGGTGCGAGGTATGAAGCTATTGGAGTAGAAGAGATGGCTACATTTAAAAGTTTCTACAGTGTAAGAGTGAGAGCGGGGTGCCAGCCGCGTAGGGCGCTTGAATTCCTGGAGACTGGGAACCAGTGAAAGCAGCTCATCGGAGCAATTACCATGAAAGTATTTGTAGAAGAGACAGAGAGAGACGACGGCGCGTCTGTGAGATAGTCGCTGCAGGCGAGACGCCAGATCAGGGCCAATCACATTACATATCCGTCTCTGGATCTGTCAAGAACTCCGAGGTAAACAGAAGGTGCCTCAGACCATATATGGCAGCAATACTCCATGCAAGGGCGAATGGTCGTTTTGTATATTTGAAGTATCGATTCAGGGGAGAAAAATTTCCTGGTGCGGCACAGAGAGCCAACTTTCCTCGCGGTGGACGATGCAGTTGACTCAATGTATTTGTTCCATCTCAGGTCAGCAGTCAACGTGAGACCGAGCAGACGCAGGGAGTTGCTCTCAAGAAGTTGACTATCAGACATTCTAATGGGGGGCAGGTAAGGATCTCTATGGTGATTAATGGAGAGTAGTTTAGTTTTTGAGGCGTTAAATTTGACCATCCAATTGTTGCCCTACATTTGGAGATAAATTGTGGTATTCACTTGACTCACTTCTAGCAGTTGATTACTTATTCTTGCGCCGCTGGCGAATCTTATGTGTGTTGTTCTTGTCCTAAGTTTTATCGTTCATTACCAACTTTCGTTTGATTATTCTATTCAGTAACCTTCCATAGATTAAAACAGAAACAATGCTAAGATATTGTAGAGAATATAGTACATTACACAAAGGTATAAAAACAGCTACATGCAGTCAACAGAGATAAGGCTCAAGGAAAAGTATGAATTTATGAAAAATACGAATTTATGAGTTCAAATTGAGAAACACTGAAATAGATCCCAGCACTTTCTAGATTATATAGGAGAACTGTGGCATTGGTAACGGTGTCTATAGTGATAGGTAGGTCATCTGTCTAGTCAATATCGATTAAAATTTTTGCAGGACATCGTCTTGGAAGTCTTGGTGAGAAAGTAAAATCTTACCTGCACATGGATGATAAGCCGTAAAAGTCTCAAATAAATGAACTTATTTCCTGATATAGAGATTTCGAAAGACATATGAAATATAATTTGAATAAAACTTCAGATGTGCAGACTTATTAATTGTTCATAGAGATGTATTTAATCATTGACAGTATAACACTTCTTTTCACAGATATTATCCCACTTGTTGACAAGTAGTTTTGGGATGACGTTTATAAAATTCCTAAATAAGAGACATGCGCAATTCCAACATCTTCTGTCGAAAGGAGAAAAGGGTTAGATGTTAAACAATTAATAATAAATCCGTATATCTCCGAAATGCTCCATATTTCCAAGGATATTCTTTTTCTAGTTTTTGTCCTGAAATGAAGACAGAATATAGTTTAATATTAAAATTAAATTCAAGTGTATTATAAAACTTGTAATCATATGCAAACATGCATGTAAATCAAAAGTTAGGTCGCCTTTTAGGTCCGTATACGCGATTACGCAAGTTTTAACGTATTGGTGCTGACCTGGAATCGCGACAGTATTCACTTCCCTGTGTCTTATCTATAACTACATTCATCGTTAGTGTTCTGATGGACTTTCCTCTGTTTTCTTTGATTTCATTTCCCATCCTCTCCCTCGTTAGGTGGTCAGTGATGTCAATTCTCTGGTGGATGCGAGCATCTTTCTTTTCGTGTGTGATTTTCGTATTTGTTGTTGCGTCTGAATGAGTGAGTGGTTGGGATGAATAAATGTCTTATATTATTAAAGTCCTTCATTGATTTCGTCCAGTGAACTAATGTTTCTACCACAGTTAAGGATTGGTGGAGGGGGGGTATTACAAACACTATTTTTTTTAGTCTTTTGTGTAAGTTTTTTGATCATTTTTGTAAATATTCATTGGGGTTTAGATTTTTAAATTGTTATTTTATTTCCCTCGTTCAACAGAAAATAAATTGTACATATGGAGATTAGTTAGGATTTTCATAGAGTCCATGTGGTATTGTGGTGAATGTAGTAAGAAAGGTCAGTAAGAATGCGTTTTTGTGTGTGTGTGTGTGTTTCTTAAGAATATTGTGGTATGTTTGGGTCAGTGTTTGTGGCCAGCAAAGTTTAATGTTAAGACAGATGAAGACCGTCCTTTTCTCAATCCCCCTTTTGACCGTGTGCCGCATTTTGTATAGTCATGCAAATAAATATCCTCTTCGTTCCCTAGACTTAATGAACTGAAGCACAGTACTAGACTAGCGGTATGGTCTAATCAAATAACGGTTGAATTGTCTAGTTGTAATATCTGCACTTCTAACATCTGTTAGTTATATCCATACAGTTTCTGTTCTCTCACTTCCCTCTTGTGGAATACTCTTTTGGTTCAATGCTCTCCAGAATCAGTCTTACATACATATCTATAAGCCCACCATTCTTCTTTGCTTTTAATATGGCTGCAACATCTACAAAATATTTAGAGATTCTTGATAAAAACCAAAGAATATGCAATATTATTGATCCTGACCTGGCCTCCCGGCTGCAATCACTTACCTGCCGCCGTAATATAGTTTCCTTGTGCTTTTACTATAAATACCTGGGGAGTAATATTGCAGATGAGCTCTTTGCTATGGTGCCTAGACTATATGAAATTAAGTGCGGTACTTGTTTGACGTCAAAGCCCCATTAATTTACAGTTAAGAAAACTTGAAATAACCGTAAAGTTCTACGCTAACAGTTTCCTTTCTCGCACTTCTCACTTATGGAACTCTCTTCCGGTTCTATGCTTTCCAGCCAACTTTAATATTAAAAAAAATTTAAATACAATATCAATAGTTATCTACTGTCCACTTGGCTACCCTTCTATTGTTCTCGATCCTTAATAATGTTAGTCGTATTTCTTATTCTTTCACAATCAGTAACCCTTTGTGTCTAATTGGCTTTAGTACTGTCATGGGTCCTTACCTATAACTACAGAATGAACTCTTTCTAACCCTATCTATACTATGCCTCTCAAAAGAGAGGGTCGAATCAAGCGTAGCTTCTCGGTCGAAACCCACTTAAAACTGGGCCTTGTGCCACATGCAACCTTCGTGGGGGAGGGTCTAGATACCGAATCAAGCTGAGCTTCTTGACATGCCGGTCGAATTCTCTGCCTCCGAGCAGAGAGGAATCCGGACGAGGTTCCGCCGAAGGGCAGAGTCTCGTTCGGGGAGGTTGACAAACCTGATCCCATTTATACGGGTTCTACGGTCATTTGGGGGCGAGCCTACGGGCTCGGGAAACCCACATAAAACTCGGCCTTGTGCCACATGCAACCCTCATGGGGCGTGGCTAGATACCGAATCAAGTCGAGCCGATAGTAGTTCATTCTAAAGCAGACTGACAGTCATACTAACACCTTCCACATCTTGTATTATTATTTCGTGTAATATACCTTCGTTATTTCTACTCTTGTGTTCGTGTTGTTCTTCCTTGGTCCTAACCTGGACTATAACAAGTACGTTGCATGCTGATGATTAAAAAGACAAGCAAAACAAAAGAATGTTTTCGTTGAAGAAGATGATGAACTCGGCGCTATTTAAGATTAGCTTGTTGTGGACCACCAATTAAAGAAATATTTATGCATTTTTCAATTTCTAAAAATTTATATATATATATATATATATATATATATATATATATATATATGCTGCCCATTGTAATACGTTTATGAGAAACAATTAATCTGCAGTAAGAAATTCCGGAAAAAAAACTACTAAGACATATAATTATATTAATTGAACTATATACTTAGTTCATATCACGTTAACGAGAAATCACTTACAAAAAAAGAATTCGTGGATTTACTACATAACAAAATTCATACAAAAAATTCTCACTTGAAATATTTGAACTCTAACGTTACGACTTGCACGTTCCAATATTATATAATCGTTAATAAATAACACATTCTTTTGGGCCCCTTTTCATCTCGACTGGGTCAGTTTTATTGATTCCCCATTACCCGTCTATATTTTCTCTTTTTCCTCTCCTTTAGCGAGAGAGCCTCTTGATTTTGATCAAACGGCCGAATACAACGGCTTCTCTTTTTTGAAGGGTTGGAAGGGTCCTACTAACATCAGTTATCTTTATTTTTTGCTTTGTTTTGATATTTAGTTTTTTTTGGGGTTCACCCCCCTCCCCCACCGAATTTCATGATCATTCATCCGATTTGTATATAAAAATTGTAAATAATATTTATCATCTCATTGGGATGTTTGTTTTTTTTAACTTCCCAAACTGAGAGGATGTGGTATTATGGTGTATGGAGGATTGATTGAAAATGGATAAGTTTTTATGGTGAATGAGGAAATTGTAACGAATGAATGGGTCGTGAATCAGATTAGCTAGGTATAAGATAGTTAATGAAGACCAGCCTCAAGCCATTCCTCACTTTTCGGCCTTGTGTCAGAATTGTATTAATTTACAATAAATTTCAATACATTCTTAAAGTCACATCTTTCGGTTTCCAATTTATTTTGTTTTGGAGTTTTATTTTGTTTTGGAGTTTTATTTCTAATGAATTACAACCTGTGAACATGAAGTTTTCAAAAGTACTTGATGCTCTAAAAAATACACCAGATACATCTGACAACAATCTTATACATAAGGGTGGCGTCATTCAGTCGATTATTAGTGCTTATAGTAACTCTGTTAGCAAAGAGAATTCGCCATTAATTACACTATATTACTGATACATTGTATGATTACCTCTTATGATATATATATATATATATATATATATATATATATATATATATATATATATATATATATATATATATATATCAGATGATATATTCATTTTCATATGTCAAGAAAAATTTAAGGGGAATGAACTATGACATAGTAGAAAAAGGTGTCCAATAATGACCTAAAGTCATACTTCTTTAAGACTAACTTAACATATAAAACATTCATTGGATAAATTGTCGTCTAAATTACGCAAAAATGAAAATGACACTAACATCTCATTTTAACAGATATATTTACCAAAATTACACAAACATTTCTTGAAATACTGAAGACGAAATTTATTCAATTATCACCATAAACTCTCCTGCAACTCTTCTGGGCGGTTTTCTTGTTTAAATTCTTGAATACTGCCATAATCCATGCTTTCAGTTCATCTTTGGTGTTAGAAGGAATTTTGTTGGTCTCTCGCTGAAATGCGCCCCACACGTAATAATCAATTGGGCTGTGATCTGGGGAGTTAGGTGGCCAGATGTAAGAGATGATGTGGTCGCTGGAATTATCTGACAGACATGATTGTGTTCTGCTGCTTGTGTGACATGGTTCAGAGTCCAGTAGCCAGACATAGGGACGTCGAACAGCCACATTCTTGATCAATGGCATTCAGAGTCTGTTTCCTTAATGAGCATTGGACTCACCATACACTTTCCGAATTCTGTGCACTCTCCTCAGATTTATACCCAAACACTCTAAAATGTTTGCATTGGAGCTTTCGGCGGGAATACCAGTAATTACTCAATAACGTTTCCGCATTTCTGATGGAGTGAATTGCATCACTCTGTGTGTG
>OZ010583.1:89341075-89353575 GCA_963932145.1 Acanthosepion lycidas
ATTTAAATTCGAAACATATTTTGGCTTGTAAGAATAATTATTTTTCCTTCTGAATATCGTGTCAATATTTTTTTTTTTTTTGAGAACAACAATATTTTTTGTCTGTTACAAGTTGTTATGTCCCGGAGAGGGATATATTTGTTCGAAGTAGCAAAGTGGTTGCTGACTAATGTAACCGGGTAGGACAATCTAGCAGGTAACCATAATGAACTGGTCCTCATCGTAGTGGTAGGCAATAGGCGTAGGCAATAGGCGTCCTCCTTGTACCTCCACATCAGTCTGTATTTATGGCTGACACCAGCCAATTATATTACTGCGAGGGGGAACCCAGGTGTATGCATATTTATTACATCACAAGTCATACTATTTAATCCATAGCTTAATGATTTTTATTCATATAATACAATTATACGTCTATCTATCTATCAATATCAATATCAATATCAATATATATATATATATATATATATATATATATATATATGTGTGTGTGTGTGTGTGTGTGTATGTGTGTGTGTGTTTGTCATTATTCCATCAATCAATAAATAACCCATGGGAGCACTACATACTTAAGGCATCTGTGTATATTTCAACTAAATCGATAGAGAAATTCATAATCTGTGACCTGTAAAAAAGCGACCTATTGAGTTGGTGCATAATTATCAGGCGTTTTTGTTGCTGTGTTATTTGCTAATAAAAATTACTGTCTTGTTTACTTTTTTAATAAAAACATTATTTTATGTTCAGGTTATAAAAATGCGTGTCGATGATCATACGCTCCAGAATAATCATTTAAAAATGTTATTTTTGAATTTTGTTTCTTTATTTCAATATAAAAAAAGAGGCAGAGTCATAAATTTCCCAAGGTTATTTGCGCCAAACTGAACCTAAAGACCCGAATGGAATTGGAACTCAGTTGTCCGACTTCACATTTGAAGACGCAACTCATTACACCACCCGCATCTCATTTGTAAAGAATATCTTGTTGAACTACTTGCAGCCCATTATCAGACATGACTCCTAAAAGGAGCCGTTAAGCGGAAACAGAATTTTTTATTCTCGAGAAAGAAGCTCTGTGACACAGTCGGTCGTTCCAAGTTTCACCGGTCACGTGCTCTTCGTTACCATAATGCAGTTCGTAAAGATACGTTGGTTGATCCACTTTTTTTTTCTTCAGTTAAAGAAGAACATTCAAGTTTGAAAATTATTAATAACCATGACTTTGTTACAAGACGCTGACACATGTGGACACCATAATAATATTTAATATTGTTACCGTGATTACTAACATTTTACAAGGTCCACGTTTCATTCAATAAAAAAAAAACATAATTAAAACATATTGTATTAGTCTACGCATCCTAGTAAAACCACCTTACCTTCTTGTACTTCTGCCAAAAATTTGCTCATCCTGGATATGACGATTATGACGATAAACTACATCCGGCAGCAAGTTCTCTGATCGGGAGATATTTTTATTTTAGGAGCGTGAAACCACCTTTTAATTACTATTGTTCCCAGGTCTTGCCTGGCCGGGGTGTTAACCGCTGTTGGGGTTCCAGCTATTGACAAATAGTGAATCCCCAAACTGGTGTCAAAACATTATGAAAGTATAGAAATAGATGTTTAAAGTAAAACTACCAACAGTAAAACTACTTTTTGAAGAAAAAAAAAATTATCATCAATATATTTGACCATCAACAAAAAGCCTTTTTTACAAAAATATGTCAATGAAACCCGATTTCCTAAAAGTGGTTTATTACAAAGAAAAAAAATTCTATTCAGAAGAACCTATCCTAAAATAAATGTTGGCATTAACTAACCAACTAAGATTGATATGCCGGAAAAAAAATTGATTTCGACTAGTTAATGTCTGCCTATTTTCAGAGGGTGTGGCGATCTGACGGACTAATGGAAGTCGCAGAATTATATATATATATATATATATATATATATATATATATATATATATATATATATATATATATATATATATATATATATATATATATATGTATTCATGCATGTTTCATTAAATAATATAGACAAGTGTTGTCTATGTATTTTATGTAAATTCTTTCATAACGTCCGATAATCTTAATAACATTATCATTAAACGAAGAATCACAATATTGATCCATATTTTTTAATCCAATCTAAGCTTTCGGCTTACATAAGTCATTATCAAAGATGACAAATACAGCACAATATATTAAGCAATACACGGACAGGAATGTGATGATAGTCTGTTTCTGTTTACATGGATGATTTCCGAACAAGGATAAACACGTGCATATAAGACGCTGGAAGCGAAAATCGCACCGCAGCTCATGACGTCCCAAATGACTACGCGAGAGTGATTTTGAGAAGTATTAAGTATGGGAAGCCGTTGGTATATAACAATGGCTTCTGTTACCAATTATCGAAAAGCTTAGATTGGATTAAAAAATATGGGTTCAATATTGTGATTTTCTTTCTTCGTTTAATGATAATTTTATTAAGCTTATCAGACGTTATGAAAAGAATTTACATAAAATAAATAGACAACACCTGTCTATATTATTTAATGAAACATGTATGAATGAAAAAATGCTGCCTAAATACACACACACACACACTATATATATATATATATATATATATATATATATATATATATATATATATATATATATATGTATATATTAGGGTGTTGCAAAAATAATGACGTAATAATGTCGTTTTTTGACGTATTTTTAACGTCAAAAAACGACATTATTACGTCATTATTTTTGCACCAACCTAATATATAACAGATATAACAGCAAAATTGTCCAAATCGTGTTGCAGCATAATTGTTCATCCCACAAAATGTTAAATATCTAAAATCCACTAAACTAATTAAGTTTCTTTTTCCAGGTATTCATATAAGACATTTAGCCTTCTTGATACCATTTTTTATAAGAATCATTTAAAAACACTTTGAGTTATTCAGCTAAAAAGAGAACAGTTTAAAATCATTTTGTGTAACCCCCGATATGTCTTACCAACTGAGAAATGGTAAGAGGAAAATTATCATTCAGGCCTTCAGTAATGATAGCAACATCCATACCCTGGCTTTTATTTTCAAAGCCCATTCAAGAACCATCAAGAGAACGATGAATAAGTTTTAAAAATAGTGAACAGTAGAGAAGAAAACTGGATCAAGAGATTACAACGACAAGAGGATTCATTATTTTAAATTAGAGCTAAACACATTCTTATTATTCAAAGTCCAATAGTGTTATAAAAACCTCGGAGAATTGCAGTAAGATATCTTTAATCATTTCTAAGATAAAACGGTTCAAAGCTTAATCTAATAATTGGACAATTTTGATGTTACACGATTTGAACAATTTTGCTCCTACAGTCACTAAATACGGAGATTATTATTCATTAATAAAACATATTATTACACAATCTGCTTTCGCAAATAAATTTTAGCGGTACTTGAATTTGATGAAATTTTAAGCAAGTCCATTACTGACGTCGGTGTGTGGCTGAAGCAGGAAAAGAAAAAAAAGTAAAACGTAAACTGGACGAAACGTCTCAAACCTTTCGCTGCTCTATCGCTATGTCTATGTGTTATGACTATCTACATCTCTTAGTCCTACCAATTGGGACCCGAAATCCCACATGCTCAAGTATAAATTCCCTTTCTACTTCCATAGTAAGGATTAAGTTCGTTTCGGACAGCTACTTCGCAAGTACTGCCGCTTTGTGGAACAAACTTACGGCAGGATCTTTTTCCCAATCACTACAGTCTTGATCACTTGAAGTCCAAGTTTAACTGCTATCTTTTCTGTATAGCCAGATGAAGTTCACTTCTTGCATTTTCTTACGTTCATATAAATCCACCTAGCAACACTACCTCGAGTTGTTCTTCAGTCTTGTACTGCATGAATATTAGTATATAAGTCTACCTAAATACATTGTATTGGGTTGGTAACTAACTATCAAGTGGTTTTGTAGGCGAGTTATTTATTGATAAAAAAAAATGCTGTTTTGTTTACTTTTTTAATAAAAATATTATTTTATTTTCAAGTTATAAAAATGCGTGTCGATAATCATACGCTCCGGAATAATCATTTAAAAATGTTATTGTTGAATTGTTTTTTGCTTTTTTCATAATAAATATTGTTTAGAAAACGCCTGATGCACCAAGCCAATATTTCTCTCATCTTAACATTAATTGTTTTATGTAAAGATTGTAATGTGCTAGTAACTGGTTGTTTTGAAGAGAAAGCAAATTATAGTGATGACAACAATAATCAATAGAGAAAGTCATAATCTGTGACCTGTAAAAAAACGACCTATTGAGTTGGTGCATAATTATCAGGCGTTTTCATTGCTGTGTTATTTGTTAATAAAAATTACTGTCTTGTTTACTATTTTAATAAAAATATTATTCTATGTTCAGGTTATAAAATGCGTGTCGATGATCATACGCTCCAGAATAATCATTTAAAAATGTTATTTTTTTTTAATTATGTTTCTTTCTTTTCATAATAAATATTGTTAAAAAACGCCTGATAATTATGCACCAATCCAATATTATGGTGTATTCAAAATTTTTAGTTATATTGAAATTTCTTTCTTTTTTATTTATTAGACACATACGTAAAAAAAAGGTTTCAACTGTTTAGTGGCCATCTCCTCATATCTGTGCTTGAATATGCGCAGAGTATAGTCTCAGAAAAAAGTTAAATATATTGGGACTATAGAAACAAAGTAATGGGTGCCGAATTACGATATATTATCTAGGCTCTTATGATGGTTTTGGATCCTGGAGATTCTTTTCAGATCTGAAGTGACGGACGTGGTTCTACTGATGAATGCTTACAATATCCCTGACCAACATGTGAGGAATTAGGATGATTTAAAGAAAGCAGGCGTTTCAAGGAGAATTATAAATATGAAGGCAGCAGAAGTCGGTGGGACACATGATGAGAAAAGAAAGGCTAGAGCTTCTCACACTCACGAGAAAGGAAGGCAAAAAAAGCAGGTAAAAACGGTGGGTAATTAAGTCAGATCGAGACCAAGACTGAAAGGTAAAGTGATAAATTTAGTTAAAGCAGCAAAGAAGAGGAATGTATTGGTTAGCTATGACCGATCACGCCCTGAAGGGACACGATAGATGAAAAAGCTGCGTTAGCGCGGGAGAACAGCAGATATAATACTCAACTGCTCTTTGAATTGAGGCAGCTGCTTTAAAGAATAATATATTTCAGTATATTTTAAATAACAAAAACTTTTTCGAAATATCGGATTCCATTTCTGCAATCATTAAATGAAGCATTTTTCTGTCGAATCCTCAATTTCTTTAACGACTACATTATTTTTGGAACAACCATAATTACAGAGTTTAAGTTTTTGCTATCAGCAAAATCAATCAATGCGTAATAGAAGTTAATTTGGGATGAAAAATAAATAACAGAAAAGTCAGTTTGAAACGTGCCAAGGTAACTTTTTTCATATTTCTATGACTAACTTTATGCTATATTTAAAAATAAAATCAATAATTAAAACTTTTAATTTTTTTAAAATTATTCCAATATGTTTTACGTTTTTTTTTTTTATTTTAAAAATCTTTCATCATAGCGGCATTTGGCAATATTTTTGGAACTTTATTGAGAGGTATAAAATTTAAATTAACTCATGTTATGTAGATATATTTTCATATTTTATATGAAATTGTGTTGTGCTAGTACATGTATAATACTGATTCATGTATAATATCTGTTTTTGGATGCTAGTAAGATTAAGTAACTATTAGACACTATTATTTTGCGCGATTCAAGACTTTGGATAGTAATTATTTACTGGTTACTGGAACATATGTCCCTCAAACAATATTGGCGAACTCAATGTGAGTCCAGGTAAAATAGTACACAAAACAATTTAAAACATACGACAACTACTTGCATGTATTAACAAATGGAATTACATGTAACGAAAAGAAAAAAACATGAAAATAGCATAAATATGAATGTGCTTGTGTGTGTGTGTGTGCGCTCGCGCGTGTGTGTGAGTGTGTGTGAGTGTGTGTTTGTGTGTGTGTGTAAGTGTGTACGGGTTCCGTAACAAGTGTGTGTGATAGAGTAAAAAAGTCAAGAGAGAAAACCATGGAAATGAACGTGTCCCAGTGGGTGATACTTTATCTACACGCGACTACATCTGAAAACCAGAAGTAAAAAAAAAAAATGTAAAAAAGCTAGGTAGAGAAATGCACGCCTTTTTATAGTATTAAGGAACGCCCCCTACCGGCGCTTCTTTTTTAGCATATTCAAGTGGGATAACCCACATATCCACCTTTAACTTTAGTCTATTAAATTTTGAAAAACGCATTTGTGTGTAGCACGCACTGACTATTTTAGAAAGTGTAGCAGATTAATTTAACTTCTGGAATATCATTGCCTGACATTCCACTTCGAATTGAGTGCCTATTCAGTAATATAATATACAATTCCCTCTATTGTTTAGGTTATCATCTTTAAACTGGATCCTCTTAAACATGTGAACTTGATGGAATCCCTCCAATAGTACCTAACTAATGTGCTCCTGAACTAGCACCTGTTATCCCTAAACTGTACAATAAGTGTTTTGCGCCTTCTTCCCTTGATGCTTGTTGAAAATCCTCTTCTATAATTACAGTCTTTAATAATCCAGTCGAACCGTCTGAGGATTCTTTCGGCTTATTAGCCTTATACATCTTTTTGCCAAAGTATTAGTGGAACGTATCAACTAACAGGGTCTTCTTTCAGATAAGTAGTATGATTTTCGCTTCTCTAGGTCAACAGTTGATGTATTATCGATTATTGCTGAAAGATTATATCAAGTTTTAGTGAAATATAGTGAAGCTCTGGCTGTAGGTTTTGATATTTCGACGGCAGTTGATAGGGTTTGGCGTACTAGTATTTTCCACAAGTTGAAAGTTTATGGTATTTTTGGGACGCATTTTTGAAGTAATTCGGTCTTTCCTATCAAATCGCGAAATGAATGGTGTCTTGAACGGCCACTCTTCTGGATCTTTTTGAAATAATGCAGGTGTTCCCTCAGGGCTCTATACTTGGGCCTACATTGTTCTTAATTTTCATTGACGACCTTCCTGATATCATCAGTTCTTAAATTGGTATCTATTCTTATGACACAATTACTTACTCCTGCCTTAATAGTAAATATGATCAGTTCGATAAGGTTAGCTGATCTAAAATTACCTACATTCTTTTATTAACTTGGGCAAGGAATCGCTTGTTAATTTTAACACCTCCAAAACGAGAGTGCTCTGTATTAATCATCTGAGAGAATCCTTTCTGTTTCCCATCAGCATGGCTGATGCTAACCTCCAGAAAATCGGCACGTTACACTTTTCGTGGGCTAACGTTTTCCATTGATATGAAGTGGAAATATTATATCGAATCAACTGCCAGATCTTGCTGCTAGGAATGTTGGTTCTCTGTGACCTACTAGACAATTCCTCTCACCAGAATTTACAAGTATACTATTCGTCCAAGCTTAAAACATTGTAGCCACTTATAATCTGGTGTTCTTGCTCTATATTTAGAGATCCTTGATAAAATCCAAAGAAGCATTGGTTATGAGCTGGCATCTTGGCTTCAGTCGTTTTCCCACTGCCGTAATATAGCTTCCCTGTGCCTTTTCTATAAATACTTTCATGGTAATTGTTCCGATGAAATCTCTTCTATAGTACATAGAACCTATGAATTTAAGCACTACTAGATTGGCGGGAAGGTCTCATCGTTTTACAGTTTAAATGGATAGAAGTAACCGTAAGTTCTATGCTAATAATTTCTTCTCTCGCACTTCACGCTTGTAGAACGCTCTTCCGGTTTATTGCTTTTCGGCTAAATTTGATCTTCAAAACATTAAATGCAATGTCAATCGTCATTTTCAGGCTTCTAAATTCCTCTATTTTTCTCTGTCTTTTATAATATTTCTCCTTTATTTTTTACATCCAGTAACGTCCACTGCGTGTTAGTGGCTTTGTTGCCTTGATTGGCGTAAAATAATTAAAACAAAATTGACATTCGTTCAGTTCCTTTATTCGGCTCGTATCGAATACAAATAAGAACGTTTATAGTTTGTTTTTTTGTTGTTTTTTTGTTGTTTTTCTAAATAATTTTATACATTATCTAAAGCAAAGTTTTATACAATATTTAAAGCAAAATTTTTATAAGGTATTTAAAGAAAAAAATAGATTATTTAGTGCAAAATTTTTATTCAGTATTTATAGGAAAAATGTACATCATTTAAAGCAACATGTTTATGCAGTATTTAGAGAAAAATTATAAAGCATTTGTATCTGCAAAACTGTATACAGTATTTAAAGCAAATATTTAGAGTTAAAAAAATATGCATAACTAGCAATATAACCCGTCTTTGCCCGGGTCTTTCATTACTGGGAATTTTTACCGTTCAATTGGAGCAGTTTAAGTTTAATATCAGCCTCACCTGAAAATAAATATTAGTAACAACAATTGGTTGCAACTGAGGGAGATCCCCAAATGGGAGGTTGACAATTTTAATGGGGTGACGATGAAAAGGGCCGTTTTGCGTTCTCAAATTCAGCCTCACGCACAGCAGTAGTTAAAGAGGCGTGTCTCCTCAACCATTGACTCTACTGATCAGCAGTTTCAGCCTCACGTTCAGCAGGAGCTGAAGAGGCGTTTCTCTTCAGCCGTTGAGTCCTTTGATCATCATTTTCAGCCTTGTGCGTAGAAGCGTTCAGGTATGCTCTCCTGGAAAGCCGATGTCTACGTTGATCATCGGAATCAGTGGCTCTGATTGAAGCATTCCGAGAGGCATTTTGAGATAGGCAAACTGAACATTCTAAAGACGATTCGTTATCTCTTATTTGCATGGCGGACCTGGCGGCAGTGGTTTTGCGACATAGGCATGCTCTTTTCTTTGGTGGCATGTCTTAGGTATGTATGAATTGTCAAATGGAATGCATTGTGTAATATTAGAAGAGGAAGCTGTAAAGCTACAGGGATCACTAAGCTTGAATAACTTTAGGAAAGGTTGGAAAAATAAATGTTGAGTAATAAAAAAGCAACCTTACTTATTACTACAGTGAATGCAATGCAAAAGCTGGGGTGACAATAAAATAATTAAATTGGGAACGACAATGGAGGCAACACCTTAAAACTATAGTAGTAGGCTTATGCAACGGAAAAGATAACCTCACTTGAGAGAGTTTGATTGCTTGATCAAGAGGAGGGGAATGTGTTATTTGGGCTCAAAACCGGCACTGAAGAATTATCTAACAAGCAAAAGAAATTACATCGAAATCGGATGAAAACTGTGGAAACGCATAAACAACATCCTATCACACACACACACACACACACACACACACATATACACACACACATTTTGAGAATTATAGATATAGATTTAGAGCAAAAGTAAAATACCCCCGTCAAAAAAAAAAAAAATTATCACCAGGAGAAAGAATATTTTGGATCAATAGATATCCCAGTGATCCTTTCTCTGTAGCTGGATCAAATTGAGCTGAACGACTCAATCCCATAACTCCTTCCCCATTAAATTCAGGAAAAGGAAAATGACGATACATTTATTCACTGTCATCATTGATGAAAATGTCATAACTTGTATATTTTTTTTTTTAATTTCTGACACTCACAACAATAATAATGATGTAAATTATAATATTAGTCGTTTCCTTATAAGGAAACATTCAACATTCATTGACCGAGCATTGATCGGTTGAAATTTATAAAAGTTTTCTCTTAAAACAAATTTTCAAGTCCTGTAGCTTTCATCGCTCTTTCCAGTATTAATGGAAGTTTCTTTCCTAACCTTTTCTTTGAAGTAGGGAGGAACATCAACATCTTGATTTGGTCAATATTTTCTCTTCGAGTTATATGTGGTATCTATTTTAGTTATTACTATTGTCGAAAGTCTTCAAGTGAAGTGTTTTTTGGGGGTTTTTTTGGGTTTTTTTTTTGTTTTGTTTTTTTCTTATTTGGTACAGTTCTTTCTTCTTTGATGGTTTGCTTTATTTTGTCGTATGTCATATAAACCTCAATGGGTTATTTAATGCCGACAAGACTTTTAGTATATGTACTTATGAATATAATATGCATCCTTTGTAAGAAATCAGATTGTAAGAAACCCGGTTTCATTGAGGTATTTTTGCAAAGAGGGGTTTTATCAGGAGTCAAATGTACCAGCAATATATTTCTAACAGGTTCTACCTACAACGCTTCAAGGTGGACCAACAGCAATTAAGAGGTGCTTCCACGCTTCTCGAAACCTTCCGATCAGAAGACTTGCTGCCGGGTGTAGTTTATCGTCATAATCAGGCCGTTTTTTTTTATTATTATTATTCTGTAGTACCAGTCTATGATTTTTGAATACAGGTGGTTTTCACTTCGATCTACAAGTTTCATTCCCTTGACGCCATTTTAAATCATTGATCTGATAAAACGGTTTTATATAGTTTAGATATTTTTAACGGATTTGGTGGCATCCATGTCATCCACATGAAAGCTTCGATCTGTCAGGACTGTTTAAGAACATCACGCGAGATTTTATCTTGCTGTTTTGGTTGTCTCGTCTTGCTGTTTTGCTCGTGAGTACGACTAGAGCAGCCTACTCCATGTTTAGACTTCCTTTAGAATAGATTAAATATGTTTAAGATCAATGTAAATAATACGTGACTAGACACATAAGGTTGTGTCTCTCGTTCATTTTCGTGTCCATGTGAAATAAAAACTGCGAAAATCCCATTGCAAGCTCAAAAGAAAAGGAGAAGTGAAAATAAATGCCACAGCGAGAAAGTAGAGCTAGAATTTTGTTTCCAATATGTTAAGCAGTTTAATTAAAGGATTATCTCGCACGGTATGGGTGGCTAGTTTGGTAACATTTAGGAAACTTCTGTCAGTTCTATGATTTATGCGATCGGCTTTGCCCCTCAACTCTTCCTTCTACCAACACTCCGCCCATAACCTCACGGCGCATGACTGACAACACTAATGGCCGCCATTAAACCTACTCCAACGAACAGTTTTTTGCTTATTGATGTGTTTATCATAACTGAGCTACTTCAATCCAACTGACTTAATATAACCCTGTGACTGGAGCTCCCCAAAGCCTGGGTTCGTTTTCACTTGTTACAAAACATTTACTTTATTTATTATTAAATTCTTTTTGGTCAAATGGGTGGCAAGTTTACAGATTTTATTACTGGGCACATGACACTTGAGATTTAAAAAATATCACATGACATCATCTTCTATGTGGGTGTTCCAGTCATAGTGTTACACTTTGGACATCTCGACGTGGTTTAATGGTTCGCAAGCTTATTTAGCTAGAATAATTACGACTGAGTAGTGAGTTGGATTCTAATTGGTACTGAATACTTTCGGCCTTTTGCCATATATAAGCTATGCTTAGAAACTTACCATAGTGTCTCACTTTGATTGATTTCCTTGCTGATCTCTCTTATTTTTCTTGCGTGTAACAATGTTGTAGGTTGTAAAATAAAATTAGTGAACACTTAAGTACACTACTCACCAATAGCTACCACCCAGGTAGAAGAGAAAAACTACGAAAACTTGATATATCTTTGTCAGCGAACATCATGAGAACCGGCTTTCGAGTAATGGAAAGATTTAATGTTGAAATTGAATTTTCTTGGGATTTTCGTTAATATTTTTTAAAGATGTATTGTTGGTAATTGCTTTACAATGAAAATATATTAAATTAAATTAAGCGGCAGCAGAAAAATAATCGTTGAACTTTTAAAATTTAAGCTTAAATATTAATTCAATACTTAAATGCAACGATCAGTTTTGAGTTCTTCTGTAGTTTATTCATGCCTATCGCATCCTCCCCTCCCTACATAATGTGATGATAGCTAAACCAAGAGTCTTCCACAATAGATAGCTTAAATGTAGACCGATATAATAAATCGTGCACTGCAATTTTGTATACAAAAGGAAAATACGTGTTACTTCCTTTGAACCATGAAAGCAACGGTAATGGCTAGTATAGAAGGAGTTGCTTGGAGACACACACACACACATACACTGTACTTTATATATAAGATTTAATGTTGAAATTGAATTTTCTTGGGATTTTTGGTAATATTTTTTTTAAAGATGTATTGTTGGTAATTGCTTTACAATGAAAATATATTAGTGATATTCTTACTACAAAAATATATTCTCATACTTTCATAATGTTTTGGCCCCCGATTTGTGAGTTACCTATTTGCCCATAGATGGGATTCTAACAGGTGCTACCACCCTGGGTCAGGTTGATCCAGTGAACAACGTCAATTAAAAAATGATTCTACCCTCCTCAAAACGTCCCATTCAGGGGTATTGCTGCCGGATGTAGTTTATCGTCATACTCAGGACAGTGACCGATTAGAAAAGTAAAAACAATGAAAACTGGATACAAGCTTTTGCAACAATGTAATGCACCAAATC
>OZ010583.1:89356075-89391075 GCA_963932145.1 Acanthosepion lycidas
AAACGACATTATTACGTCATTATTTTTGCACAAACCTAATAGTTACTTACAATAACTATTAAGACAAAAGAATTAATCAATAATCCAGATATTTATTATTAAAATTTTTCTGGTTAATTCTGGTTAATAACAATAAAATGCTATGGTAAACGAGAGTAATTCCCGATACTGTTCGAACTGCAAGACACCTGCTTCAATGCATTCCCTACAACTTGAGAGAACACTTCGACAAATGAAACGCCACGAATTATTCTGGCGCCTTAAGTCTGCAAATTTATCTCGTATAAATTGATTGAGGTCATCGATATTTCTCAGTTTCTTTGATGATTCCTCATAATTTCCATTATAATAACTGTAGAATGATTTTATTCCAACCCAGTATATATTTATAGAGAGAGAGAGAGAGACAGAGACAGAGAGAGTGGGTGTGGGGGGAAAAGAGCGAGAGACTGAGTGACTGGGAAATAGATATAAAGGATTGCATAGTTTTTTTCTAGCCCTGAAAAAATGTTACAAAACGCAAAAATTAACCTGAAAAGTCATGTTATTTAATTGCATCGTCAGATTTAGTCTCAATATGGATGTAAGGCATGGCTTTCAACGCGTTCATATACGTCAATTTCAAGAGCTATATACAGGGTGACCCCAAAAAGAGGGAATTTTTGAAGTACGTATTTCCAGACATGAGCAAGTGGCAACACTGCGAGACAGTGACCTTGAGCAAGTAAACATTTCGCCATTTAGAATTCAAGATGAAATTCACAGTATCCCAGCTGAGATGTTGCAGCAGTCAATGAGGAATCTCAACAGTAGATTTCAAGAATGCATTCGTACAGGAGGACGCCATCTACAGGACGTATTTTTAAAAAAAAAATAAAATTTCATCATTGTTTCTTAAATGGCATGTTTTAAGGTTTCAATTACTATGAATAAAATATTTTTCTTCCATCACTCTTGGTTTTATTGGATTGTTAAAATGTTCCCGTTTTTTTTTTTGGGGGGGGGGTCACCCTATATAAATGTTTTCTAAGATTATTAAATAAATATGGTATCAGGCGAATGATCCGTACGAGTCTGAAAGAAGATTACACATTACGAGCTCTTATGGACTGGCCCTAAATAAGCACAAACAAAGAAATGTACAACAGTGCACAGACCATATAATTTGCTTTGGTTTGGTTTGTTTTACGGCGTATTAGTGGGTTATTTAATGCCGCTAATATTGTTTTGCTGGTAATATTTTTTTCCAAAAATGTATTGCTGGTAATATTTTTTCTTCAACAATATATTGCTGGTAATAATATATGCTGGCAATAATTATTTACAAAAATGTATTACTGGCAATATTTTTTCATCAAAAACATCTTACTGGTAATAATTATTCCTCGAAAAATTTTATTGCTGGTATTAAAACCTATTTTTACACTGTAATCGTGTTTTGACCCCAGTTTAGGGGTTAACTTTTGCTCATAGCTGAGACCCAAACAGATGGTACCACTCCGGGTGAGTGTAGACTTCGGAACACCAGCAATTAAAACATGCCTCCTTGCTCCTCAAAACCTCCTGAACAGTGGCCTTGCTGTCAGATGTAGTTTATCGTCTTACCTAGGACGCCCATAACGTTTATTGATCATCAATAATCTCAATAACTAAAATACACGGCACATCTAACTTGTAGAGAAAATATTGACATCATCAATATGCTGACGTTCCACAATATTTCATACAAAAGGTTAGAATGGAAGCCCACCCATCAATACTAGAAAAAGTGACTCGTTGATGTGAGAAACCTATTTTTCTGAAATCATATTTTAATACATTTTTTTTAAATTACAACCGAAAATAACCCTGAAATTCAATGAATGCCGAATGTTTCATAATATCCCCAATGGCATTCCCATTAATCTTGAAAAAATGTTTTACAGAAATATATTTTTTTCAGGATAATTTAATTATATATCAATGGCCTTAACAAAATTATTCTCCATCAAACATTGTAGAAACTGAAGATCAAAAATGTCAATCAATGAAATTACTGATGTTATTTAGTAATATACACCTGACGATCGCCAAGAGATGAAGCTCATAGTCCTACCGAGTAATGGGAAACAAATGTGTCTTTATTTAAGTACATCGTGCACTGTTTGATTACAATCAGGACTTATTGTAATATACATGGTAAGGGTGTACATAAATTTTCCATAATTTTCATTGTCCGAAGCGCTTTCTGCCAATGCTTTATCCATTTTCAAGGGTGTTTTGTTTTTGGTACCGTTAGTTTTTCCTCGTGTTTTGACTGCTTAAGTTGTATGTGTGTGTGTGTTGTTTTGAATAGGAGCGTTTATTCCGAGCCTTCGCGTATTGTGCGCGGCTGGAATTCGCCTGAGTTCCTTTCTATTTTTAAAAGCTTTTAACACTCCATTCCCACTGTTAGATAAGGTGATGTTTATTATGCAGGTCTTTTCTAATAATGAAATGTTTCCGGCAATGTGATTTATATAGAATTATACTATTTTCGATCAGAATTTTTCTTACTGGCTCTTGCAAATTGTGGGTTGATAGATTCTTTTTATAGGAATTTGATCTGATAAGTGACACATGAGTCCTCTACTCAAGGAAGTGGTAGTATGTACGATATAGGTAATTGATTTGTGACAAGAAATAGTCATGTACTGAACAGTGACATTTGTACACTATATCAGTAATCGCAATTTTAATTTGATTGGCTTATTTTTATTAATGACAACAAGGTTTACAGTTTTCCATTTTCTGTAATAAATTAGAAGTTTTACATGTTTTTGTTTTTTTTTTTCAGGAATTACAGCAACGAATTTGTGAATCTGGTTACAGTATTACGTTTTGTTGCGTGGTATTTTTATTACTGGTGACATGTATTTTTCTTAAGAATTATTCTACTTGTTTATCAATGGTTATGTTCTAGGACTTATCTATTTCTTGATCGAATACTGATATGTGATGAGAAATGGATCGTTTATAGCAATCGTAAACGATCGGCTCAATGACTTGATCATGAGGAAACAGACAAACATTTACCAAAACCGAAATTACACCAGCAGAATGTTATGATAACCGTCTATTGGCCTGCCATTGGCGTTATCCATTACAGCTTTCGGGAATCTCGGCGAAATGCACTTTCAGTCATGCAACTGACACTGGTTAATCGACGTGATCCATTTCTGCTTCATTGCAATGCTCAGCCACATGTTGCAAGGATTGTCACTGCAGAAGCACGTTCCAATTGGGTTGGGAGACGCTGTCGCATCCATCATATTGCCCTGATCTCTCGCCCACTGATTACCACCTTTTCAATAGATGGGAGAATACGATATATATATATATATATATATATATATATATATATATATATATATATATATATATATATATATCTGAACAATGTCAGGCAAGTGAATGACAAAGTAGAAAAAATCTGTTTAACACGTTTCGTCCTCTAAAAAGATTTCATCGGACTAAAGTAATGTTTTTCTTCGTAGAATATATATATATATATATATATATATATATATATATATATATCTTTTCTATTATGTCTTATCTCTTTTCTTTTCGTCTTCTTTCCTTTACCTGTGAAAGGTCTCGTTAAATAGTCAAAATGTCTGGCACCTTACCTTGCCACCATTAAATCTATGTATCTTTATAAAGATAGATTTAAACATACTATATCTCCTTACCCTCTTTAATTTCGATCATATCCGCCGTCGTCTCTCTCTTCACATTAAACCAATTTAAAACTAGGCCTAAAAAACATTCAGGCACACACACCTACACACGTATGTGCGTGTATGCGCATGGGAGTGTTTGTATGCAATTATATTACTTTAAAACTTGCTCTGTGAATGGCCGACGAGTTCAAAATAATGGCGATAGCGTGTTTTTAAAGACGTTTTGAAATAACACTTCACAGCAGAATTAAAAAATTTAAACCAAATATATCTGTCTGGATGTATGTATAGATATACTCCTTGTGTGTGTGTGCGTGCATATATATATATATATATATATATATATATATATATATATATATGTGTGTGTGTGTGTGTGTGTGTGTGTGTGTGTGTGTGTGTGTATACAAGTATAGGATTCGTGTATACGGAATAAATTCCAATAACCAACAAATACTCTTCTTTTAAGAGTGCTCAATAAAAATTTGTATAAAAATAATATGTAAATTTTTAAGCATTTTCTTTTATGCTTAGAAATGTGATCTGATGAACGAGGAAAAAATCCTTTCCTGGGGGAATAAAACATAATCAATGTATACTTAAGTGTCTATGTTTGTTTGTTTCTTTTAACTAATATTCGCTTTGTTTTTATATTGAGCTCTCTGGATTACATCCTCCTTGGGATTATCCATACGGATTACCAAATATTTCATTACCTAACTATATATATATATATATATATATATATATATATATATATATATGTATATATATATATATATATATATATGTATATATATATATATATATATATATATATATATATATATATATATATATATATGTATATATGTATGTGTGTGTGTGACGCCATTCGTGGCGAATTTGTGACGAGGTTTGTGACGACGTTCTCCAATCGTTCGTTGCTCACAACACCTGTGATAACATCTAAGGTTGCGTGTATTTGCAATGCTTATACACTCAACTCCCTTACGTGCACAGTTTTGTCTTCTCGGCCGTGAACGCTTTCAACAAATAAAATGAAGACAATTGTTTTTTTAAAGACTCTGGTTGGGAAGTAACAATAATACGATTTCTCTGTCTTTCCCTTCATCTGAACTGCTATCTCCCTAACTTCACTCTCCCCTGGGCCCGGCGACTCCTGATTCCTACTACCGGAAAATGCCTCACTGGCCGCTGGGCAGTTCTAATTCCTCTGAATCACTTACCTACTTCTATCACAGCTGGGACCGACTTTCTCGACTTCCTGCCCCTCTCTCTTTATATGGATAATCCATCCACTTGTCTTCCGGAAGATTTGGAACCACCCCAAAATCACATAGATAGTCAATTCTTCAAAGAACTACATTTATGGCGATCTCAAATCATTTATAAAATGTTTATGTTTCCCGATTCAAAGGCAACTTTCGACATAAATAAGCAAAATCACTGGCACTTAAATTTACTCAAAGATGGACTGGGGACAAAATTCCTACGAAACTCAGATAACTAATTGGACTTAAAAGGAAAGCAATTTATCTCCTTATCTTCTAAAGATGTGTGAGAAATCAGATTTTTTACACACACACGCACGCACACACAGACACACAAACACACACACACGCATATATATATATATATATATATATATATATATATATAGTTTTAATGAATTCATTGCAAGCAAAGTGCTAACGTCACTAAGACGTAAGGGGATTCTGGGAGTAAAAGAGAATGAAAAGGCTCAAAAAACAACCGGAAAACCAACCCTAAACAGAGAACAAATGATAAAACTGTACTTCTGTTCAAAAGACCAGGGATGGGTGTGAACCTGTTGTGGATTCCGGGTTGAAATCCGATACCAATAAATAACAAACACCAGGAATGAATATATGAAAATAATGTATTAACGTAATAATACAAACTGGTAAAGCAGGTTAGTAGTTCCAGGAATACGGGTTAGTAGCAAAATATATATACAGTCTTTGGCATTGAAGTATCGCTATATGACTTCTTACTGAGTCTCGTGCTCGCTCACTGTGACTCCTACAACGCTGCTACATCACCCTCACTCTTCTGGTTACCTACAACCTTTTACTCTGTCACTCTGAACTCGACTCCACGGTCTTGCTCTCTCTGGTCTTCACGTAGCCGTAGTATATGTATATACTGGGTGAGTCCATATGTGTAAAAATGGGAGAACCCCTCAACAGAACCTGTCTATCCCGATTAAGGAGAAAAAAAACATAAAAATAAAATAATTAGTAAATAAAATTTCAGAGTTCAAGCAGAGACGTTAGACGTATACAGTTAAGCAGACATTAGAAAGAACTGGAAACCGAATCCTAAACAGGAAAATGAGGGAGAAAGCTCTACTTTTGTTTAAAAGAACGAAAAGGAGTGTGAGCCGGACAATAGGCGCAACTATCTACTTCTATTTTATGTGTCGGAGAGACAGGGGTTGATATAAAAACGCAAGTAACGTTTATAATTAAGTACTGATAAGAATCGCTAAACTTAGTATTGTTGGGACCTACCTACAAATGGACTCTTCTACGCCTATATAATATGGCTACCAACTCAAGGGAGTCACCAAGTGAGAGTCACCGAGTAGTAGACACCGAGTGAGTGAGTGAGTGAGTGAGTGAGGACACCAGTGAGAGAAAGTACTCTCCAGCCCACATTTGCCTTTGTACTACGTTTCCTAGAATATACTATTTAACCTTATATCCGAATCCGTGTTATCTTTCTATGGTTCTACACCATAACACAAAGGCTTCCAGGAATCCCTTCAAAGAGTATATCGGAACTTTTCCAATCAATCCGAGGGCACCAACTACGACTGGAGTTATTGATGTCCTCATGTACCACATGTTTTAGATTTCCACTTCAAGATCCTTGTATTTTGATAGCTTTTTGAAGATCTTCAAAGATACATTACAACCTGCAGTTACTTTCATGTCAATAAGAAAACACATTCTGTTCTTGTGGCCTTTGGTCACGATGTCAGGGCGATTGTATATTGTAAAGTCCCATAAAATTTGTCGCTTGTTCGCTTACATTTTTACAATAATTGTTTATCGATAAATCCCACATTGCGAATAGTTCCATCCAGTCCGTACCGAATAGATTAGTCGCATTTCTTAGAACATAAGTGTTGTGGGAACCTACCTACAAATGAACTCTTCCACACCTATATAATATGGCTACCAACTCTGAGTAGAGGAAGTCACCAAGTGAGAGTCACCGAATAGAGACTCCGAGTGAGTGAATGAGTGAGTCAGAACATCAATAAGAGAAAGTACTCTCCAGTCCACATTTGCCTTTGTACTACGTTTCCGACAATATACTATTTAATCTTATATCCGAGTCTGTGTTATCTTTCTATGGTTCCACACCATAACACTTAGTAATTTTAATTTCATCATTCAAACACGTTCAGCGTTACCTGTCTGTGCCAACACTTGCTTTCTATACCTCACCTTCTTACACATGTATAGTAGCATAAACAAAAACATTACTTTAGTCTGATGAAGTCCTTGTAGAGGACGAAATGCGTTACACATATCTTTTCTCAATTTAACATTCAGTTTCAATATTTTTTTAAGCATATCCCCTCAAGCAAGGCGTAAGTGCCACTAGCACGCAAGGGATTACAGAGAGTAAGAGAAAGAGTGGAGAGGTGTGTTTGGGGAAGGGATAAAGAGAAGTACGGGGATCAAGATCAAGGCACCAGAAAATGTCGATTGGCATTACATTTGAATATTTGAAGATTATAGCTCTCAAAGAAGCAAGTAAGAGGGAGGGAGTTGCACTGTCGGGACGTGCGAGATAAGAATCTGTTGGAGTAGAAGAGATGGCTACATTTAATCGTTTCGAAAGTGAAAGGGTGGGACCGAGATGTTAACCTAGTAGCACGGTTCAATTCATGCAGTTTGGGAATGAGTGAAAGAACTTCGCCAGAGCAGGTGCCATGAAAATGCTTGCAAAAAAGACAGAGCGACGCCACATCACGTCTGTGAGATAGTGACTGTAGACGAAATGCCAGATCAGAACCTAACACATTGCATATACGTCTCTGGGTTTTATCCTGTGAGTGTTAAATTTTCCAAACACACTTATGTGTCCTCGAGATTTCAGTAGCCACATTCTGATAGTATGCATATAAGTTGTTATATTGCTCCTATTTCACACTATTTACATTATTCGGACTATTGTCCTCATCTTTTTCGCCATATTTATTACAACGTTTCAGCCGTTGTACTCTCCGGCCTTCATCAGGTGGTTGGAATGTCGAACTGAATCCTTTATTTCGCTAACTGGGGTAGACTGTTCTAATTCTACGTTCCATGTTTAATGGATGCCAGTTGTCAGTTATCTCCTGTTTATTCTCCTCTCCAAGTTCTCCGCTGCCTTGACTGGGTATTGAACTCACTGCCCATTGGATTTAACTAACTCCTTTATCCACTGTTTCTTATTTCCCGTGAAATATCCTCGTCACGCCCTCGTTCTGCCTAGAATATTCTTAGCATTTATCAGTAGAACCACATCTTTGTACTTCAGGACTCTTCATTTGTGATTAAATTCGCCAACATTAAATGCTGGGTATTGTTTAACCTTCGTGCCCGCCATGAAAAGGTGTTTCCAAAGGACTGTCATTCCCAATCAAGTGATGATTAGAATTTTATTAAAGCCCAGACATAATGTATTTATGTATTTTGTTTATTCTTCACAACTGACAGCCAAGAAAATTAAACACTATTTATTTATTAGATTGCTTATTTAAAAGAATAAATTTGTATTTAGAAGATTACAAAAATATATGAACCAGCTAAAAGGTAATATTCTTTATTTATCATTTTATAAAATCATAAATATGAATTTTTTTTTATTCATAAATTTGTAAAAATATCGGAACAAGAAAATTTAAATAAACACTTAACGATATGTAACGGTAATTAAGATTTTTGAAAAAATGAATTTTCAGGCCATTTCTTTCAATTTCGCTCGTCAAATGAATTCATTGAAATAGCTTGAGTGAATCACTTTACTCTTACATATTTTGATTGTCTTCTATTTTATTTTATAAATGTTTTTTAAAAAAATGACATTCATTTGAAATTTATTTCTTTTTAAAATGGAAATCTTTACAAAAGATAAATAATAAATATCGTATTGTACTTGGTTCACATATTTTTATAATCTTGTAAGAAAACATTTTCGAGGGAGTAAAAAGTATAGTTATAGCGGTGTCAAGGGAATAACCGTCCTTTTAACAAACAGTGTGTTTGTTTTTTTCTGCGGGAGAAAGGTTAAATTTTGTCCACTGCTATATAGGAGTTTGGATATTACATAAATAATCAGCAATGTTTTTCTTTTTCCTTTTACTAAAAATATATTTATATGTCTCAATAACTGTGTTAGTTTCTTGAAGACATCATTCTAACTTCCTTCGGATTGCTATGTCATTTCGATATCCATTATTCCTAACTATATCGGCGCCCACGGCGAAAACTAAAGTTCCTTGTTAAATTCTATTACAAATTTCGTTTGGACTTGTTTGGTTTGTTTTATTTTACGGCATATCGACCACAATTGGTTATTTAATGCCGATAAATTTTTTATTGCGAGTAATATTTTTGTTCCAAAATATATTGCTGCTAATATTTTTTCTTCAAAAATATATTGCTAATCAATTTTTTTCAAAAATGTATTGCTGGCAATATATATATTTTTTTCAAAAACGTATTGCTGGTAATATATATATATATATATATATATATATATATATATATATATAAAATGTCTAAAGGAATAGCCGAAAGCTCTCGGAAATATAAAGCATTCGGATAACCATAGTACATTGTCTGTCGTTTTTAATGAAACATGCACACACACACACACACACACACACACACACACACATATATATATATATATATATATATATATATATAAATTATTACCAGCAATACAGTTTTGAAATATACATATATATATATATTTCAAAACTGTATTGCTGGTAGTATTCTTTTTCAAAAATATATTGCTGTTATTTTTTTTCTTCAAAAAATCATTGCTCGTAATAATCTTTTACAAAAATGTATTTGCTCATAGCTGGGACCCTAACAAGTGCTATCACACTATGTCACGGTGTACCTGGGAACACCAGCGATTAAGAGTGGGTTCCACGCTCCTCAAACCCTCCTGATAGAAGCCTTGCAGTCAGATGTAGTTTATTGTCTTCTTCAGGACCCCTCATTTTGATCTTTCCACTGTGCAGACGTGCGGTGGGCGTATTCTGAAACCCCAGCCGACAGGGCCCATGAATTTCGTAGTTAATTATTGATAATAGATGAAGTTAAATAATCTAGGATTTTCTTAATCATAACACCCGAAACATGGCAATAAATCCGCTAAAATGTGAGGAGATTGTGAAATAATATGAGAAAAAGAAAAACGTAACTAAAGAGAGGGATCATTAAAAGAACGGGCTCAGGAGACAGGAGATGAGGATTAACATTGAATTCATATTTTTGAAGATCAAGGCAAAAAAAATCTGAAAGAACTTTCCACAATCGAGAATTCCGAGAGAAGAAACTATCTAAGAAACTAGATAGGACCGCATCTCGCAAATGCAAAATGATGTGACCTAACTACCAATATAGTACTGCGCTTAAATTAACCAATATTGAAATAATTTTGAAATATTGAAACATAATTTTTGTTATTAATTTTTTTTTTGTATGGGGAAGTAAGTCTAAGATAATTGCTTGAACTTTAGATTCTATCGAATCTATTAGGTTGGTGCAAAAATAATGACGTAATAATGTCGTTTTTTGACGTTAAAAATACGTCAAAAAACGACATTATTACGTCATTATTTTTGAACCAACCTAATATTAAACCAATGTTGCTCGATAACTAAATTTCCGTACCTAATTCAATGTACGTCCCAGACAGACTGACTTGTCTCTTTTATTGACGACCATGAATGCTGTATTTTATATAATTTCAGCTAAAATTCCAGACTGGTGAATAATTAAAATTAACCTTTGTGTTTCAAGCATAAATGGTGGATATTCGAAATACTTGAAATGTTAGGTTGACTAAGAAAGAATTTCTGTGTTTGCGCTCTAACTAAAATATGTCATAGCAGCTGATGAAAAAAAGGAATTCATATTACACGGATCAATACAAAAGGGCAGCTCCCCACGCTACAAGAATACGCCTAAGATGAACTTGAAAGGGATATGTAACTAAAAAGAAAAAGAGCTCTCAGAGTCATTGTAAAAAGTATAAAATCAATTATCAAAATTATACATTGAGAATATTTTTCCAACGAATACCAAATATTTATGGTGCAGCAAACAAGTCTAGAGGTGGATATTTTGACGAAACCAAAATTTAATCATAAATTGCTTCTTTTTTTTCATTTTATCATAATAAAATTTCTAATAAAAGATCATGTCTCACTTTTCTTTTAACCATGTATAATTTTCTCTTATTTAAAGTACAAAACAGCTACTTTGTGGTCCAATTTTTAAAAAAAACTGACCAGCGGTGGACTCAAATATTTGAACTGTAGTGTACCTTCTAAAGTGAATTCTATGTAAGATAATTTATTTTGTACGCGTGGTGTTTTTTTTGTTTTTTTTCTTTAGTATTATTCATATAGATTTCTTAAAATGCAATGAAACACTAAATGCATATTTACACATCAAGCATTCCATAAAGATTTGCTCGAAAAACGCCTTGCGCTAAGTCATTAGAAAAAAAAATGTTCTTCATCAAAGCGCAAGGCCACAGACAGAAAAAAGTAAACTTTGGTATTCCTTTGTTGTGTTCTACCCCGGAAATTACTTGTAACTCTTTACACGAACAGATTAATACCATTTTTCCCATCTTTTGAAAACGCTTTGAAGCTAAAAAAATAATGTTCCTATAATGAAAACGTGATTCACTAGTTTCGTCGAAACTTCTTGACAGAAAGTTTTACGGAATTTTACTCAAAATATATCAAACTGCTGCCTGTTAATTGGCAAAAAGGCGTTGTAGATAATAGTGAATATACAGTTGAATTAAATCTAATTTTACATTAGATTTTGAATAGTAATGTGGATAAGCAAAAGAGGAAAATATTTATTATTTATTATTCAACCTCATACGTACAAGCAAAGTTGGTTCATCTACAAGATCATTGATTTTGTCGCTTATCTTATATAATGTATTTTTCTGATTTTTTTTAAATTTTTTATTGTATGATGCTACAGAAGATTTTACTGAAAAATGTGTTCATATTACATTTAGTACTGTGATTCCGTTAATAGATTTTGGCGGTAAAATATCAAGTAAAAATATAAAGAAGAAAGATTGCATGCGTATGAAAAAAAAGTGTTTTCTTTTTTTCATTTTAAAAAGTTTTTTTTTTTTTTTTTCATCTTGGAAAAGTTTTCAGAATATTTATTAAAAAAAAAATTACACGAGGAACAGATGAGTACATGTCTCTGAAAACAGAGTTTATATATGCACTTTTAAGAAGGTGACGTATTTTTTTTATTTTGTTTATTTATTTATTTATTTTTTTCTGAATTCGATAATGGATAAAATAGTTTCAGTTGGATGCAAGTGATAAGACTTTCAGAAAGCGTAAAAAAAGAAATGTTGTTTATTCAACTGTGGTGATAAACGCTTTAAAAGACAACCTTATTTAGTGCGCATATTTAGCTGAAGAACTCTAAAACAAAAGAGCAACACCTAAAAAAAAATGAAAAGAAGAAAGAACAAAATCGAACTTTGTACTTTTAATAGAACACCTCGAGTTATTTCGTCATTTATTTATTAAATTTTAGGATTTTATCGTGTCAACACGTCCCTAAATTAACTATTAAAATTCCTATTTCAAGAATATTCTCTTCCACTTCCGTATGATGCGTTTTACTTTGGTAAGTGATATATGCGTTCCACTTCATACACTGTGCAACTGCGTTCGTTCTACACTTGTATAAAATGTGAAAATATATATGTACAAAGTCATCACTTTGATGAAGGCTTATGAAAGTCGAAAGTACTCAGGAATTTGTCAAATTACGGTTTAAACATTTATCAGAAACAAGAATAATGGTACGCCAATTCAGCCGGGTTTCGAACCTAGCTACAGGCAACCGAAGGTCTAGCCACACTAATGAGCTGTGATACAACGAAATAGTCTGTCTGTGGATGACAACATACATATATATATATATATATATATATATATATATATATATATATATATATATATATATATATTAGGTTGGTGCAAAAATAATGAAGTAATAATGTCGTTTTTTGACGTTAAAAAATACGTCAAAAAACGACATTATTACGTCATTATTTTTGCACCAACCTAATATATATATATATATATATATATATATATATATATATATATATATGTGAATGAAGAAGTATAGTTTTACCGTGTGCTATATTTATGGGATAAAATGCTCAATATCAGAGATAGAGAGTATGTAAATATAAAACTAAGCATTGAAGTCATCACTCAGAGGCGACAGGCTAGACGCAATCCTCAGCATGAAGCAACCTGTCGACTCTCAGTGTTGACGTTAATGTTCACTTTTACGCCCACACACACATATATATATATATATATTAAAGACATTTTTTTTATTTTATGTTTAACGTTCTTTTTATAGATACAAGTATTTAAGTAAATGCTCTGTTTATAATAAACAGTTTTAAATAACATTTACCGGCCTGAATGTCCGAAAATTTTTCATGGAAAATATTCGTCCTTTGACAGGATTCGAACCTGCATCCTATACGGAACCGTCATTTAGCCTGACGTGCCTAACCGCTCGGCCGCAAATTATCGTTCGGTTGGCAAGGTCGAATTTGCTGCTTATAAACTTCAATCTTCCATGAGCAGTTATGAATGTACGTGATTCATGGACGATTGAAGTTTATAAGCAGTAAATTCGACCTTGCCAACCGAACGGTCCTTTGCGGCGGAGCGGTTAGGCACGTAAGACTAAATGACGGTTCTGTATAGGATGCAGGTTCGAATCCTGTCAAAGGACGAACATTTTCTATGAAAATTTCTCGGACATTCAGGCCGGTAAATTTTATTTAATACTGTTTATTATAAACAGAGCACTTACTTAAATACTTGTATCTATAAAAAGAACGATAAACATAAAAAAATGTCTTTAATAAATAAATTGTCGGACTTTGTCCCTTTCTTAATGTATATATATATATAAATCTTCTCCAAAGGTACAGGAACAGTGATTTCAATTGCTTCGTTTTTGTTGTTTCAAGGTGTCTTTTAGGAGGGTTTTTTTTGTGTGTGTGTGTGTTTGTTTGTTTGTGTGTGTGTGTGTGTGTGTGTGTGTGTGTAGATATATGTATATATATGTGTGTGTGTGTGGGGGGGGTGTTTGTGTCTACATATATATCTTACGACTAGAAGATTTCGTTCAAACAAACCGCTGACACTATGTGTTAACCTCAGGGCTCACTGTTATATATACACACGTAATATCCCTAACGTTGAGCACTTTTAACAAAACACATAACATATCTTAAAGGTATACTTTTATTTATCTCTCTCACAGACATACACACACAGACACACAGACACACACACACATACTGTGTTATCTCAGCGTTTCGAAGTTACGTCGTTTTTTTTTAAATATTATATTTGCGGTTATAATAATTTATTTTTATTAATAATTGATTTTAAATTAATATTTCATTCTTCATATAACCCCAAATTAATGTCATAAGGTTAACCTTCGGGTTTAATTCCATAAAACTACTTCCCTTTACGACAAATACCTTCCACCCTACCCTTAACCCAATCTCGTGCGTTTCGTCTGACTGAATCATTAAAATAGATAAATTCTGTATTAGTTTTTCGACTGTTTTTTGTTTTTTTCTAAATTTTCAGTTAAATTTCAATTTCTACCACGAACACCGGAATTGATAAGACAGACGACCGATATATTCGTCTGCCGAAATAATCCATTCCCCATATGAGGTGTGTTTTTGGATTTTATTATTTATTATATATATATATATATATTAAAGACATTTTTTTATGTTTAACGTTATAGATACAAGTATTTAAGTAAAATACCATGAATCTCGAATATTCATAACTGCTCATGGCGTATCAAATGTAAACAAATGACGTCATATATTTTACGAAATGGACAAAGTCCGACAATTTATTTATTAAACATAAATTTATTTATTAAACATAAAAAAATGTCTTTAATAAATAAATTGTCGGACTTTGTCCATTTCATGGAAGATTGAGTTTATAAGCAGTAAATTCGACCTTGTCTACCGAACGCTTCTTTGTAGCCTAACGGTAAGGCACATCAGCGTAAATGACGGTTCCGTATAGGATGCAGGTTCGAATCCTGTCAAAGAACGAATATTTTCTATGAAAATTTCTCGGACATTCAGGCCGGTAAATGTTATTTAATACTGTTTATTATAAACAGAGCATTTACTTGTATCTATAACGTTAAACATAAAAAAAATGTCTTTAATAAATAAATTGTCGGACTTTGTCCGTTTCGTAAAATATATATATGCGTACACATTTAGTTGGTGTATTTTAAATAGTCGCCCGATTTCTATTTAATAAACAATGTTTATCTATCTGCTCTTTTGAGAATCGCACGTCTCATTCAAATACGTTTATCCCCAGTTATAACGTTTTAAGTAATAAATATGTCGAATTATAAATAAATTCATTAAATCTTTAGGAGCATTTATAATTTAAATTACGTTGTCACATATTATAAATTACACAATTAAATTGGGATATAAAATGTTAAATTAATCGTTTTGTGTATTTGAGCAGCTGTCTCTCCCTTCGTTGAGCAGCCCGAACAAAGTACCTTTTTTTTTTTAGTTTTTATTTAATGTCTTTCATGTTCACAAGTTATTTTTCCTCTAGACTTAATGAACGCAAAAATTTTCCAAACGTTTGTTGATTGCGAACGTTTTCGTTTAAACAGTTACCAGTTATCGGCGATTATTGTCTGTTACACAACTCTAATAAGTGGCGTGTCAATGCTATTGTAGACGTTGTGAAAGTTATTGAAAGAAGGCCTATTATTCATTTCCATGTACGGCAAAAACATTGTGGCCATATTCATAATTGATTATATTAATGGTTGGTTTATTTATTTTTATAATTGTGGTTTCTATTATTTTAAAGGTTTGTTGCAATGGGAATTACGTATTACATTTATGGCCTTCGTTTTTACGATGTGTATTGAAAATGTCACGATTTCAAGCTGTTTTGAAAGTGAATTGACCTCTAGTCGGATTTATATATTGTCAAGTGGAGTGTCCAGCATAATTATTTATAGGATTGATTTCGTCCGGAACGCATGTAATAGCATTAATTATGAACACGGCTACAAACTTTTTTTTTTCAGTAACTTTTATAAAATCTACTCGAGCACTTACACTATTTATAATAACAGTTTAACAACAAATAACCCTTGTAAACGATTAACGGTTTAGCCCCCTGCGCTCGATACCAACAAAATTCTGCACATTATGTACATTCCTTAGGACCATACAAAAAGACACTTATATACATCATCGTTAAAGATGCAGTTTAGATGGTCGGTTTCCTGTACTGCTCCGGTAAATACCTGACAACTTGTGCTATTCTCTACTTTTCAGATCAGGCCGAAATGGAATAGTATTGCTATATTTGGGCAGCAGTTGTCCTATCCTCTCTTTCCCGTTTTGATTGAGTCATTGTAGCCGACGAATTATTTTTCACACTCCTATATATATTCATCCACAGACAGACTGTTTCGCTGTATCACAGCTCTTCAGTGTGGCTAGACGTCCGGTTGCATCTTGCTAAGATCGAAACCCGACTGAATTGCCGCCAGTCGGAGATTCTACCACAAAGGTGAATTTTAGCGTGCTTGTTTTTAGATAAACACGCAGTGACCGACAGGACTCAATTCACGTTACCGAGGAGTCATGCTATATCAGCCGTAATAGTCACTGCCTATAAACCCACACTTCCTCCCCAGAGAGCTCAACATATATATATATATTGTCATCCCCAGACAGATTGTTTCGCTGTATCACAGCTCTTCAGTGTGGCTAGACGTCCGGTTGCCTCTAGCTAGCATCGAAACTGTATTGGCGTCAGTCGGCGATTCTACAACTAAGTCGTCGGTGAAGGTGAATTTTAGCGTGTTTATTTTTAGATAAACTTTTTATGAAAAACTTGGTAATCCGAATGGGTAATGCCAAGGAGGATGAAATCCTGAGAGCTCAATTTAAATCCATAGCTAATAGCTTTTTAAAGAAAAGCAGACCACTTTAAGGTTCCATTATAATAATTTATTTCAACAGAGCCCTTTAGGACGCCGGATCATCAGATAGCACTTCCAAAAAATATTTCTTTTCTTTTGAAAGTGATATCTGATGATCCGGCGTGTCCTTTAAAAGATCTCTGGTAAAATAAATTATTATAATGGAACCTTAAAGTGGTCTGTTTTTCTTTAATATATATATTTATATATATATATATATATATATATATATATATATATATATTAGAGACATTTTTTTATGTTTAACATTCTTTTTATAGATACAAGTATTTAAGTAAATGCTCTGTTTATAATAGACAGTATTAAATAACATTTACCGGCCTGAATGTCCGAGAAATTTTCAAAGGACGAATATTTCTATGAAAATTTCTCGGACATTCAGGCCGGTAAATGTTATTTAATACTGTTTATTATAAACAGAGCATTTACTTAAATAGTTGTATCTATAAAAAGAATGTTAAACAAAAAAAAATGTCTTATATATATATATATATATATATATATATATATATATATATATATATATATCAGACGGAATGTTGGAAGCCTCTCACTGCCTGATCGCTACTTCCATGGAAGTTGCTCGGATGAACTAAATTCCTTGGTTCCGCCTGGTCTAAACTTCACAGCTAAGACCCACAATGCCATTTACATAGTAGCAAACCACTCGTATTCCATTGGCGAGAAGTAAGTTCCTGCTTCCCCCGCGAACCACTGCTCTGTGGAGCAGACTCCCAAGACGATGTTCCCCGCGTCACTACAAACTTACTCTCTTCAAGTCTTGAGTTAACCAATCATCTTCCACTCCTGTCCATGTAAACTATCCCTTAACGTAAACCTTTTCCAAGAGTGGCCAACGGGCCTTTTTCAGGGTGAACCTTACTGGGGAAAAATGTGAAACAAAAAAATAAGGAATCAAAACTGCCTTGTCACTCTTGATCAACTAAACTGTTAAATTAATAAATAATTTGTGTTTTGACATAAACGTGTGTGTTCTGAAATATATATATATATATATATATATATATATATATATATATATATATATATATAATGCAAGTTATTTTAAGGATTCCTAAACAGAAGACGGGAAAATGCATAACGAAAGCCGAAGTTCCATCGCGATAGCGAAAGACGCCTTCCAAATGCAAAGCAGAGTATTAAGAAACAAGAAAAACCGGAAAATGTCTTTAGAAACAAAGAAAAGTGTACTGAACCGTTATTTAATGACGGTCCTCGTATATGGCAGTAAATTCTGGACAATCTCTACGAAGATGAAGAAGCGTTTTGAGATAAAATAAATATGGTTCTTAAGAAAGATGACGGAATATGGTGGTCTGAACACCCGAGCAACGTCGAAGTCTTCGAGAAAATACAAGCAAAAAGCACATCTTAATAAAAAAAAAATATTTATATTTATGGGACACACAATATATTAGGTTGGTGCAAAAATAATATCGTTTTTTGACGTTAAAAAATACGTCAAAAAACGATATTATTTTTGCACCAATCTTAAAAAGAGAGCTTGGAAAAGTCAGCACTCAGAGGACATATTGAGGGACAGAGGAAAGCACCACATAATCTAACGGACTTGTGAAAATTGATGAAAGAACAGGGATTACGAATTATTATTTAAATTATTTACATTGTTTTGGAATATTATTCTCTTCTTTATTACCACATTCGCGAAATTTCGACCGTTGAACGATCCGACCTTCTTCAAGTGATTGGAATTTGGAACCGAAACCATTATTTCGTCCTCCAGGGTATATTGTTCTAGTTCCACGTGCCATGTCACTTCCTGGATGTCTCAGTTATCTCCCCTTTAACTCATCTCTCCAAGTTTTTATTCAGCACTGCGGTAGCCAGATATTGAACTCACAACTCTTTGAGTAGATATTTACTCAACCCCCCACCCCCAGTTGTGACACAAGGTCGGTTTAATGTGGGGAGCCCGAGCGCGTGCACCCGGGCAAGGAACAAAAATTCCTCGAGCCCCCGCAACCGTTGGTTGCACTGGCCTCGGTGCGTGCACCGATCCTTCTCTCTAGTGCAATGAGATGGTACGGCCTCGGACAGCTGTTGCCCAGGGATGGGCACCTCTGAGTATAATTTTCCTCAGTTGCGACTCTGTCCTTTGACGGAGTGGCCCCTGTCCAAAGACAGAGACGCAACTGAGAGATGATATGTAGACGTGAAACTACTCAAAAAGAGTAATTTACACTCTATAACTCACAGTATAGGAATAATGCTGAGGACAACAGTCAGAACAATGTAAATAATGTAAATAATTGCAATAACTCATCTCAGAAATATAGACAGATATGGAGGGATTAGGAGATATAGCAAAACGATAAATTTTACTAAGAGGTACAAATGACAGGAAAGTGTAGAGAGCCATGATCGCTCACGCCCTGAATGAACACGACACAGAGAAGGACAACAAGATCTCTGAAGTACAAGAGCAAGCAAAAATGAATAAAGTGATATTTTAGATTTTTTGGGAGGACTTAATTTATAAATTCAGACTGGTTTGGTTATTTTTGCATTCAGACTTTATCAGTACGCAATCAAGTAGGACAAGTTATTTAAAAAAGTTAAATGCGTTATTATTAAGCAAAACAAGTCCTTGCCGGATTTTATGTCGTGATGGAATAAGAGATCACCGATACGCAGATGAATGCTTCACGTACCGAGAAAGCTGTGATCGTTGGATGGAGATTTTGCTCTTGGACAATACTGGTGCGTTGAATTAGCTCGTCCGCAGTTGGCTGCTTTATAAATTTCAGGTGAGCTTCTACGTAGTTGCATCAAGTCGCCAAATACGTCAAGCCTAGATAGTGCTGTTATATGAAAGCACCGCAAGGCATTGGTACCAATTTAGGTCAGGAGATCTGTCCGTTTATGATGAACCCTACAGTGAGCGTCCACAGCACTTGGATGATTATGTTTGCCCTGATGGTGGCCATAGAGGAGGAGAACAGCCAAACCTGTTGTGAGCATGCCGGAATAGTCGGATATCACCTGAACCGGATATGGAAGGCGTACACGATGAAGCTGTTGTTACCCTACATACTGTCGGAAGCCAGCAAGCAACAACGAGAGACAGCTTCTTTCTAGTTGCTTTCTAGTTGCTTTCTCAGCACTGCAACATACACATATTTACTCGAGCGCTCACTCGGAAGGAAAAGTGGATCTTTTATGATACTTCAAACATGCAAGTCTACACCACAAGACCACCTCTACATTCACGCAAGACCTTGTTCCGTATCTGGTGGACTAGTCGACACATAGATCCCTATGAGCTGCTAATAACGGGAAAAACCATCACTGCGGACCTGTATTTGCAGCAGTTGGAACCTGTGTAACAAGCACTGACCCAGAAGGAGCCAGAATTGGTAATTCATAAGAGTGTACTCTTCCTCCATGACAATGTGTGGCGTGGTTGGCCAAGCGTACCGTACGTCGATTTGGCTGCAAGACACTGTGCCATCCACTTTACTCCTCTGATCTTGCGTCTACAGATTACTATCTCCTCAATTCGCTGGATAACCACCTTTGCGGTAAAACGAGGCAGATACCCGGCTGGCAATCGCAAACTTCTTTGCATCCAATACACCTGATTTTTACCGGCAACGCATTGCGAAGAACTTTGGTAAAATTTTCTGGATGCTTATGGGGATTACTTCGACGACTAACAGTATGGCAAATTTGCTGTGTACCCTTTTTATAATAAATCTATAATGGCAAGGACTTTTTTGGTTACGTTGTATTATCGTTGTGGTTGTTTTTTGTTGTAGAGTAGCTAGCATCCCTTCAAGACTTTACCAGATGGCCTCCCTGATAGCCTTAAATAGTCTACGACTAAGGACTTCAACAGTTGATTGATAAGTTGATAACAGATTAATATTCAGACTGATCTTACTTCGTTTGGCTATACAGCATTTGACCCTCCTCTATACGTTGTAAGTTGTCTTGTTAATAACTTATTGTTCTTTGTTTTTGGTATGTATCAGTTAGCACCCGGTACTGGTACTGAATGAATATATTAAGCAATTCTTCTTCTTTGTGTCTCATTTCCCTCGACGATACAAAATTTTTCTTGTTGATTAATAATATTCAGTAACTTTGCAACAAGCAACAATTAAAATTTATGCTGGAATTACACCCCAGACAAAATTATTAATGTTCAGAAAGTAGTTCGCCAACTAATTGGTGCTGGATACGAATATACCACACCCAATAACCCCATCATGACACTCAGGCTGATAACGATGTATGACAGGCATATGTGCTCGATATGACGAGATACGTTGATAAAAGCAGCTCATAACTTTGTCGGTGGTGTCCAGTTAAAAAAAAAATACCTTCAAGAAGCGAAGCGTAACCAAGCTCAGTCAGACATCGCTACGACTAAGAGTTTTCCCTAATATCTAAATCCTGATCCAAGTCGATTTGGATACCTCATCCTTCCAAATTGTAAAAAAAAGAACAATCCTCCCGGTACCCTGTCATGATTTCAACATTCTACCGTACCCTAACAAGCATAGTGAGAGAACGCACCCACTTTGTTAAGGTCAGGAAATTGTCAAGCAAGTATGCGTTTACGGTAGCCATTCAAAATTCACCAATTCAAAACATGTACATTTTACCACCTCAAGTTAAGATCAAAAACCATGAAAGATATTCCCCTCCCAATACACCCGCTCATTAACAGATATACATTGTGCGTCAATCCTTAACTTATTAAGATGAGCAAATCTATGGAAGGGAACGGGAGGATTTACCGTAGCTTATTAATTCTAATTATTAATTCACCGACAGAAAGTATGTACATATTAACACCTCTAATCAGTTAAGATAATAAGCCATGTGAGTCACTCCTGCTAGAGAATCATGTAATTTATTATTATTACTATTATTATTATTAGTAGTAGTAATAGTAGTTGTCCTAGCCATTCAGTTTCTATGCCAGAAGAAACCTGTGGCATAGACTAGTGATGGCTGAAATGTTCTAGTATTCTCTTCAGTACTAATGCTGTTTTTAGGTTTCCAGTTGTCTGAATAGTTCCAGACAGCTATAGGATTTTCATTCTTCCAGATTCGGCTTTATGGGATTATTCCAAGAATCCCGTCTATAAACGTTATTATTGACAGAATATTCCACAGCTGTTTCCATTCTTAAATAAGATATAAATATGACCAAGTAGTTTTTTTAGTTTTTTTTTTAGTTATATATATATATATATATATATATATATATATATATATATATATTGTCTTCTTTCAATTTTATCTTGTGATCCGATGAAAGAGCGTAATTTAATATCTGACATTTTCCTCTTTGTTCAAGATAATTAGATTTGGTTGCAGTGATAAATCTGAATCTCAAAATATCAGGTATTTCGTTTTCATTCAGCCAGTCATGTGCCGTACGTGATACACGCTTAGGCGATCAAGTATCTTTCGATATATGACTGACGAGGCAGATTTTTTTTCTCGCAGTACGTTGCCATTTCTTTCTGCGGTAGACCAGCTGCCATCCAAAGCTACAGAATCCGGTCTGTCCTGCTACTTACCCGTAGCTGGGGGTGGGGGAGAAGAGGATTCATACTTTCTCCAAGGATATTAGCACGTAAGTGCATGTAATGGATTCGACTGGAATTCGAACTCGGCTCTCCGAAACCTCAATCTGAGCCGCTATCCGGTACTCCATCGGTTTCATTAACTAAAGCACTTTCGTATATGAATTGGTTTGTACGATTTGAGTCGATGCAGTTTACAGAGCTCTAATGGGATCACTGTTGGTACCCAGTTGTGTCTATTTTTGCAATATTTCTGCGTTTCATTCTTAATATCATTACTCGTGTTGTTGTTATAATTTCAGTTGGAATTCGTCTTTTTTTTTCTTTTCGTAAGCAGCAAACTTATTTAGGAAGAAAAATTTTATGAATTTAAACATAGTAGTAGATTGGCAGTAAGATGAAATGGCTAGATGTAACCGTAAGTTCTATACTAACACTTCCTTCTCGCTTATGGAACTTTCTACCGTGTTATTGTTTTCCGGTCATCTTTGATCTACAAAATTGTGTTTTTCTCACGTTCTATAATACCTAGTAATCCCTTGCGTTTTATTGGTTTTATTACCTTGCTTTTTTTTTTTTTTTTTTTTTAAGCATTTCACCCCAAGCAAGGCGGGATGACTCTAGTACGCAAGGGGTTACAGATTGCAAGCGAGAGTAAAGACGCGTAATGGAGGAAAGGATGAAAAGAAGGACAGGGAATAGGTGAGGGCATCTGGAGATGATGACTGACATTACATTTGAATAGTTAGATTATAGCTATCAGGAAAACAAGTAATAGGAAGAGAATTCCATAGATGGGGGGTGCGAGATATGAAGCTATCAGATTAGAAGAGACGGCCACATTTAGCTGTTTCGACAGTGAAGGGTGGGACCGTGATGCCAGCCTAGTAGCACGCTTAAATGTTGTTCATGATGACGGTCGTCTTCGAGTATAGAATCCAAAGGTTAGCAGTGAATATTTCGAAGACAGTAGGGAAGCGTTGTTCAGGTTAGCAGTGGATATTTTGGTAAAAGTAGTAGAGCGTAGTTCGTCCTTCTGTTATCTCTTCGCCTGACAAGCTGGACTGGACATTCGGGTAGAGTAGACAAAATGGCCGCCTTTATACACGACGGATTGAATGTTCTACGTCTTCCGATTGGTTAACCTTGGACTATAAAGTGAGTCATGTCTTTTGGGCTAACTCACTAGTATATATACACAAAACAACTGCAACATTAAATTCATGCAGTCTGGGAACTAGCGAAAGTAGCTCGTCGGAGCAGTTACCGTAAAAGTATTTGTAGAAAAAAAAACAAGGGGAGTTTGGAATGAAAAAAAATAATAATGTATCCCTATTCGCTTAATAGACAAGATGAATACGACTAAAACTCTGTACAGCCTTCAAGTGAGTAAAGATCTTTATTAATGTTTTTACTACCGTCATTTATTTTATTTATTATATTGACATTTTCTATGTCTTTATGGTCCTCAGGTTTTGTTATTAAAGACTCGACGATAAAAACAAAATTCTGATAGAATAGACGATACAAAGAAGGGCGAACACGTGACGTGTGTTTCACGGTATGCAGAACAAAAATGGAAAGACGACAAGAGAATGAAAACAGACTCGGCACCATCATCTTTCCACCAACCCAAATAAAAGACAAAGTGGGCGTTACGTTCTTTCCTTCTTTATTTAGTTCTCCAAAACGATCACTTGAGAGATTCTCCGCTTCTTAAAGACGATGGCGGCATATCTTTGATTTTTAATAAAAGGAAATTCAATAAACAAGGAAAAATACATAAAAGTAAAACGTAAAATCTCAAAAAGTACTTAACTAAATGTTGTATCAAGATAATAAACATTGCTATCACATACTAATATTTGCAATGTTAGTCGGGAACTTATAATGCTATTCGGAATATGGCGATGAATGGTCTTGAAATATATTGACAAAATATATTAGTGTGTAACTTTCTGTACATACACACTCTGTAATATTATGCAGTCGGTGGTAAGTTGATCACAGGATGAGCTTGAGTATTTTGTCACAGTGGAATTTAGAATAACCATACTTGAAGAGTTTTCTCGTTTCACGTAGATTTTATTTAATTGTTATATATATATATAGATATATATATATATATATGTATTTGTGTGTGTGTGTGTGTGTGTGTGTGTGTGTGTGTGTGTGTGTGTGTGTTGTAGAAAATAGGAAAGAAACTGGTTTGGTAAATATCCAAAGTTCCTTAGTATTTTTGTAATTATTTTAAAAAATAGTGCTAGATACGAAAGTAGAGCATAAATATAATTATTTATTTAAAAATATGATTCCAACTCGCTACATAAGAGGTCTCATGTTTCAAAACAAGAGCCGAAAACTTCAAAATAATATTTGAATTAACTTGAGTTAAAGTAGGCTCTGTTCCATAATTTCGCTTGAAGATGGAAGAGAGCCTACTTTAACTCAAGTTAATTCAAATATTATTTTGAAGTTTTCGGCTCTTGTTTTGAAACATGAGACCTCTTATGTAGCGAGTTGGAATCATATTTTTAAATAAATAATTATATATATATATATATATATGTTTTACCCTAAGCAAGGAGATAAAGCCATAAAGGCTCAAGGATTTAATGAGCGTGAAAACAAGCTGAGAAAAATCATTCTTATGGGGTAAGGACAAAATAGAACAGGATTCAAGGAACCAGAAAATTTCTTTAAGTTTTTGAATATGGCCGGAAAAGTGGTCCACGTGAAAGTAATGAAGGAGAAGAAACTCTTAACATAGAATTTACGGTTACATCTCGTAATTTAAACTGTAAAATGATGCGACGAGTTTATCAATCTAGTACTGAGCATAAATTCTTGGAAAACTCTTAAAAAAACAAATATAGAAAACGCACAAGGAAACTACAGTATCGCCGTGATACCGGGTCAAGACAATTAATATTGCAGATTTTTATTTGGATTTTTGTTTAATCATTTCACTCAGAAAAGGAAATAAAGCCACTAACACATAAGGAATTACGGAGTTTTAAAGAATAAGAAAAATAAAAACGGGAACAATAAAACAGCAAGAAACAAGAAGACATTGCATTTACACTTTTGAAGATCAAATGCGGCTGGAAAGCAAAAAGCCCGAAGAGAGTTCCACAAGTGAGAAATACGAGAAAAGAAACTATCAGCATAGAACTTACGGTTACAACTAGCCATTTCAACTGTTGCTTCTTTGTTGCCAATCTAGTACTGCGCATATATTCATAAAGTTACGATAAAGGAAAGTTCACCAGAGCAATTATCATTAAATGTATTTAGAAAAAAAGAAGGAGAGAAAAGAAACAGGAAGCGAGGATGACGATCCCAATGATTGGATACCGACAATAACACACAACAATGACGTCTTCCACAGAAGTCCCTCAAGCCACTTGCAATTCCCAAGAGTGTAGCACTATGAAATTGTCAACGCAGCCATACTGAAGGCAAGAGAAACAGTGGGAAAAAGCGCATGACCTAAGGAACGAGAATTTGTAAATGGATGGCAGAACACTTATAAGGAGACATAACAAAAAGCCAATAATTTACTAAGAGCTACAAAGGTCAGGGAGCAGTGGAGAGCCTTGATTGTCAACGTTCTGAATGCATTCTGAATTCTATATAGATAGATAGATAGATAGATAGATAGATAGATAGATAGATTGGGCACTATTTTGTTTACTTCTTAAATTAAATTAAGTAAATTTTTGATCGCTTACCAGTATATGCACGCTAACGGTCGTATATACGGTTATTAATATCTAGTTATTTCATTCATCCATATCAATACCGATATATATATATATATATATATATATATATATATATATATATATATATATATATATATATATATATACATACACACACATACACACATATATAGAGAGAGACAGACAGACAGACAGAGACAAAATGTTTCGCTGTATCGCAGCTCTTCAATGTGGCTAGACGTCCAATTGCTTCAAACCGGGATCGATTTGGCATCAGTCAGAAATTCTACCCCTAAGTCGTCGGCGAGAAAATGACATTTTAGCGGGTTTTTTAATATATATATATATATATATATATATATATATATATATATATATATATATATAAGATTGAGAACTCTGAGAGCCGAATTTGAATTCCAGTCGAATCCACTGTATTCACATACGTGCCCTTGGGAAAGGTATTAATACTTTTCTTAAAAATTGAGTCCTGTAGACTTGGATGGTAACTGGTCTACGAGAAGGCCAAGTTTCAATTCAAAACCTGCGGAGGGTCGTTTGTGGACCTTGTGGTACGTAGTGCACTAGGCCACTGTATTCCGCCATTCAAAAGTTGTGGTTCGTCCTGCACAAAGCCTTCGCCACTATAAATATATATATGTGGTGGTGTCTGGCTCTCGTTTCCTAGGAACTGAGCCGCTTGAACCCCATACGCCGGATACGTCGTGAGCATACACCATATATATATATATATATATATATATATATATATATATATATATATATATATATATATATATATATATTATTATATGCAGTTTATATATATAACCTTACAGCATGTATGTAATTATTTGTGTTAATATTGCTCTTCCAAGTGCAGGTCTTCAAAATCACCGTAGGTCTCATCAGGCGCGATCCATTGAAAGAAGTCAGAAATCCATCCTTGTGCCTTTTTGTAAACTCTGCCAGAAAGTATGCAAAGTGCGCTTCTGGATTAACAAGACATGAAAATTCACGTTGATACCGTACCTGTTTGGCTTAGGGATCTCCTTTTCAGGTGCAACATTTTTGCAAAAGCTTGTAAAAGTAAAGCTGGTTTAAAAAGTCATCTACGCTCTCAAGATCGTTGAGTCTGAAAGTTATAAAAAAAGAAAGTAAGATATTTATCGTGGAAAAGATCTTCTTTCGTCAAGAAGTGAAAATCACTATATATATATGTGTGTATATGTGTATTTATGCATCATTTTTTCATTGATGCATGTTTCATAAAATAATATAGACAAGTTTTGTCTATTTATTTTATGTAAATTCTTTTCATATCGTCTGATAAGCCCGATAATATTATCATTAAAAGATGAAAAGAAAATCAACATATTTATAACATATTTTTTTATCCTATCTATGCTTTCATAAACTATCAACACTTTGAATTATAAATGTAGCCTTGTGAAAAGGCAAATTGGAATGTTTGTGTATTGTTTAATAAATTGTAATGTAATTGTCATCTTTGATAATGGCTTATGTAAGTCGAAAGCTTAGGATTAAAAAACATTTATCAATATGGTGATTTTCTTTCGTTTTTTAATGATAATGTTGTCAAGGTTATTAGACGATATAAAAATAATTTACATATAATAAATAAACAAAACTTGTCTATATTATTTAATGAAACATGGATCAATGAATATATGTATACAAGCGTACATATAAATTTTAGATCATAATAGAATTCTTTTCATTTTTCGTTTTCATTCAAAATACTCAAATTTTAGGAATACGTTTTGAAAGCTTCGCCCATTTGACGACAACGTGACCATGCTTAAACGGAAAGCTGATCATTTAAAATTTTCAGTTATCTGTTTTGGATAAGTCTTGTTTTTATGTCCATCGTCTTTGTCATGTTGAACTGATTATGTTAATTGTATTTTAATGAATATTGTCCTGAAGAAGGACGTTGACATTTCATTCATATTAAAACAACATAATTGCATTTAAGGATTTTTGTTTGTTTTTTCCAAATATTTTTCTTCATTCTGTTGGATTTATATCCATTTATATTTGCTTACATATATATATATATATATATATATATATATATATATATATATATATATATATATATGTATGTATGTATGTATATACGTATGTATGTATGACAACAGATCTATTGATTGTAAAATTGACTACGATCAAGTCACCTGAGAGATGGGTGTAATTTCCTTGAAATTTTGAAATGGGAAATGATAAGGGAATATTTAATTTTATTTTTTAATATTAAGACACTTACGTTATCAAGTACTATAATTATAACGACGGTTTACCTGAAAAACAGTACCTTACATAACTACAGTAATTGGCTTTTACTTTCATTATTTTATTTTTAAAATAAAATTACCGTTGGTTTCTTAAAGGTTTCTCCTGTACTAAAATATCCCTAAAACCTACACATTAAAGTAAATAATTTTTTTTAAAGAAATCGTTAAAAATAAAGAAACAAAAAAGAAAACATTTTTTTTTTTTTTCAGAATTAAAAGGAAGTCCGTTTTCCTGAGAACAAACAAGATTTTGGCTCGTACTTTTTTTCTGAAAAATAAAGATTTCTTTGAGGTATTTCTTTGTTCTTTTCCCTTATTTTTTTGCGTCTTCTTAATGATGATACTAATACTAGCAGTGTCTCGTCTTTTCGATGTGTGTGTGTGTGCGTGCGTGTGTGTTTTGATCTCTTATTTCTTCCCCTAAACAATGCCTAAAATAATTCTATTCTTGTGTGAACGGTTTTCTGTGATCTTTCGTGTATCGTACAAATCTATTTCTCTCACATTTTATACTTTTGTCTATACGAGACTTTTTAAAACAAGGGAACTAGCCGTGTTCTATCTTGCACAATCAGTTTTTTGACTCATGTTTGCATATCTACATGGCTATCGGTTCTTGTAACGAACTTATACATCTAGCTATTTATATATCCATCTACATCAGTACCTTCATATATATATATATATATATATATATATGAAGGTACTGATGTAGATGGATACACACACACAAACAAAATAAACGTAACAGTTACAACATGATGAAAAAATAACAACACCAGAGACAAAACAATTGAAAATGACCATATAATGGCCGGAAGCGATTGGGACAATGCAATTTCTGAACAGTTTTTCTATTCCCTCTTACAAAATGGAAAAATGTTTGGATACTGTAAAAAACAATCTTTTTGTCATATATATATATATATATATATATATATATATATATTGTCATATATATATATATATATATATAGATAGATAGATAGATAGATAGATAGATAGATAGATATAAAAGTGAACATAGAAGTCAACACTCACTTAGAGGCGACAGTCTGTTTCATGCTAGACGCAATCGTCAGGCCACCGATTGTGTCTAGCATGAAACAGACTGTCGCCTCTAAGTGTTGACTTCTATGTTCACTTTTATATTTACAAATGCTCTATCTCTGATATTGAACACTTTATCCCATAAATATAGCAAATCTTAAGACTATATTTCTTCATATATATATATATATATATATATATAGATAGATAGATAGATAGATAGATAGATAGATAGATAGATAGATTTGTTTCCTTTCAGTAGTTTCTCTTAATTCTGACGATTTTTCTTCTGCCGAAGCATTGTAAGAAAGGTAACTTAAAATTTCTATTTTTATTCGAGATGAGAATTTTGTATTCAACCTTTTGATGAATACAAATGTTTCTTGCTTTTAAAATGCTATTTAGCTATATATATTTCGAGAGAGGGAGATATTTATATATATATATATATATATATATATATATATATATATATATATATATATATATATATATATAGATAGATAGATAGATAGATAGATATAGATATAGGAAGCTGCAAAAGTAGGTATACTTACAGTATTGATATGATATTATTCATATGTTTGTATAATCAACACAGTACATTTTGTTTTCTACCTACCTTTGTACCCCTATATGTATATATATATATATATATATATATATATATATATATATATATATATATATATATATATATATATATATATATATATATATTGCTTACATATATATATATATATATATATATATATATATATATAACTATGAACCTAAAGAGCCAGATAAGCCCACCTAGGTTTCACCTACGCGAATCGTCAGGATACACTGGCCAGTGTACCCTGACGATCCGCGTAGGTGAAAACTAGGTAGGTCTGCCTGGCTCTTGATGTTCATAATGAGATTTGCTCTACTTATTGTACTGTGCATTGTATTTAGTTACTTTTGTTTTACTCTTGTTGGAGGTTTTTTCTTGGGACTCCGAGCTTACATTCTGGACGAATGTTTTCGCCTCAATTACATGTTTTTAGTTCTTTCTTTTTTTATCCCTTATTTTTCCTTGGGTATTGGTTTGTCCATTTACAAGCCAAAACACCTAAGTTTTTTCCAGACAAGTATAATTACTTATTTTTGTTGGATACCCATATTTGAGTAGACACTCCTTTTATTTCAAACATAATATATATTTTCGTCTACTGACCTGAATATTCGAGAAATTTCATTAAAGTAAAACTGCGCCCTCCGGGTGAATTTGAACCTGCATCCTTTTTTTTTGCAAGAGAAATACTTGTTAAAAGCACGTCGGATCTAAAAAAAAATAAGTGAAATATTCGGGTTTGTGCCTGTCAAGGCGATAAACACGTGATAGCTTTGTCCCATTAGTGCGGTTAGAGAGGCAACGTAACTTAGGTTTTTCCTAGCGCTAGATTGTCTTTTTGCAATATTGTTGCGAATCTTGAGCATAATACGTCGTTAGTTGTTGGCTATGTTTTCTATCTGACGTTTTGATCGCGTACATAAGCATTCTGATCTTTGAAGTTTCTTTCTATATAACATTTTTTTCATCTTACTTATTATAAAACGCAGACTGTGTGTGTGTGTGTGTACGTTTATATATTGGATCGGATTTCCTAGATTTTTCAACCGATTTCAACAAAACTTCACAGGACTACGTAAAATTGTCTTGCAGTGGTTCTGACAGCGCCAAAAATTGGAAAAACGCAATTGTTTTAGCACAAAATCAATTTGAAAACACGATTATGGGGCATTAATGAAGGGGGGACAACTCATATCGAGTTATACTTATTAATTTCAAGTTATCGAGTTATACTTATTATAAAACCCAGGTTGGTTGGTTGTGTGTGTGTGTGTGTGTTCGTTTATATATGGGATCGGATTTCCTACATTTTTCAACCGATTTCAACAAAACCTCAGTTTTTTTTTTTTTTGGCAGGTAGTGTTTCTTATTCCCTCACAGGAAGAAACTCAATAAATATTGCTTTGTACCAAAGGAATACGTAGGGAATGGTGTTTATTAAGCCCTGTGGACATAGCAAGACGGTTCTTGTCTGAAGACGCTTGAACTATGGAACTAAAGAATGAAATCCGTCTAAATATTTGCCATCGAATTTCTGTCTTAAGGAAAGTGGTTGTAGGGTGGAAATTAACTCTTCCCCACAATGTAGCGCTATTTTCAACTCTTTGGCGTTTAGAAATTGAGTTTTGTGCAACAACAGACAGTTGATGTTGTTGCACAAACTCAATTTCAGCTGATTTCGAAATATCAGTCCCTCTATATGACAAGTAATGCCGGACAATTCCTTCACCCTGAAAAGACGAGACTTTAAGCAACAGAAATGTGTTTGGGGAGAATGATGCAGAGAATAACCTTGATCTAAACAGGTGAGCATCGACGAAGTTTTAGAAAAAACGGAAACAAAAAGGACATTTATAGAAACAGACAGTTGAAATCTCTAGGGTACGTTAATGAGGAAAGAGGGCTCGGAAAATGTGATACACACAGGAGAGATAGAGGGCAAGAGGGACAGAGGAACACAACTCATAACCTACGTAGCGAGCTTGAATAAATGGTTGGCGGAGCAGGTTTTAGGAGAAATAACAAAAGAACAATATTTATTAAGAGCTACAAAGGATAGAGAATTGTAGTGAGGGGATCGCAAGGAATTTAACATTGCCAACGTCTTGAAAGAAAGCAGCACATAGAAAGAGAAGAAATCGCATTATTATTATTATTATTATTATTATTATTATTATTATTATTATTATTATTTCCTGTGGTTTCTGGTGTATACTCATTTCTTTCCTATTTCCGACCAGACACCTAACCTCAGAAAAGGTACCATGACATTTTCTACTGAGGAGTTTTGAAAAAAATCGCACGTATTTTACATAGATAAAAACGTTGGTAAGGTGTGGGCTGTACTTGTGAGTACAATTTTTGCATTTCTATAAGTCATGGGGTACCATGGATTACTTCAATGAGTATATTGGAATCTTTTCCAATCAATCCGAGGGCTCAAACTACAACTGGAATTGTCAATGTCCTCATGCACCACATATTTGTGATTTTGAATCCAAGGTCCTTGTATTTTCATAGTTTTTTGAATATCTTCAAAGATACATTGCAGTCTGCAGGGAATGACACGTCAATAAGGAGGCACATTTTGTCTTTGCGATAACTATTCAAGATATCAGGGCGATTAGCCCTGATTGTCTTTTGTTCTGTTCTCTGTGTATTGTAAATCCCATAAAATTGTTACATGTCTTATTCCCGAAACCAGGTCTGGGTGGTGTTCATATAATTTTTTTTGCAGTTTCCTTACCGCAAGCGTTGCAGTTTTTCCAGTGAAGATATTGGCCCGCTCTGTCGTGACGTGTTTTATATTCAATGGTTTCCAGTACCGCGCAACCTGACACATGATGGTCAATTGTTTCTGGATATTTATCACAGAATTTGCATTTTGGACTAATACAATTTTTCAGTATGTATATTTGGTAATTTCTAGTTAGCAAGCATTATTCATGTGCATCAAGAATAAAATCTTCATTTCCAGATTTTAACCCTGCCTTACGTAGCCACTGATGGCTAGAGGGTTTGTCTACATCAGATTTTTTGGTACGGGTAGAGTATTGAGCATGAAGCGGTTTACCTTGCCATCATTTCTGTATCTGGTCGGTTGCATTTGACTTTGCTTTATTCTTTAAGTATTTTGCTGCTGCACTAGGTGTATTATGTTTTACTTGCATTTCTTCACCCACTTGAAACTCCATTTTGAACTTGTTAGCTTCCTTTATTACTGAATAAAGTCGCTTACTACTTTCATGTTTTTTGACACAGATCATCATCCAGTCTTCCGTAGTTTCTACGTATCTTTGAAGGTCAATAGTTGTAGTTTTGTAAGACAGTACTAGTTGAACTAATCCTCAGCCTCCCTCACATCTGGACACATACACTCGATCAGCATCAGCCTTGGGATGATGCATGCGGTGGCAGGTGAGAAGCTTTCTCGTTTTGGCTATGTAAGCTATGAAGTATGCTGAAACAGCATTGCACCACAAGGACATCCAAAGAGTTTATGGCTAATAAGAATTTTTTTTTTTATTGTTCAGCTCGGTATTCCGTACCAGACGCGCACACCTGTAGTTCTCCTTTCTTACCTTCTCCTTCATTTGGTATGCTATATTCCATCTCCGTCGCTAATTCCTAGCTGCCTATAGGCTTCTTCAGGTTCCAGTTCCTTAATCTTTGTGCCAAAATCTAAACCGATTAAGTCTGTTTCTGTAATTCTTCCTGTCTTGAATGTTATTAGTTTGGTGCAAAAATAATGACGTAATAATGTCGTTTTTTGACGTATTTTTAACGTCAATAAACGACATTATTACGTCATTATTTTTGCACCAACCTAATACTTTTGCACATGTATCTAATCCGAAATCTATACGAATGTCATCATTGAAACATTTTACAGTATTGAGGAAAACCCTTCAACACATTGTCGTCTTTGTCAAAGACTTTGAGATCATCCATGTACAGTAGGTGATTGAGTAATTTCTTGTTTAGTCTGTAACCATATGTATTATTGTTTAGTTAATGCATAAGAAGGATTAAGGACATACAAAACAGATGGGGTGACAGGAAGTCTCCTTGAAAGATTACTTCTCGGATATTCAATCGGTTGCTGGTTGCAATGCCTCTGGTGTGATTTAGGTATAATATGCTTTTCCACATTCCCATAATGCGTTTAAAGAAATTTACTACGACTTCGAAAACTTTGTATATTTCCAAAGTCTTAAGTATCCAAGAGTTTGGCACACCATCAAAGGCTTTACGGTAATCTATCCATGCTGTGCTAAGATTTCTACATCGTCTCCTTCAATTTTACAAGATTATTTTGTTTATCAGTCGTTCATCATTGCAACTATATGAACCTCTACGGCATCCCTTCTGTTCGAGAGGCAGAATGTTGTTTGTTTCCGGAAAAGAGCAAGTACAGCTCGTCAGGACAGACGTAATCAATTTATACGTGGTATGAAGATATGTTATTGGCCTATAATTTTTAGGGTCAACTGTTTCACTTGTTTTTGGCATGTAATATCTTCAGTGATCCATTCCAGGATTCCATTGGGATTATTAAAAAGCATTGATCAATTTTGTACAAGGCTTTATGGATTGATGAGATATGATAAAGCCAGAAATTGA
>OZ010583.1:89401075-89478575 GCA_963932145.1 Acanthosepion lycidas
TTTAGTTGTTTAAAATAATTTGATTTCGGCATTAAATAACTTATAAAAACGACCAACATAAAAGAAATCTTTCATGACATTAGTCTATATAATAACCTAGAATTCCTAAAGAAAGATCTATTCCAAAATATAACTTCAACAAAACTACAACATAAAACTCATATATCATCGCCTCTATTAATTGCGACCACACAAATATATATATATGAACAAAATCTGAGTATCATCTACCATGTACTCAATTGTGAAAACAGAATAACATTTGTTAATTCAAATTTCTCAAGATAATAAAATTTTGGCATTAAATGACACATAAGGAGTTATTAGGTTGGTGCAAAAATAATATCGGTTTTTGACGTATTTTTAACGTCAAAACCGACATTATTTTTGCACCACCCTAATATTATGCCGTTAAACACACAAATAAATGCTTTGTTTGTTGGTTTCTTGCTTTTTTTGTTCTCTCTCTCTTCTTCTCTCTCTCCCTCCTTCTCTCTCCATTTCTCTCTTTTTCTATACGTTATTTTGTGTTTTTACTCTTATATTATTTTTTTTTTCAAATTTGTCTTCTCAGCAAACTAGACTTTTTTTCCTGAAATTCTACTGAAAGTTGAAAATGTTTTGTTTTTTCCTGTTTTTATTTTTATTTGTATTTTTTTTTTTTTTTGGCTCTTGATAAATGGAAACTTTGAATCTCTTCTCGAGAAGGAGACGATAATGTTGACAGTGTAAAACGAATAAATCAATTAAAATTGTTTGTTTACCGTTTTGTTTTCTCTTTCCTGCTACGTCGGTTGGGGCTGCGATCAGTAATCTGCGTTCGCTTGCATTTTTCTCCTGGCTCCGTCCTGAATTATGCAAAAGCGACTCAATTCTCTCTCCAAGATCACGAAAAGATCTAGTAAACGCTATTGAACCTATTCTCACTGTTAGGAAACAAGATTTGAAATTTTCCTGTTTGTCGCAGTGCAGTGATCAATTGGTCATATGCATTTCCTTTTCATCTGTACAATACATATAACTGACCTATTTTCTCAGTATTACTCGAGCCGAACAATACACATTGCGATCAGAAATAATATTTTTTTTAAATTGTTTTTAATATTATGACATCATTGCAAATGTCTGTAGCCGATTCGATTAGTTTGCTTCGATTAAGTTTGTCTAACAGCATAGCATATCTTTATAGACCACTACCAGGTTTCGACTGCTCGCTATCGCTTCGCAAAGTAAGATATATTCACTACCAGAAATCTTTCAAACAAAAATTTTAAATGAACATTTCATTCATAAATTGGCTTGTTATAGTTAAGGAAAGTTTTACAAATAGATGCCAACTTGTTAAAGTCCTAGTAAAATGCAAATTTCAAACATTTTTCTGCACTATATAAGAGGATATTCCTAAACAGAACTATTTTTCATATGAAAATCAAAACGATCCTCCAATAAAAGAACAGTAATGAAGGACAGTTAATTAACGAAAATAATAAAAAGGGATGATGGAAAAAGAAAAAGGCAAGAAGATAAAAGTCCCATATATTTTCAACCTCCTATCAGACTTTGGAAAAAAAAAAATTAAAAGATAAAGAGTAATTAATTCAATAGCCAAATACTTGTTGCTAGCCATCTTTGGCAATGTCTTTGGCATTCAATCACAAGTCATCAAAAACGTCCTTCCTTCATATGATTTTATGATGGAAGAAAATCTCTTCTGGCTGTTGATTCGGAAACAATAGTCATGACAATTTTTTGTAACTAAGCAAAAATTGACTTATGTAAAGGCAGAGCTGAAAAAAATGTTTGGTTATTTCATCAATTCTATGTGCAAATATGATGTTTTTCTATTTAGTTTTACAGAAGCATTCATACATATTTTATACTACGAAAATCAAATTAAGGAAATAAACTAATATACAAATTAGTTAAACCTGAAAAGTGATATTACGTCGAAGTAGATAATATATATTATAGGAATTGAAATTTTAGCGTGTAAATCACTATTAGTATTAGGGTGGTGCAAAATTAATGTCGTTTTCTCACATATGTTACTATGTGGGAAAACGACATTATTTATGCACCAACCTAATAATTTGTACGTATTATTTATCATCTCTCACTTGCGCTCAAAGGTGACTCCGTCAAAGGACAGAGTCGAAATTGAGGAAAATTTTGCTGAGAGGTGCCTGGCCCTGGGGAACAGCTGCCCGAGGTCGCGCCTTCTCATTGCACTAGAGAGAAGGATCGGTGCACGCACCGAGGCCAACGCAACCGACGGTTGTGGGGGCTCGGGGAATTTTTGTTCCTTGTCCGGGTGCACGCGCTCGGGCTCCCCACATTAAACCGACCTAGTGTCACAACCTGATCTCGTGGGGCGGTCAAGTAAATACCGTGTAAATTATTACAAAGTAGAGCTGGATTTTTTTTAATCTCAGAATTTGTGGGTGAATTGAGCTCCAATTTCTATATTTATTCATATAGGTTCCATAATATAGGTTTTGCTTATATATTTTTCTCTAATTCTACAAATGTTGAATGTATAACTAATTCTAATTTCTGTTTTACTATCTTTACACTATATTAATTTTATATTATGAATTGTCCCCTGTTCTGTCACCCATGAAATAAAAATAATTGTTTGTATGGAAAGTAAGGACCTACGTACATCAAATCGTCTTTAAATTAAGCGGCAGCAGAAGAATAATCGTTGAACTTTTAAAATTTAAGCTTAAATATTAATTCAATACTTAAATGCAACGATCAGTTCTGAGTTCTTCTGTAGTTTATTCATGCCTATCGCATCCTCCCCTCCCTACATAATGTGATGATAGCTAAACCAAGAGTCTTCCACAATAGATAGCTTAAATGTAGACCGATATAATAAATCGTGCACTGCAATTTTGTATACAAAAGGAAAATACGTGTTACTTCCTTTGAACCATGAAAGCAACGGTAATGGCTAGTATAGAAGGAGTTGCTTGGAGACACACACACACATACACTGTACTTTATATATAAGATTTAATGTTGAAATTGAATTTTCTTGGGATTTTTGGTAATATTTTTTTTAAAGTTGTATTGCTGGTAATTGCTTTACAATAAAAATGTATTGGTGATATTCTTACTACAAAAATATTTTCTCATACTTTCATAATGTTTTGGCCCCCAATTTGTGAGTTCCCTATTTGCCCATAGTTGGGATTCTAACAGGTGCTACCACCCTGGGTCAGGTTGATCCAGGGAACAACGTCAATTAAAAAATGATTCTACTCTCCTCAAAACGTCCCATTCAGGGATCTTGCTGCCGGATGTAGTTTATCGTCATACTCAGGACAGTGGCCGATTAGAAAAGTAAAAACAATGAAAACTGGATACAAGCTTTTGCAACGATGTAATATTGAAAAAGAACTGTAAAACTGATAAATGGTTCATAATTTTTCCTTTGAAAATTAATTGTAAACTGATCGACCTACGAAAGCCAAAACAAATTATGCTCATATCACATAGTTTATCAAAATGTATGATGGATAGTGGCTCGGATTGAGGAATCGGAGACCCGAGTTCGAATTCCATATGAATCCATTACATTCACTCTACGTCCTAATACCTTTGGGATAGGTATGAATCCACTTCTTCTCCTTCCCTTCTCCTGTCCTAAAATTAACCTTGGATGGCAATTGGTCTACCGGGGAACAAAATGGCAACCTAATGCGGCAAAAACATCTGCCTCGTCAGTTATGTATCGAAAGATACATGATCGCCTAAGCGTTTATCACGCATGGCACATAATTGACTGATGCGTGTGCGCAAGGCCATAATCGATAGCCCCTCGGAAAAAGAAATGTGAACTGAATTCGAATTCCAGTAGAATTTGGTATATTTCCTTTCGCGCAACCTAATCTTCGGACAGGTAAAAATACATCTCAGCTCCCTCCCAGTTGTGGATTAAATAGTAACACTCGCATAAGAATAAGCATTATTATCTCCACAAAATTGTTGATGTATTCAAACTGTTTCGAAGTAATCTCCAGGTATTATTGTGTTCATTTTATTAAAACCATTTTTAATAGTCAATATTTAAATATTATACATATAGTTATATTCTCTCAGTGACACTTACATTACTTATTAACCCTCGGTAAAGTCTTTTCTCTAAGTTGTAATGCATTGTTCTTGTAAAATAACATTATTTCTCATAATGTAGGCACCATTCGACGGTGCATTGAATACTGTTGCCATATCTGGTCTGGTGTTCCTGCTATTTCGAGCTTCTTGGCAAAATCAAATAAAGGGGGTCTGTAATCCTGACCATGCATCTCGATCTCTGCCATTTTCTCACCGACGTCATGTGAGTTCCCTCTGTCTTTTCTACAAATATTTTCATGGCAACTGCTCAGACGAACTTTTTTACCTGATGCCCTGAATACATGAATTTAAGCGTGCTAGTAGATTGGCAACTCGGTCCCGCCGTTTTACTGTTGAAATAGCTAAATGCGACCGCCACTTCTAATCCAACAGATTCTTTTCTCGCACTTTCCACCCGTGGAAATCCCTTCCGTTTTCTTGCTTCCCTGATATCTGCAATCTTCGAAATTGTAAATGTATCATCAATCGCTATCTCTGTCCTCTTGAACCCCATTCATTTTTTGTCCTTTCCTCAATTCCCCCTAGTCTCAGTCTTCTATTTCACTTTTTTCCTGTCGCCCCCTGTGTACTAGTTGCATTCCAGCCTTGATTGGGGTGAAATGATTAAAAAAATAAAATAAAACTCATGACTCTCCTTAGAGTTTTAATTTTTTTGTGACTCTTCGTGTAAAAGACATTTTGTTTTTACTCTCTCCACAGTCTGAAATTAAGCATTTTCTTTTTATAACACTTTTTGCAGCCAAGGTTAAAGAGATCTATCTTCCCTGCTATTTAACCCATAGCTGAAGGAGAAGAGGTGGATAATTTCCTTCCACAATGTGTACAAAAGTTAACCCAACAGGCGAGATCCACTTTCTGTGTTTTTTTATAGTCAAATAATTTTCGATGCTCTTCTATAGTAAATGTTTATGAATTTTGTCTATAATTTTCTTTATTTAATGACATTTGCATTAATTCCTGACCTTCAGCAATCCCTTTTAACATATTTACAATGCTTAAATACTTTATGATGCATATGCAGAGTGAAATGATTTTCTATACAGTTCATGAGTAAAGATTTACATACGAAGGTCGGCGAAAATATCCATCGACTGACTATAAATGAATGATGCTAGAGCTGTAAAATATTACATGTATTATTTTCAACTCTCCTTATTAAATAGTGCACTGTTTCTTTCCAAGTACGAGTGTGGGCTGAAATGTTCATAGGCTGACTACGAACGAGTGATGTTACAGCTGTTAAATATTACACGCATTAATTTCAACTGTTCTTGTTAATATCTGCATTGTTTCCTTCCAAGTACGAGTGCAGGCTGAAATATTCATAGGCTGACTACGAACGAGTGTTGCTACGGATGTGAAATATTACATCCATTAATTTCAACTCTTCTTATTAATACCTGCATTGTTTCTTTCCAAGTACGAGTGTGGGCTGAAATGTTCATAGGCTGACTACGAAAGACTGATGCATCGGATGTGAAATATTACATGCATTAAATTCAACTCTTCTGATTAATACCTGCATTGTTTCTTTCCAAGTACGGGTGTGGGCTGAAATGTTCATAGGCTGACTACGAACAAGTGATGTTACAACTGTTAAATATTACATGCATTAATTTCAACTCTTCTGGTTAATAACTGCATTGTTTCTTTCCAAGTACGAGTGTAGGCTGAAATGTTCATAGGCTGACTACGAACGAGTGATGTTATAGCTGTTAAATATTACATGAATTAATTTCAACTCTTCTGGTTAATAACTGCATTGTTTCTTTCCAAGTACGAGTGTAGGCTGAAATGTTCATAGGCTGACTACGAACGAGTGATGTTACAGCTGTTAAATATTACATGAATTAATTTCAACTCTTCTGATTAATAACTGCGTTGTTTCTTTCCAAGTACGTGTGAAGGCTGAAATGTTCATAGGCTGACTACGAACGAGTATTGCTACGGATGTGAAATATTACATGCATTAATTTCAACTCTTCTGATTAATACCTGCATTGGTTTCCAAGTACGAGTGTGGGCTGAAATGTTCATAGGCTGACTACGAACGAGTGATGTTGCAAATGTTAAATATTAAATGCATTAATTTCAACTCTTCTGATTAATAACTGCATTATTTCTTTCCAAGTACGTGTGTAAGCTGAAATGTTCATAGGCTGACTACGAACGAGTGATGTTAGAGCTGTTAAATATTACATGCATTAATTTCAACTCTTCTTGTTAATGACTGCATTGTTTCCTTCCAAGTACGAGTGTAGGCTGAAATGTTCATAGGCTGACTACAAACCAGTGTTGCTACCGATGTAAAATATTACATGCATTAATTTCAACGCTTCTTATTAATAACTGCATTATTTGTTTCCTGGTAACCTGATATCTCACTGTTAAGAGAATATTTAAAATGTAACTAGTAACAATATCTCTTGATTATGGAAAAAATTTGGCATCGTGGTGTTATCATGTGCCTGCAGAAAAATGGCTTAGCACCCAAGAAAATAATGCTGACATGGTTATCACATTAGAGTATGACGCTCCAGCGTTATCAACACTGCAAAAGAGGACAGATGAAGTTAGGACGGGAAGGTTGAGTCCTAAAGTTGACCCAAAGTTTAGACGTCCAGCAACTGCTACCACTATGGGAAACATTTCTTGTGCTCACCACATGCTAATGGGTGACAGGTGATTGATTATAAATGAAATAACCAATGCTATTAGCATATACAGTGAGTTAGTTGACAATATTCTGCACAATGAACTTGGGTACCACGTCTTCTGACACCTGATCAAAATCCCACCAGGCTGGCGACATAACGGGAAAATCTGACATTGTTTGAGGCAAATCCAGCTGGTTTCCTTGAAGGTTTCCTAAAGCAGGATAATTTTTAATAATTTTTTTTTTTTTTTTTTTTTTTTTTAATAATATTTTTTTTGGATACCGATGGCATTGTGTTTATTGACTATATTCAAAAGGACCACACCACCAATGGAGAGCACTTTACCAACTGAGATAGTTACGAAATGCTATCTAAATCATACTTTCTGGAAAACTGATGAAAGGTGACTTGTTCCATCAGGGCAATGCTTCAGCATACAAGTCCTTGGATTTAACGCCTGTTGAGCGTGACTGCCAGTTTGAAGTGGGTGATCCCTCTCTTTATTCTCTTGATTTAGCCACATCTGTCTATCATCTGTTCCCCAACACGACAAAGCACACCACTGGAAAAATATATCGCAGTAATGATGACCTCATATCTGCTGTTGCTGACATTTTTTACCAAAAGGTTAAAAGCCTCTTCACCAATGGGAGTTAAGCGCAACACCGATGGAAGAAGAGTGTGTACTGCAATGGGGACTATATTAAAAAATAAACCTAAATTTGGTCACATGACATGAGTGTATCTTGGTCAGTCTATGAACTTTTCAGTCGACTCTTGTATTCTAAATGTAACGCTCTTCTATTCGTAACACTTGTCTTCATTAAATCCCGCAATCAATTTTACATCACTTGTAATGCATTGCTATTGAAAAATAACTTACTATCTATTTTTACCAGTTCCATGTTCTTTCATAATGTAGGCAATCATGAAACACCAGATATATTTTTTGTCTTACTTTATTATATGTGAAATTCTGAGTTTTCATCCTATTAGACTTCTCCCAGCCATGGCTAAAGCCCCCAGTCTTCCCTGCTATTCAAACCACAAGCTGATTGGTGAAGAGACATGTTATTTCCTTTCTCAGAGGTAACTGAGCGAAAGCGAATGCACCAGGCTAGCCGATTCCACTATGGTCAAACACTTTCGATGCACATGCATAAGAAAATGCGTAGGAATTATAGATGTGATTATCAACAACAACTAATTACCGTGCACCGATACTAATTCTCGTTGATCTGTAATGTATAGTAAAATAATTTACAGTTCATAGCCATAGTCAAATAATAAAGAATATAGTACTATATGACTTGCAATCGTTTTCAAACCTATCCTATAGTAGTATTTAAAATTATGCATATAATACATTTCTACAATTATTAACTTGCATAAAACCTATTTCTAATCTTATTTGTTATCATGACTGGATTATCCTTTAGGCTAATATAGGCTTTAAACTACGGGCCCAGGGCCGGATTATCCTTTAGGTTAGTATAGGCTGCAGCCTAGGGTCTAGGTCCGAATAATCGTTTACGGTAGTATAGGATGCAGCATAGGTCCAGAGACAGATTATCTTTATCTTACTATAGGCTGCAAGTTAGGGCCCGTGTCCGGATTATCCTTTACGCTAGTATAGGCTGCAGCCTAGGGTCGGATTATCTTTCAGACAAGTATAAGATACAGCCTAGGGTTTAGAGACAGATAAGCATTATGCTACTACAGGCTGCAGGTTAGGGCCCAGGTCCGGATTATCCTTTAGTCTAGTATAGGCTGCAGTCTAGTGCCCAGTCCCGGATTATTATTGTATATTGCTACCGGACTCAAATAAGGCAACGAAAACTTACATATAAATATATATAAATATCTTTATTGTTCGATTTGCGGCGAATGGGTAGTGTGAAGAAGAATCACAAAGGTTAGGATTGCGCACACTGGAATTGACGGAGACAAATCCTCGGTGAACCTATAGCTGGCCTCTCTGTCCAGATCAAGAATCGGACAGGTTAAATAAAGTTTTGACAACAATGCAACTTCACGTGGGTACCCATTCTTCTGGTATGTCGCCTACACAACTTCGTCGGCCACGCATCTTACGACATGCTCCCACACAAGCACGTATTTACGTTTTCTGTTTATGATATCACCTGTTCCAATCTCCTTTCACACACTGAGGCAGCGGAAGTAAGGACTTTCTTCAACCGATTATCCAACATTATCCTTTAGAGTAGTATAGGCTGCAAAATAGTGTCCAGAGCCAGATTACCTTTTAAGCTAGTATAGCCTATAGAGGCAGCTTATCCTTTGGGCTAGTGTAGGCTGCAACAATAGCCCCAGGGCCGGATTATTTTTTTAAGTCAGTATATGCTGCAGCGTTGTGCCCCTCAAGCTTTTATAAAGCAATGATTTTAATTTACTAGATGTCATAACTGTTATAATTTTTACTGTTCTAAGGCTGCTTATAAAATTCTGTGTTTTTACTACGTTTTCGTTAAAAATATGCGCCTATTTTGTTTGCACTAAATACTAAAATAGTCGTATTTCTTAGACTATGGACAAACAAAAATAGCCATTCTAGTTTAGTAAATGAATTTACAATAAGTTTCCTTCAAGCTATGTAAATTTCGCTAAAATATATAAAAAGAAATGGTATTCTAGACGGGTGTGGGGGGGGAGAGTTCATGGGTGGCTCCATCATTTCTTTAGTGCATGAGGCCCAAAATATCATAATCCAGCTCTGCTTATAACGCATTACATGGAGTAAAATTATTTGCAATGCATTTCTACAGTAAATCATTTAAGGGGGAAAAGTATGACGAAGAGGAAAATGGTTTCATGTGAGGCGTTTCTTCCTTTAAGATTTCCTCGGATAAGATTTGATGTTTGATTTGATGTAACTATGCATGCGCCCAAAATAAAAGGGCGCTGAGAATTTTAAATTAGTTTTTTTTTTAATAAAAGCAATTATATGCCTTGGGTTTATAATCTAGCCGATTTCAATTGTTTGTTTTTTTCTTTTTGTTCATGCCTCCATCACTTTTCTTAATAAATATCCCACATTATGATAATAGATCTGCCAAGAATGGGGAAAAGTTGTAAGAACATGGACGTCAATTTTCTGTGGAGGATCAAGTGATTAAAACACTTTCTAAGTAAATTGTGTTATAATGCATTTCTAATGGCAATCATTTTCAATGCATTTCTGTAGCAAATATATATTTTATCCATGATAATTATCCACTCTCGATAGCGCTTGCATTAATGTCTGATAATTGATCCTTCCTTCGCAATTTTTACTATTATACAATAATTGCAATGCATTTCTTTTCTTTCTTTTTCTTCTTTTTCTTCTTCTTCATCATCATCAGCATCATCATCATCTTCATCATAATCTTCATCTTTGTTTTGGGAATTTCTTAACGAACCCTTTATTCAAAGTAGTGGCAATTAATTTTTCATTCCCCTTTTTTTTACTTGAAGATATATCGTATCAATCTTTGATCTTATTTTACTATAATTCTTTCTCATGGCATTACCTATTTCTCCACGACTCTTAAAGTATTACGATAAAATACATCCGACAGCAAAGCCTCTGTTCTGGAGATTAGGGGATTTTGAGGAACGTTGAACCCCGTCTTAATTGATATTTTTCCCTACGTCCACCCTAACCCAGGATGGTAGCACCTGTTAGCGTTCCAGCTAGGAGTAAATAGTGCTCCCAATACAAAAAACTATGAACATATAAAAATACATTTTAGTAGTAAAAATACTGAACCCTTTATTTCTTTCATTGGGGTTAGACTGTTCTAGTCGCCATGTATAATGGAAGTCAGTTAACTCCTGTTAATTCCTCTCTCCAAGTTCTCCACTGCCGTAACCGGGTATTGAACTCACACCCTTTGGGTCCTGTCACTGGATCTTACTAATGCCTTTATCTACTATACCATGTGTCATCGAAGAGATCTGCATGTAAATTTCTGGGTATTATAAACCTAATGACTTCAGCCTCATTTTTTACCAGTGCTCATATTGCAATGTTTTGCTTTTATTGGCGACAAAGATGAGGACAAGAGTCCGAATAATGTAAATAGTGTACATAATACCTCATCTCAGAAATATAGACAGATACTAAAAATACTAGCATTTTATTTTTACATGAAACAAGGATATATATATATTTTATTTCTTAAAGACATTTTTATGCTTAACGTTCTTTTTATAGATACAAGTATTTAAGTAAATGCTCTGTTTATAAATAAAATAATGTTTATTATAAACAGAGCATTTACTTAAATACTTGTATCTATAAAAAGAACGTTAAACATAAAAATGTCTTTAATAAATAAAATTGTCGGACTTTGTCCATTTCTTAATATATATATATATAGAGAGAGAGAGTAAAATGACCAGCAATACATATCTGTAGTTGAAGGCGTAAAACTGCGTTCAAAATATATTTAATTGAAGTCATACAATAGTGTTCAAATTTAGATTTTGGTACTATTAGGTTGGTGCAAAAATAATGACGTAATAATGTCGTTTTTTGACGTATTTTTAACGTCAAAAAACGACATTATTACGTCATCATTTTTGCACCAACCTAATAAATATTGGTTGATATCAAAATCAACCAAATTTTTGTTAAGCGAAACGTTGCGGTTGAAAATTCAATCTCTGGATTGGATAATGGTAAAAAATATTTGCATTGTGTCAGTGGAAGATAAATGCAGAATCTCACTGCGAATTATCTTGATACGATTAACTAATACACGATATCTTCTAGCCTGGAGAACAATGCAAGCAATATATCTCCTTGAATTGAAAAAAACACTTCCGTTTGATATTCTTAAATGTCATATTTGGGCGGAAGCAGCTCAGTCCTCACTTTGCATTTCTTGATAGCGTTCAAAAGCATTTGCATGTCCCTGGTGGAGAAGTATTTTCAACCTTCCAATCTCTCTCTCTCTCTCTCTTTCTCTCTCTCTCTCGCTCTCTCTCTCTCTCTCTCTCTTTCTTTCTCTCTCTCCCGCCGAGCCTGTAACTGCTCTGTCGCCATTTTCATGGAAAATGTTCGGACGGACTACATTCCTTGATTCATGGCGAGGGCCTGCCATGCCACTTAATATCAAACCACTCCTAATTCCCTCCGTATTCGATCAGTGAGAAGTAATTTCCAGTCGAACATCTACTTTCCGCGAACCACTGCTCTGTGGAGCAGACTCTAAAGAACGTTTCCCCGATCATTACAATCTTAACCATTTATCTCCTCCTCTTATCCGATATAAACTACTTCTTACCCAAGCCTCTACTGCGAGTGCCCCCCTGGCCTCGTAAAGGATGAACCTTACTGTAAGAAAAATTATACAAGAGACACTAAGAACAACTAGAATATGCTTAGAATAGTGTTGTCACATATGGTGCTGGTGCCCCTGATAAAATCCAAAGAATTAGCAATATTATTGATCCTGCTCTAGCCTTCGTCTCTTTCCTACGGCCGTTGTTTTTCTATAAATAGTTTCATGGAAAAGTTTTCGATGAGCTCTTGTGTTTCATTCCCCTCCCCGCACAGACAATGAATTTTACATAGTTAGAACTTTCATAGAGACAAAGAGGTATTATGGTAAATGTAGTAAGATAGGCAAGTAAAAATGTGCTGTTGTGGCGTAAGGAATATTGTTCTATGTTTGCGTCAGTATTTCTGGCTACCTAAGTTTAACGTTAAGACAGAACAAGACCGTCCATTTCTCCATTCCGGATTTTGGCCTTGTGCCACATTTCTGTACATAGCAGAATAAATATCGCACTTTCGTATGATACCTAGACTTTATGAATGTAAGCGCAGTACTAGATTGACATCAAGGTTTCATCAATTTAAAGTTCATTTGGCTAGATGCAAACGTAAATGCTTTGCTGACATCTTCTTTTCCCGGAATTCTTGCTCTTAGAACATCATTCCGGCTCCATATTTTCCAGCCAACTTTAATCTGCAAGAATTTAAATGCAATGTCAATCGCTATCTACTGTCCTTCTAAGTACTCTTTCATCTTCCCGGTTATTATTATTTCTGTTCCTAATTCTTCCACACTCCGTAACTCCTTGCGTTTTAGTGACTTTACTGCCTTGCATGGGGTAATACCGATTAAAAAAATAAAAATGAATAAATTAAAAAAAAAAAATTGTACAGGGTACAGCGGAAATATCTCCCAGATATACGTTCCTCATAATGGTAAGACATTAGTGATAATAATGTATTTATCTAGCTAATGTTTTAATGTGCGAGGTGTTTCTTGGAGGTTTATGTGGGATGTATTTCTGATAAACCCTGTATAATAAATGTAATTCCTAATCTCAAAATTTCAGACACTAAACTCGGTATTTAACTGACATTATTTTTTTTCTTTACTGAATAAAATATTTTACTTGTTCGGACACAAAATGGCGGAAGCCAAAGTGGGGAATGACTGAGTAACTGTAAAATCAATAACCGACAATAAAGAAGCCAAAATTTTACATACATTTACTGGATTGAAACGCTGCCAAAATCATTCATGACTTGGCTTTGCGAAAGAAAACTTTGGACTCTCGTCCACGTCTATTCTCACGTAGTTAGTAACAATAATACGAGAGAGAGAGAGTTGCTTTTCCACAGCAATTTGAAGAGAATGTCTGACAGACTCTAGGGGTCCCGGTTTAGAGGAGATGCTTCACCGTTAATTTTTTTTTTTTTTTTTTTTACCAACTTGTTTGCCTTACTTGATCATGTTTGTGCCTCTATGTAGACCTGTTTTTTTTGTTGTTTTTTTCTATTTCTAATTGACATTGGTAGAATCCACAAGTGCATGTCATCACTGATTATGAAAGAATATTGATTGTTAATTTTTCTATATCAGAAAAAGGTTAAGTCACTGTATGACAAATTGAAAAAAAAATTATTAAACGCATTTGGCCCTCTAAGAAGATTTCACTCCCTAAAATAATGTTCTTATTGATTTATTGATTATTTTTCTAAGGAAACATTTTATAGGTTATTTAAAACCAAAAATTATTTCAGACTCTAATATTTGTCTTAATTAACACTTAGGTGGATATGAGAGGTGTATTCATACTTTTCGCAGGAGTATTTGCTCATAAGTGGATATAACGGACACAATTGGAATTGGAACTCTGTCCTCCAATTAACAACTCTGTGCCATTAGCCATCCACACATGCAAACATACAATACCAGGTTTTCCAAATAATGTGTGCGTGTGTGGCGAGAGAGTGGGGAGATATAAACGTAATCGTAGATATAATTAGGCAGCGATTGGAGACAATGAAAATGTATGAATACTCAATATGGAATTTTAAAATTTCTAGCCTCAGGCCTGTCCAGATACAGAGCCCTGCTGATCTTATTTGGTTTTGTTTTTGTTGCAGTATTGTTTCTAAATATCCCCTAATGTGAAAACAGTTTTTTTTTTAACCCTTTGAGCCCTGCGTTCTTGAAAAATTTTAACCCTTCAACCTGAGCTCTTGTGTCAAAATAATTGTTATGCAATGTTTCACCGTAGATATAAAAATAGCCATCGTTCAATCGGTGGCTGGACATTACGCCATTTTACTCTATCACCGGTAAAGCGGTGGTAGACAAAACGAGTTAAGAATGGTGAAATGTTGTATGGACCCGGGCAAAAGTTAACCGTGGATGCTTCAGTAATGAGGGCGTTTTCTATACATTTTCGCATTAGTAAATTTAATTCTCTTTTGAGATTTATTTATCATGAACGACAAATGCATTGAATGCGTTGTTTTTTTTTTAAATGATCGCCTTTTGTATTCATGTTATTTTATTGATATTCCTCGAAGTGTTCTCTGTAAATATTTGTGGATATCATAACACTGTAAATTCCTACTTCAAGACTTACATTGATAATATTTTGTATTATGTTTCTTATTGTTTTAGAAGTACAGGGTGTAGTAACATGATCTGACACATTTGTAAGTTGAATAAAAGCGAAGGAGAGTAAAGAACGAAAAAAAATGTGTTATTTTCAAAATGTACGTACAATGCCAATTTGTTTTTATTTCGTTCTAAAAATTCAATCAGTCAAGTGGGTACCGTCACTTTCCACACACAGTCAAAGGCCATCCACGAAAGTTGTCCATAATGGGTCATTTCACGTGTAAGGGTAGCAATTTCTTGTCAAATGGCATCTTTTAAATGTTCCAATAGGTCGAGGGCAATGACTGCATACCTTTGATTTCAGGTATTTGAACAGAACAAAAAATCGCATGGGTTCAAATCAGGTAATCGGGTGGGACAACGCCGTTGCAGTTACTGATTTCTTGATCTTGATAAACGTTTCCACAATGAAAGCACGATCGTCGCAATTCAAAATAAAACAAAATCGAATACACACACATATATATATATATATATATATATATATATATATATATATATATATATATATATATATTATCTCTAACCGATAACATGATTCGGAGTTTTACGGATAACATGGACAATATGTTTCGCGCTCGTGTGTGTGTGTGTGTGGCATTTACATATAAAATATATAAAAACATATGCAAATGTACCCATCCATACACAAGTAATCACATATATACAATATATGTACATACACAGTCATATATATACATGTATACATATATATATATATATATATATATATATATATATATATATACATGTACAGATATATATACACATAAAATCCTACATACACATACATAAATATCCCCACACATAAACCCGAACACAATATATCAATATATATATATATATATATATATATATATATATATATATATATATATATATATACATGTACAGATATATATACACATAAAATCCTACATACACATACATAAATATCCCCACACATAAACCCGAATACAATATATCAATATATATATATATATATATATATATATATATATATATATATACATAAACACCCTTTTTGTAATCATATATATACATACATACACAATAAAAATATGTACATCCATTAATAATACACTCAAACACAATTGTGCATATATACACATACCTACACAGTCATATATACATATATAGGCATACACACACACACACACATATATATATATATATATATATATATATATATATATATATATATATATATATATATAAACCTACATACATACACACATATATAAATACACAAAAACATACATATACATAAATCAAAGCATATGCTTTTCAATATATACTGCAAAATAATTGTATGATTACAAAATAAAAATCTATTTATAAGATAATTTAAATCTATTTTATGGTGACATTTAAATATGATTCTCATTCATTTGATTCAATAGCTGGCTCGTATTTTTATTTTATTTTATTATTTTACTTTTTTCTTCTAGGAACAAATTACATCTATTTCTGAAGCTTTTGGTGGTTTGCAATTTACCTAAAATTTCCATTCTACCTGTGGGATGAAGTTTCTATCCTTTAATTCCAAGAAATATTTAGAAAGAGCTGCCTGGAGTTTTAGAAAAGGGGCAGAGAAAAAATGCTTTTGATTGTAGAACCTCTGCTTCCTGCACACACACACATATATATATATTTATATATATATATATATGTGTGTGTGTGTGTGTGTGTGTATAAAGCCACTTCAGATGAACCTATAAACACTATACACACAAACTCGTATAGGGGGTGGAAAAGTTGGTATGCAGCAAGGGAAAGATGTATGCACAAAATGTATTGATTATACAAACATATCAATAATAACTTATCAATAACAAACATATCTATAATAATCATAACAATCACTCAAAATGTTTCCTCCCTTCAACCACGCGTTCCTCTTTAACTCCAAAACATTTATTATTATAAATTATTAAAAAATAAAAATTATAATAAATGTATTATATTAGGTTGGTGCAAAAATAATGACGTAATAATGACGTTTTTTGACGTTAACGTCAAAAAACGACATTATTACGTCATTATTTTTGCACCAACCTAATAATGAAAATTATGAAAATCAAAATGATTTTAATGAATTAAATGAATTCAAGTAATAAAGGAATCATAAAAGAAACATTATGATACGGATATAATACTTACTATATACTTACTTTTGCAGATCTCTCTCTCTCTCTCTCTCTCTCTCTCTCTCTCTCTCTCTCTCTCTCGCTATATATATATATTATATATATATATATATATATATATATATATATATATATATATGAGTGTGTCAATGCGTCACACTTTGTCAACTTCTAGAGGCAAGCTCATATCATACTATTTTGGAATCAGGTCGACCCAGTCAGCAAATTAAATCATTTCGTCGGGCCGTATCCGGATCCGCAATCCTTAAATTTTGGATTCTCAAGTTTTCATTACTGCGGCTGTTTTGTATTCGGAGATATTTTACGTGCTTTTTTTTTTTTTTTTTTTTTTGACGAATTTTTTTGTACGATAACAATTTTTAGAAATCGGGAATAAATTTGGGAATACTCGAAATTAATTGCGAAACCCAGCGAAAGTCATTCATGAAATAAAAATTAAAAATAGTTTTTGGCACGGAAAATAATGACCGACGTACATCAAATTGTCTCTAAATCGTCTTTGACTGCAGAAGAATTTTCATTGAACTTTTAAAAGGTAAGCTGAAATATTAATGCAATATTAAATTTTGAGTTCTTCTGTAGTTTATTGTTGCCAGTTGCATCTACTCATCCTTACCTATCGTGATGAATGCCAAATCAGTTGCCCTCCGCAGGGATTAGCTTAAATGCCGCCCAATATATACAGATAGATATATCTGCCTCGTACATAAGACGACGTGAGTCAGTTCCTGGTTGCCCGCCCGATTGTACTGTTGTGTATTCCCTCTCTTTCCTTTGTGTTGTGTTTGGGAAAACTTATTACACTTCATTATGGTTCCCAAGCGCAGTGTAACCTCTTTTGATATTGGTGCTTCGAAGAAAAGGAGCCATCACCATGTAAGTGAAATTAGACATTGATAAACGCACTGAAAAGGAAGAATTAGCGACTGGCATCGGCCAGTTACTTGGCTTAAGTCATTCGACTGTCGCTTAAAATATGTACATATATGTGTATACATTTCGAGTTTCCCAGTAGAAGATCAGGATATTTTCTTGTTGCGAATACCCGATAAAAAAAAATAAATAAATAAAAATAAACTTACATTTGTTTTTCTCTCTTTTGCCAGATTTGCTGCTGCCATAGAGACAAGATCTTACGATTCGGCATCTCATCAACTGAGAGACAATGACATCACTGACTTTATAAAATTAAATATGCCATTGGTTGATAGCAGACACAGAAAGAAAACTACGGTAACACCTACAGGACGTAGCAAAGGATAGCGAAAAGAAAGGACTGAACACCGACAGTAAGAATAGCCCAACATGCAAATTACAAATTGGAGCTACCAAAATTAAACAAGTGCAAAAACTTTAAATATCTAAGAAGTGTTAAGATGTCGACAGCTATTTTACTGATGTCCAACAACAGATGTTATTAGATGCGACAACGAAATAAGAAGGTGCATTGGCATAGCTAAAGAAGCCTTGCAAAATTTAAGCAAAGTATTAAGAAACAGGAAAAACACATTCAAAAAAAAAATGGAAAGACTAATGAACTTTTATGAAAGTGAATGGAAGTGAATACGGGACCATCTCTTCACAGATGGAGAAGAGGCTTGGTTGCAACATATATGTGGTTCTACAGAAGGATGCTGAGAATACCATATGAGCAACGACGTTTGAGAGAAGACGGAAACAAAAAGGACATATAGATAACATCAGAAAGAAACAGATGAGATTTCTAGGGTAATTTATGAGAAGAGAGGGCTTGGGAAATTTGACACTCAGAGGACACAATGAAGGCAAAGTGAAGCAGTGTTTAACGTATCTAACAGGGATTAGGAGATATAGTTAGAAAACAAATTTTACTAAGGGCTAGAAAAGAACAGAAAATGTTGGATAGACATGGTCCTCCACGTCCCAAAATGACAGAGTACACAGAAGATGCCGTCTGTGTGTGTGTGTGCGCGCATGCGCGTGTGTGTGTTAGACGTTTTGGACAGGCTTCAGAATTAAATTCCTGGCAAAGTAACAACGAAAGAAACTAACGTCATGTATTTTGGAATTAATACTACTACTGCTACTACTATTTCTAATAATAATAATAATAATAATAATAATAATAATAATAATAATCGGATTAGCAAAACAAAATAACATTTCAATTTTCCATGTTCAAAGTTGGGAAACATATCAATGGTGTCGCTAAAAATATTTTCTTTCCATATTTTTATTTTAAATATTTTCATTTTAATTTGTTTATATAATCTTATTTTTCTAGAAGTCCCGGAAAGTTTGTCAATACCCCGGACGTTTTTATTATTATTATTTTTTTTTTTTTTTTTCGTTCACTTATATTTTTATTTATTTAAGAATCCTCCACCGTCGACATTGGCAAATATCCAAGCAACGAAAAAAAAAAGTATAAATTTTGCTGACATAATTTACGCCTCACACATCACACATGCGCACACCACCAACCAACAAAAATAGAAGCGGGAAAAATGCTAAAGAAAATAAATATATATTAAACCATTAGTTGGAAACGTTAGATAATTTGGAGAGGAGTCAGGGGTGTTAGATGTTGGCATCGTGTCAAATTTAAATATAGGTAAAATTTGGAAGAGGGCAGTTATTATCAGCAATCTATATATATATATATATATATATATATATATATATATATATATATATATATATATATATATATATATATCCTATTATATATATATATATATATATATATATATATATATATATATAATAGGAATTTGGTTAACTAGACTGTTCTTTTCTCTCTATTTTATTTTTTTTAATTTATTTATTTGTTTATTTATTATATATATATATATATTTATTTATTATATATATATATATTTGTTTATTTATTATATATATATATATATATATATATATATATATATATATATATATATATATATATATATATATATATATATATATAATAGGAATTTGGTTAACTAGACTGTTCTTTTCTCTCTATTTTATTTTTTTTTAATTTATTTATTTGTTTATTTATTCTTAGATACGTCATTAATTTCACTTAGTGTGAATTATTTATGTTTGCTTATGTAGTAAATATATTTTTATACGCCAGAGTTTGTGCGTTTCTCTGGGCAATTAGCGAAAATGTACCAAAAACGATGCATGATAGCTGAGCGATAACTGTATATCAGTAGTTAGCGATGTCTTCTCGCGATCTTAGTTTTATGAGCTCGATTCTCAAGCATTTTCCTGGTAGTATCTCCTTGTGCCAGACTTGACGTAGCGCTTCATTACCTGGATATAGGCTGGGTGAAATTTTGTTTCTGCATCTTGAAATCGGGCCTACAAGGTGATTCAGAAAAAAAAAAAACTGATATCATTTCATAATCTGATCACGAGATCAGTTCTCGTTCAAATGATCTCGGATTTTAACAGCGTGTGGAGAAAGAACTCTAGATTATATAAATAACTATAAAAATTTCTATGTTTTTTTTTTTTCTCTTTTCGTGTATAGAACGGCCATTGACTGGAAAAGAAACGGTATTTCATGTGTCATCGTATGTTAGAACACAATCAAAAAAGGCTTATGGCCGAACCAATTTGAAACATTGGTTCCCGTACAATCACAGCAAGTTAAGCAACGTCGAGCTTGGACAGTACCTAGATAGGTGACCACTTTGGAACAGCAGGTGTTGTAAGCTTGGCTGCGCATGTAGTGTAATGGATAATGGCTCGGAATTATTAATTCTTGTTGGTTTAGTTATATATATCACTTAGACAAAAAATAAAGGTATCTACTCTTCTGTCCCCCAGTTATGGGTTAATTAGTAAGACCTACATCCCTAAACTATTATTATCTCCAAAATGATTCTTACAGTCTAAAAATATTTTCTGTCTTTAAATAACCTGCAAAGCCGTAGAAAACCAATGTATGAATAAATCAATCAAACAACTGAACAAGACAGTAGTGTTCATTTGTGAAAGCAATTGCTAAAATGCACCAACTGCAATGCAGATTTGGACATGGTACAAAACAGTTAAAAAAGAAAGGCTATCTGTACAGGTTCTGGACGACCAGCAGTATCACAAGAGATGGTCAAGCAGCTTAGGGAAACATGTTTGTAAAACCCCAGGAAGTAAGGGTAACGGTTTCTATCTGGACTACTGACTTAATGTATGCTTTGTCAAAGGCGGTGGACATATTGAAAACTTGTAAAATATTTGAATAAGATGTTGCCGTGTACATTTGTGAGAGAATTCGTTGAAAATGCACCAAATTCAAAGAAGAAGTCTATCTGTGTAAGAAAAAAGGTTCTGGGTGACAAACATTATCGCAAGAGATGGTTGAGCTAATTAGGGGAAGCATTTTTAGTCCATAAGACGATATAACATTCCTGCAACGACAGTTTCGCATGGCTTAAGGTAACGCTTGCTAAAAACACCCTATGAGCTGCACTTAAAGGCAGATGATAGTGAAACACACAAGCAATTCTGTGCGGATACGTGAGAGAAACTTGAAGATGAGTTTGAAGTAAGTCATGAAAATCCCTGCAGCGCTAGAAAACGGTTACCCAAGAGAGGCTGCAGAGTCAACGGCAGGAGCTCGTCTATCGACTTGACGTTTGCCTTGTCATGGATGGTACGCATATTCAAAACGGGTGAAATCGTTCATGAAATCAACATAATTTTGAATTTTTCTTTCAAAATCATATTTTGCTCAGCAATAACCCTGTTTAGTTGCATTTTCCTAGAGTCTAAGAACCTTAAAGTTCCGCAAAGGTTCTGCGAGAATAGGTGAGATAAGCTAATGCATTTTTGATTTTTGATTTAATTTCATGTACGTAATATTACTAAACACACCGAATATATTCTTGGTTATTTGTAATATTCTAATATAGACATCATTCTATCTAACTTATTATGGTATTTAAAAATATAACAATGATTAGGAATATATTTAGTGATGTCTGTATAGCGCCAGTGTGAAACCATCTTGACTCGTCAGTTTCTACTCAACGAACAGGACCTGTACTTAAGGTGTTTTTTTGTTTGTTTTTCTTTATTTTTACAGAAATACTTAATCATTTTGCCTTGATTTACCTTATGTCTTTTCAACATTGCCAATAAAGATAAAAAAAAATTAAAAGAAACTGCTGCAGCAATTATCTGTTTTTGTTCTGTTTACAATTATATTTTATAGGTATATAATATTGGTTACTTATGTTTATTTTTTACGTTCGTGTGTAGAAATTTTGTTTTGTTTTGTGAATGAAAACTCCCCAATGAAGTATTATAAACAAACAGTATGAACTTTATTTAGCATTACCAAAAAATTTGACAAAGTATTAATTTTTCCTTAAACCAGTTATTCAAAAATATATACGATGATATTTAACACTTAAACTACGATGAAAATAAAATGAGAAAGATATGGTATATAATTTTGTTTTTGCGCAGGGGTTCCTTAAGGGATGTAATTTATTTTAAGGGTTACGTAAAGGTAAAAAGGTTGAGAAACGCTAGCCTAGACTATGGAGTTACTCAGAGATTTTAGTTTTAAATGATAACAATTTTTTTAAACAACTACTTTGTCACAAGCTTAAATTTTTTTAGTGAGAGATTGGGAACGGAAAGTGTCTTTGCAGCAATTCTCTCAAATAGGTAGGCATGCCTGCATGGGATTTAGCATTTTATATTTTAATCTTATCTTCCGATGATAATCGTCACAGGGTTAATCTATCAAATACGCCGGTAGTGTTTGTTGAAATCATTTTCTGAATTAATCTGAATCTGAATTCTTTATTCAGATTTTACAGCGTAACTATCCTCAGAGAATTAGAAGTCCTTATTAGCGGACACAGTCTTAACGAATTAAGATACGCAAATATTATCTAGACAAGGTACTAAGGAAAAGCCTGATGTAAGGACAAAGTGTCAATTGTAGGAAGAGATTGGGAACGGAATGGTAGAGCTTGCGGAGGCACGGTGGAGTAATGGATAGCAGAACGGATTGAGGAATCGGAGAGACGAGTTCGAATTCCAGTCAAATCCATTACATTTACTTACGTGCTAATACCCTTGAGAGAGGTATGGATCCTCTTCTTCTCCCTCCAGCTATGGGTAAATAGCAGGACAGACTAGGTTCTATAGACGTGGATAGTAACTGGTCTACCGCAGAAAGAAATGACAACCTACTGCAGGAAAAAATATGGCTTATCAGTCGCCTAAGCCTGTATCACGCATGGTACATAACTGACTGTGAGCCGAGTTAGAATTTGTTGTGTTCGTTACGTTTACTTACGTCTAAATATCCTTAGGAAATGTATGAATCAATCTCTTCTCATACTCCCCAGATATGGGTTAAATAATAACTTAGAAAAAAATCATTGTTATCTCAAAAAGAAAACTTAATACAATATTCAAAAATATTTGCAAAAATATGAATTTTATTTAGAATCCAAAAAAATATTCCGGTTTTAAAGAGAGTTGAAAAACCTTCAAAAAATCAACAGCTAGTTTTTAAAAATCATCAAATTTGCATTAATTTTATTGATTAACCCTTTGAGACCTGCGTTCCTGAACAATATTAACTCTTCTGCCAGAGCTTGTGGGTTTAAATTTCGCAAATAATTCGTATGTAATGTTTCACGGTAGATATAAAAATAGTTACAAGTGTTTACAAGTGTTTACCCACTTTCAACCAGTAACTGAACATTAAGTCGTTTTTCTCTACCACTGTTCAATCGGTGGCTGGGTATTAAGTCATTTTTGTCTAACAACGGGGTAAAGCGGTGGTCAGGGCTTAAAGTGTTACGGTCACGTGCAATTACACTTGTAACAGTGACATTTTTTTAAATTCCTTTTTTATTAGCGGCGATGGTTATTCGTCTGAAACAAATTAAGCTCTCATAATGATGAATAAATGTTTGCGATAAAAAGTTAGAAAAGAAAACCAGAAATATTTATGCTTAAATGACGTTCTAACTGAAGATGGTCAAAATGTTCACAAAATAAAAGGAGTTACAATGATATATTTTATCTAAGATAAGTACGATAAGTTCGTTGTGTCTAAAATAACTTACTTTATTTGAATTAGGCATTTCAGTTAATAAATATACTTTTTAGTCCCATAAAATGTGTATACGAGCAGAAAGGATCCCCAGACTAGGCTGTGTCGAAGGGCAGAGTCTCGTCTCGGGAAACAGCTACCCGACCTCCGGCCCCGCTTTTATACGTTGCCTACTGGGAATTTTTGGCCGAGTCTACCCCACATTAAATTCGGCCTTGTGCCACATCTGACCGCGTGGGGCGGTTGGTAGATATCCTGCCGTTGGAGATTCATTGGGGAATTCACTTGACTCACTTCTAGCAGTAGACTACTTCTTCTACGCGCTGCTGGCGAATCTTATATATGTTGTTCTTGTCTTAAGTATTATCGTTCATTACCAACCTCCGTGTGATTATTCTATTCAGTAACCTTTCCTAGGTTACAAAACTAACGCAGGGAGATTCTAAGAGAAGTGTCGTACAATTTCGAGCAAAATGTCCGTCTGGGGTTATTCATTTTTATTTTCATTTTATATAACTTGTAATTAACATTCTATAATAACGGGAGCCGGTATTAAAAAAAATAAAAATTTGTAAATTTATTTTCTTCAAGGAATAAAAGACATGATTATGCTTGTGTTTTTTATATAATTGCATATAATAAAAACTAGACCGAAAACTCATTATCTGAACTGAATCTGCCCAAACCTCTCTTGAAAAAGGAGCGTACCATCCTTTTTCTTTTGATATACCAGCACTAATTCTTGGGAATAAGCTGTCAGAATGAAACTTCCGTCTTATTAAAGATTCATTCTGACAGCTTATTCCCAAGAATTGCTGCTTTATTGTTATAGTGGAACACACCTATTCTATAGTTAAAAGACTCTCCCACCTATAATAAGTAGTAGTAGTAAGAGTAACGAGTCAGTCGGTGGGTCAGTCAGTTGGCTGATCGGTTGAACTCTCTGCCTTCTGGCGGGGAGGAACCCGAAAGAGGCTACACCGAAGAGCGGATTCTCTTTCGGGGAGGTAAACCGACCCTGAACCCGTTTATTCGGGTTCAATGGGCATATTTTTGGCCGAGCCCACGGGCTCGGAGATCCCACGTTAAAAAGGCCTTGTGCCACATGACGCCCTCGTGGGGGGATGACTGAATATCGTCGGTGAATCAGTCGATGTCGGGCAACAGTTAGTCGAATACTAAAGTATCAGCGACTACAACTAGATTACTCTGCGTTATACCTATTATATCAAGTTCCTAACGTTTTGTACGTCGAACTTATTTTAGGACCGACTTAGTACAAATAAGCCTCCACTGTGAAATCACTCCACAACATTTATGAAAACTGCTGAGCGGATGCTTTCTAGACCTCTACACCCTTGACATCCTCTGCGATTAACCGTTATCGATCCCGCATAACATCATAGTCTATCATTCTTACGTTGCTAAAAGAATGCCATTCAGTATAACTCTGCCTTAAGAATAGCGTAAAATGTGCTTGCATATATAATTGGGACGTGCGTACAGCATAATTAATATCGGTTAGTAAAATAGTCTACGCTTCCAAAATGGAATTGTAAGGCACGAATTCATCTTCCCCACTCCAACGGCTATGCATAAAATAACAGGTCAGAATAGTATCTCAAGCTTCCAGTGGTAGACAGTATAAAACATGTGCCTTAGAAACAGTGTAAATCCATTTGTTCTTGTTAAATAGCAGAGTAGTCTGTATTCTGTAATATTGAATGGCATCCATTATCGGATGAAAAAAAAACCCCAAACAAACTCTGTTTTGAAATAATTTTATCTTAATGAAGAAAAGTCATAGAAAAAGAAGAAACAAGCCAGTTGATAGCAAAAGACAATTGGGAGTTACGTCATATTCTACAGCGTTCTGTAACAAAACATTCATGAAGGGCATGAATCGATGAATGAGTAAAGAAACAGGTTAGACGAAAAATGAAATACACGTCAGGGAAATAAAATTATTTATGTAACCATGGAAACAACATGCACACACACCCAATCAAATATTCATGCATACGCACACATACACACACATATATGATTTAAGATATAATAAATAGCAGATGTCTTTATATATAGTACACAATATTAAAAATATTAGAATAATATAAAAATAGAGCGTTAATAATTTTATATGAAAATATTACTAACTTTTAAATATCAATTTTATCCCGACATATTAATAAATATTTAATTTGTCACTTGAAGGATATTATGACATAATAAATCAATTAAAATATTAATTAAAAATATTAACTAAAATATTATAATTTAATAATAAAAAGTTACAAATATTATAATTTAATTAATATAGCAGGAAAAATAATCAGCTTAATAACTGAAAGACGTAAACAAAAGCAAAATTTAATGAACGGGCGCGTATCAATGAAAGGTAAATTCATGAACGTGTACAAAATGGAGTTAAAAAGCGAATTGAAAAAGACGTGGAAGAAACAGAAAAAATTTAAAAAAAAATGGAAATATCTTTTAAAACCATAACCCCCTGAACACTGTAAATTTTATCATGAAACATCGATGTCGAGATAAAATTGATATTTGAAAGTGAAGTATTCTTTTCATATATATATATATATATATATATTTTTATGGGAGAATATGACATATAAATTCTATATATAAAAACAATATTATGCAGTTAAAAATTATAGTGGGAAAATTCTGTGTAACGAAAATCGTCTTCTACAAAGATAGGAACAGACAAAAATAAACATCACTAAAGTAATGTTTTTATTAAAGAGAAGTCCTTCTAGAGGACGAAACGCCTTACACAAAAATTTGCCCCTTTGTCATTTACTTGCTTACTGCACACACACACACACACTCACTCACACACACACACACACACACATATATATATATATATATATATATATATATATATATATATATATATAGAGAGAGAGAGAGAGAGAGAAAGAGAGAGGGATAGGGGGAGCCAAACAAGTTTTATTGAATTCAGCCGACACAATTTAAGTCTGTTTAATTTTTTTTAATTATTTTGTTTCAAAATTTAAAAAAAGATGTTTTCCCTTCCCTATCTATACTTATATAATTCTATCAATAAAATATTATTTTAGTCCAATGAAGGATTTCTAACTGCGCTACACAGTCTTTATTTCAATTTTGTTATTCCTTTGTATAACAATAAATATATATTTTTTATATAAGGTGTAGTTAAATTGATATGTCATGTGATATGTATATTAATAATACATATATATATATGCATATTAATAATTCATATATATATATGTATATATATATATGTATATTAACAATATATATACACATATATATATATATATATATATATATATATATGTATATATATATATATATATATATATATATATATATTATTAAATAAAAAAGGGAAAAATACAATAACAATTTAACAGCCATATTCAAAACTGTCATGGATGTTAAGAACTAAAAATAACCACAACACGAATTCTGAAGTAGACATATATAAAAAAAAAACAACACTCAGAACCGATTTTTGTAATACATAGGGGGAAACTGCAGAAATTTAGAAAAAAAAAAAATATATATATATATATATGAACACAAAAAGGATCTTATACACGACACTTTATCAAATGCATTAGTTATACATAGAAATAAATTCAACCACAAATTCTATCTAAAGAACGCCACACTTACTAAAAGAGAGACTAACTTATTTAGACAAAAATTCTCGAGAGTGCCGCTATCAAATCTTATCAAAATATAAAATTTGTACCCCGGATTTTTCCAAATATATTCATTCCTAAAAGAATAATTCTTTTCCCAAAACGACATGCATGAGTATTAAAATGTTAAAATATCAAAAGAAATTGGCTGAATTCATATCCTCTTGTTACATACAAATTTTATAATACATAAATGTTTCATCTACTAAAATAATTGATATATTAATTCCATGAAAAAATTCAACATGCTTTACTCACTTTCATTTATTAAACATTAAATTTCCGTCACTTATTATCCACATTAAAATAGCAAGACTTTTGGGTTAACCTGCTGAATATTTATGAGCGTCACTAAACGTTAAAAATTTAAGAAAAAATTACAATATTTTTACCTTTCTTTATAAATACTTGTTTCAAAACAAAACCGTTATATTTGCTTTGATAAATTCCATCTGAGGACGAAAAGTGTTGCCTTTCTTTTTGCCGTTATTCATATTGTACTTTCACGGATATATTTTGGATATACTAAAGCTTTTACACAAATACACACACACAAACACACACACACACACATATATATATATATATATATATATATATATAGCTAACCTCTAATCCTTACCGTATATTTCCATGATCATTTTTATAAGGTTTCCATTTTATATATGTAATTCTATCTATCTATATATATATATATATATATATATATATATATATATATATATATATATATATATATATATAGCTAACCCCTAATCCTTACCGTATATTTCCATGATCATTTTTATAAGGTTTCCATTTTATATATGTAATTCTATCTATCTATCTATCTATCTATCTATCTATCTATCTATCTATCTGTATATATATATATATATATATATATATATATATATACATATATATATATATATATATATATATATATATATATATATATATACGTGTGTGAATGTACACATGCCTGTTTGTGTGAGTACGTAAAATCATTCGTATATATATATATATATATATATATATATATATATATATATGGTATCAGGAAGCGTATGCTACTACTGATGGTGCCAACTAATGATGTCTTTGAAAACTGATTTTCTCAACATTTTCTCTGGCTAATGCATTTTTTTTTTATTTCCTGAGGCCTAATATTTTCCTTTTCTCCGACAGGATCTAATGAATTTGCCCGACGGCAAACATATTCGTGAAAATCTTTTCGAGACGTGTCAGTAGTCGTATTTACAGCCATTGAAATTAGCCGGAAAATCAAATACTGACGCATAGACCAGAAAATGTGTTTAAAAAAAAAATTGACAATTCGAACGTGACGTTGTTTAGTGATTTTCATTTGCAACACTTGGAAAGGAAAATTCACTGATCTAATTAAAAGCTTCTAATTTGAAATAAGAAAACCTTAATCATTACCTTGATACTTAAGTTTTCCATAATTATGGACGAAATCTTTTTATTCATATAAATTCACAATAGATTTTTATTTGGTTCTCATTTAATTAAGATTTGTATGTTCTTAAGCAACCTTTCAGCTAATTTGTGTCTCCATTCCTAGAACAACGATTCTGGTTTGGATTTAAAGGATTCTTCGTGGAAACATTATAATTGTGGAAATAATTAGACTTATGAACACTTGCCAGCCTAAATTCCTCAAGACATCTCAACTCTGCGTCAATCTCTAAATATCTGAGAATGCCAGCCTGTTTTTTTCTACATTTTTTTTTGTTTTTGCTAAGGTGGTACCCTGTAGAAAAATTTCTTCGTCCCGTGCCGTTTACTCTGTTTTCTTCGTGACGGTCATTTTGATGTCTTCCAATGAACCTGTGTCCAATGGATTCAGATGATGTCTGGCACTCTGTAATTTGTGACACAATTTACGTAGAAGTTGTGTAGAAGCTCAGTTCTGATGTTTGTATTCTATTGTGCCTGTCCAAGATTGAGAAGGCCAATGTGTGCACCATTCTGATCTTTGGTGGTAGCACCTGTTAGGGTCACAACTATGGGTAAATCGTTAATCCACAAACTGGGGTTAAAACACTACGGAAGTATAAAAACAGGATGCAACACCAGAAATACTTTGTAAAAAAATTATTACATACAATAAATTTTTGAGGAAAAATTATTACCAGCAATACATTTTTGAAAAAAAATATAACCAACAATAAAAATCTTATTGGCATTAAATAACCCATTGAGGTTGATATGCTGTTAAACAAAACAAAACCAACAAACAAATACAAAATACTAGTGAATATTCCCTCTATTGTAACACTAAATGTTTCTACTTAACAATCTTAACAAAATATTACGATACCAATCGTAAGTATATTTAAAGAAGTAAGAGGGTACAAATTAAAAAACTCAGAATTGACAAAGTTTTCCATTTCACTGTAGCAGACGTTAAATATGTGGGAGTGTTATTGCCTCCTATATCTTCTCTCTCTCTCTCTCTCTCTGTCATTTTCTTTCTTTTTTCACTGCAAATAAACTGCGTCTCCGATATGTTCTTTTTTTCCTTGTGATCAAAAGCGCAATATTTATAGGTCATTAGCTGGGTGTAAATCCAATAATAAATGAACCGGATAGAAAATAATTTCAGTAAATATACACAAATAGAAAGGAGTGTAAGACAAGGATGTGTTTTCTCACCGGATTTATTCAACCTTTCCAGTGAAGCGATCCTGAAGGAACGAGAAATCCTACCAGGATTTATTATTGGCGGCCAGAATCTTAACGACATAAGTTATGCAGATGAAACAGTGTCAATAGCCGACATAAAATGAAAGTACAAGAAAGGTAGTAAAGGAAAAGTGAGAAGAAAAGACTAAACACAATTCATCTAGGTATTGACCAGGTTCGGTCATTTTATTTGAACCAATTTTTCAAAGTGATATGGGCGTAAGAGCTCTCTACCTTGTGTGGCTCTTGGACCTTGTATGGAGTGGACAATAGTAGAAAAGGAAAATAACGTAATTGATGGCATATAAGACGCACCTTAATTTCAGCTGGACAAATAAAAAACATAGTAATTAGTAAAATTAATAAAATTATTAGTAAATCGTACGGCCTAGGTTACATTTATGGGGTATTATTTTAGTTAAACAAGCCATGATTACAATTAAACGAAAAATAATAGGAAAAAAAGAAAACGATCCTATAAAACCTTTATTACATCCTTTATATGATCTGTACAACCTGCATCTTGTAAATGTCTTATTGAAATAATTAGGATATAAAAATTCTCATTGTATTTATACCAATGCAACCGGAAGTTATCGCAAGAAAAATATTAATGAAACAAATATATTTTACAAATATATAATTTGAATTTACTGCATAAAATTTTAGTGAAACAAAGTACTAATATTAAACGTAATGAAATTAATATAATGAATATTATCAATGATAACACTTTTAATCTGCATAATAGCCTTTTAAATAATGACAATAGGTATATGAAAGTTAATCTAAAGTCTAAGTTAGTAAGAGTTGCCAGGTAGCTAATATCGGCCGATTATCGCGAATTTTAAAACTAATATGGAATATAAGACGCAGGGGAATTTTAAAAGATATTTTTAATAAAAAAATAAGTGCGCCTTATATGCCGAGATGAAAAGGCAGAATGGGAGCAGATTTCTGTCTGGTTTTATTTTCAAAGATTATGTAGATAAAAAGTTTAAGAGTAAGTTAATAAATAAAACTGATTCTTGCAATACGGTTTCAAGCCCTATACACTCTCTGGTATAATGTTTTATTGATCCAGTGTTCTGTGAGTAAAAAGTAATGATTATGCAAAGTAAAGCTAGTGATAAAAATATGAACAAAAAACAATCCTAGCAAAAATCACTTTGTGTTAAGACTCTTTACTTAACATCAAGTCGCAAGAAATATGTTTATATTAAATTAAGCAAGATCTTATTCACAAATATATTCCACTAGTATGATGTCCTAAACAGCGCGCAGTCCCGAATTTAGGTAAAAATGGCAGCGGTAAAAATGGCAGCGGTAAAAATAGCAAAAGTGGATAAATAGGTACAAATGGCAAAAGGAAAAAAAAATATAGATGAATATCTCACAATGAGTTTCTTAAAATCTTGGATACAATACATCATGGAAAAACATGAGAAGTTTGTCAAATTAAAAAGAATATTCAGATAAAGCTCCCCCCTCCCATGAGATTTTACTTTTTAAGAGATTACGTCTGAACACACTGAAAAACTTGGGAAAAAACAATTATAGGTCCACTTGATGAAACCGAAAAAAAAAACAAAACAATAAAACATTAATTATTTCAGAGTTTATCAGACAACGACAGGGTTAGACTGGTGCCAGAAAAATTTAAAATCTGGTCTGATGCGTTTTCAATCTTTTAATACTCAAGACGTCTCTGAGAGGCGTCATATAGACATTTAGCAAATAGGTGTGAACAGAAATTCAAAAGGTTTGCTGAGGAATAGGCTGTGTGAACTCTAGAATATTTATTAGGTTGGTGCAAAAATAATGACGTAATAATGTCGCTTTTTGACGTCAAAAAACGACATTATTACGTCATTATTTTTGCACCAACCTAATACTTCGTTTGCCATAATTTACTAATAAAATAATTAAATTAGACTCTGAAAGTCAATCCGAAAACTGTGAATGGGATTCCTAACCTTCGCCTTTGCGATTTTTCCGATTCCCAGATTCCGATTAATCGTCACAACACTAATATATATATATATATATATATATATATATATATATATATATATATATATATATATATATATATATATATATGTATGTATACACTAATACACTTATTTTATATATATATATATATATATATATATAAACACTAATACACTTATTCTCTCTCTCTCTCTCTCTATATATATATATATATATATATAAATATATATATATATATATATATATATATATATATATATATATACAGTGTAACCCGGATATAAGAGAGTTGTCGGGACCGGAGAAGAAGTCTCTTATATCCGGGGTTTCTCGTATATCCGGATTTGGTCTATTTTGTTTAGGTAAGTATGGCTCTAATTTGGGACCAGAGAAAATCTCTCTTATATCCGAGTTTCTCTTATATCCGGGTTACACTGTATATATACATATATATATATATGTGTGTGTGTGCTTTTACTGCAATTAGGGGTAGGAACCAAGCGCCCCCCGCCCCAATAAAACTTCTAAAAATCGACATCGAAAATTTTTTTAAAATGTTTTTACTACTAGGAGCGGGAACTTAGCTCCTATTTAAAGCAAAAGGATAAGGAGCCTAGCTCCCCCACTAGAGTAAATATCTATTTAAAAATATTGAGCGGGGGACTTAGCCCTATTTTAAACTAGATGGATGTGAGCTTACACCCATCCTTCTCGAAACGGTCATAATTTTCTGTTGTCGAATTGTCATTTTTTCCCTATTTATCCACTTTTGCCATTTTTACCGTTGCCATTTTTACCGCTGCCATTTTTACCGAGCACCCACAATCCCAGTACCCATGTGTGCATAACACAACCGGATGTTCTCTCTGCGACGGCAACAATTAAAATAATAATGAAAAAAGATAGGGTGCGCGCGCTTCTCTCCATGGATATTTCCGGTTAAAATATACGGGTGTACGAAATTCTCTTTCATCCTTTTCAACCACTCAGGAATATTCCCGCCAAAACTAAAACTCAACACCAGGAGCACGTACCTGTTTAAACAAAGCTATAAAAACGACACACCGGGCTGACAAGAGGAGGTCGGCTTAACACCTCGACCACATCAAATAACCGCCGACCAGTGTCAATTTCGTCCTTGAAGATAGACGAATCAACCAAGGACACCCCACCGTATAACAACTGTATGTACCCACTAAACTGGTGAATCCACGCCAGTTAAGTCAATTACTTATAATTACTTATACAGGTAATCATTATTGTGTATGTATGCTGAAAACTGATCAATACAATTCTTGCTTGTTCTCTTTTAGCAACCATACGCTAGTTATACCGTAGGTGAACTCAAACTGTAGCAGTGGTAGTTTGAGCCACACTTGGTATCGGCATCTTTCGTCTTTCCATGGGTTAAATAGGTGAATTTTTTTGACTTAGTAAAAAAAAAAAGAAATAAAATGTTATGTTTATTTCGTAAGATCTCCGATAATAACGAATCTTTTATCCGTTATATATCCGTTATTACAGAATTTTGTTAAAATTGTTTTATTTGTTATTATTCCTAGCTGTTAATCTCTTATTGCACCAAATATGAGCTATGGTAAGTAGTAATCCTAGTCGTCTAAAGTGTCGTAGGTAATACATCAATGAGCGAATGATCTGAAATCAAAAAGGTTCACGGTACCATGCCGTATCCCATGTTCGAACTAAGACCGAAGAGGCTAGTTTCTTTCTTCGAGACATGTGATGTAGATTTCTTTTTTTCTTTTCCAAAAGAAAAAAAAAGGTCAGAACTTGCAAGGCAACAAATGGTTTGAATCAAAAGTTATCCTTATCCAAGACTGGATGCCAACCAAGAATATTGAGCCCAAACTTTCCTGCTATTTACTCATAGCTGGACTTGGGGAGATTCCTGCCTTTTCTAACGGTATTAGCACGTAAGTGAATGCAAAGAACGTGACAGCAATTCGAACTCGGCTCTCCGATTCCTCAATTCGAACCATTATTCATTAGCCAACGTTCATACATTCAATATCACGGAGTGTGAGAACTGAAAAACACCAACCCACCTAGGGTAACAATACACCATTCTTGGTCTAATGTCACTCATATAAAGATAGGGTGGGCAGTGAATGTTCGTTATTTTCTAGACCGATACAATTAACCGCCTTATTCTTCCGGCAACTTTTACAATGGCACGAATATACACGGTTCATATTTGTGCCATCGCATAAGTTGTTGGAAGAATGGTTGGTTCATTGTATAGCTCCAGAAAATACCTAACTTCTGCTGTCATATGGACTGTGATAACTGTTCTGCAATGGTGTTAATCCTTTATTCTAACTAATACGATAGTTATGAGGTACAGATACAAGTCTAATGATGTAAATCCTTTATTCTGACTAATACGATAGTTATGAGGTACATGTATAAGTCTACTGATGTAAATCCTTTATTCTGACTAATACGATAGGTATGAGGTACAGGTATAAGTCTAATGATGTAAATCCTTTATTCTGACTAATACGATAGTTATGAGGTACATGTATAAGTCTACTGATGTAAATCCTTTATTCTGACTAATACGATAAGTATGAATCATCCATATATCCCATTTATTACAGTATTTTCTTATAAGTGTTCTATTTTATTATTAATTATTATTGTTAATCACTAGTTATGCCTAATAATATCCACGTTTAAAACGAATCTTAGGTCAGGTCAGGTCAGGTTTAATAAGTGTCATAAACTACATCCGCGTCCAGGGTAAGACGATAAACTGCATCCAACAGCAAGGCCTCTGATCAGGAGTTTTGAGGAGCGAGGAATCACTTCTTAATTGCTGGTGTTCCCAGGTACACCCTGACCCGGGATGGTAGCACCTATTAGGGTCCCAGCTATGGACAAATATTTAACCCCGAAACTGAGGTAAAAAGTATTATAAAAGTGTAAAAATATGTTTTAATACCAGAAATAATTTGTAAAAAATTATTACCAGAAATATTTTTTTCAAGGAAAAAACTATTTCCAGCAGTATACTTTTGAAAAAAATATTACCAGCAATACGTTTTTAAAATTAATATTACCAGCTATAAATTTTTGAGGAAAAAAATATTACCAGAAATAGATTTTTGAAAAACAAAATTTTACCAGGAAAAAAATTTATCGGCATTAAATAACCCGCTGACGTTGATATGCCGTAAAACAAACCAAATCAACCCAAATCAAACTTTTGTTGGCGTTAAATGACCCACTGAGGTCGATATGTCATAAAACAAAACAACAAACATGTTATTAATTAGAGTTGTTAATCAATAACTCTGTCTAATGTAATCAACGGACGTCCTGGGTATGACGGTAAACTACATCCGCGTCCTGGGTATGACAGTAAACTACATCCGCGTCCTGGGTATGATGATAAGCTACATCCGCGTCCTGGGTACGGCGATAAACTGCATCCAACAGCAAGGTCTCAGATAATGTTTTCAGAAAAATAATGTTGCCAGCTCTAAGTTTTTGAAACAATAATGTTGCCAGCTCTAAGTTTTTGAAACAATAATGTTGCCAGCTCTAAGTTTTTTTGTAAAAAAGTAATGTTGCCAGCTATACGTTTGTGGTAAAGGAATAATGTTGCCAGCTATACGTTTTTTTGTAAGGGAATAATGTTGCCAGCTATACGTTTTTTGTAAGGGAATAATGTTGCCAGCTATACGTTTTTTCGTAAGGGAATAATGTTGCCAGCTATACGTTTTTTTGTAAAGGAATAATGTTGCCAGCTATACGTTTTTTTGTAAGGGAATAATGTTGCCAGCTATACGTTTTTTTGTAAGGGAATAATGTTGCCAGCTATACGTTTTTTTGTAAGGGAATAATGTTGCCAGCCATACGTTTTTTCGTAAGGGAATAATGTTGCCAGCTATACGTTTTTTTGTAAAGGAATAATATTGCCAGCTATACGTTTTTTTTGGAAGGGAATAATGTTGCCAGCTATACGTTTTTTCGTAAGGGAATAATGTTGCGAGCTATACGTTTTTTGTAAAGGAATAATGTTGCCAGCTATACGTTTTTTGTTGTAAAGGAATAATGTTGCCAGCTATACGTTTTTTTTAAACAATAATGTTGCCAGCTATACATTTTTTATTCCATACAAAATAGGCATTTAAAATTCATATAAACTGGATTTGGCATTAAATAACCCACAGTGGTTGATATGCCATAAAACCCAAACAAACAAACAATGTAATCAACGGTGAAACGAATCTTATATCCGTCACATGAATTTCTTACAGTATATTGTTATAATTGTTTTATCATGTTATTGTTGTTACTGCTGTGGTGTGAGATCTGGCAAAACACAACACTTAACTCGACAATATCATTCGTAATAGTAGTATTCAAAACTCAGCTAGACATGTCACTGCAATAATATCTCCCTTTTTTTTTCCAAGACCATTACCTCGGTCTACTTATCATGAATGGATCAATTCATTCATGTTAGTAAGGTGGGTAACTGGCTCTTACCACAATCGTTAATCTCTTATTTTGCCGAAAAACGAAAACAAAAACGAAGCTTCTATACGACATTTAACTTTTATTTCAGTATATTGTTATAATTGACTGTTTTATCATTAATCCTTATTGTTAATATTCTACTGTGCCTAAAACGTCAACAATACGAATTAATCTTCGATCTATCGCATTACTTTTAGTACAGTATTTTGTTATAATTCTTTTTATTTTATGATTAATTATATTTGTTAATCTCTTATTGTAGCTCAAAAACGGTAAGAACTAATTTTCTCTCTGCTATATATAACTTTTATTATAGTATTTTGTTCTAAGTGTTCTGTTTATTATTAGTTATTGTCGTTAACCTGTAGGGACATTATTATTATAAATAAATAAATAAAAAATGATAATAATGAAAATTATGAATGAAATAAAACAATAACATAATATATTGCATAAATTAAATTAAATAAACAATTTAAAAAATAAAATACTCCCAGCATGCAACAAAAACAGTTCCTGCCGGCAATACGTACATCCCGCCAAAAGATGTTAAATTCAATCTCTTCGCAAAGAGCTTTGATATGGGCAACACATATCCAACTTCTCTCTATGATATGGCGTGTAATAATACGGAGTAACTCCTCCTTTTTATCACATGTACCATAAACTCATTTCAACCTAAAAATACACACACCAATACACACAAGAAAGATATAAATAAATTGTATGAAATTAACGTACATTTTACCATGCTTTTCTTCTTATTTCTGCACATTTTATTTCGTGTCAAGTATACTTTTATCTCCGTGAAAACAAGGCTAATTTATGCTGCTTTGATGTGAGCGAACCCTTGTAAATATCTTATTGCTCCTAAAAATTTAAATGGTAAGAATGAATCTTTTATTCGTTACATAACTATTTTTCGCATTCTGTTATAATTGTACCGTATTATTATTACATATTGTTGCAAATTTCTTAATCTGCATGCAAATAGCAACGACAAGAGCAAATCTCCTATATGCCGCACAACTTTTATTACATCATTTTATTATTTGTTTTAATATGTTATGATTTGTCATGTTGTTAATCTATCATTAGATCTATTGAACTAATTAAATATTAATAAAATTGTGTATGTAATGGAAAACATCAACCTATAGTTTGTGCGCTGTACTATTCACAGATTCAGCTATTTCAGATATTGGAGCATTTAAAAATATCCCCGTGGATAATGGAGGTCTTTTATAATGTGTATCGTCTAGTGAAATCGAAGAACAAAAGCAAAAACTACAGAACAGATAAGAAGAGGAAATATGCAATGTTCTATTTTCATCAATGATTATCTCGCTTCTACACTCAATAAAAGCGGCGGTTACGTCGGGGACCTGTCTGAATTATATAAATTTATATTTTCGGGTACGGTTGCGTGTGTTAAAGTAAGCATATTCCGTGGAGACTGGATTTCCTCCGAGCATGAAAGACGCATATTAGATCCCATTGCACCTTGTGTAGATTTCTTCTGAAAGGTCAGATCTAAAGTTGAAAAATATTTTAAAATTTTCTTCTTTTTTTTTTTTTTTAAATTTATTTACGAGTTTATTCATGCCATCAAAAATAACAGTACGTTTCGTCTTCATGTATATGCGTGTTTACATATATATATATATATATATATATATATATATATATATATATATATATATATATATATATATATATATCGTTTCAGGAAGTATGTCTCCTGTCATTCTTTTTTCTTTGCAAAGAATCAGATTTGACCATATACTGCTGCCATATCTGTGTTGAACTTACACAAACCACGCTTTCTACTGTCTTTACAATCATTGAAGCCGTCTCCTGCGGAAGAACGTATTATCCACCCGGTTGTCTTTTTCTCCACAGACGTAACGTTGAAAGCCGGTTGCTATTCTATCGCTATTTCAATGACAAATGTTCCCATTCTTTAGCTACAAAAGATCAGGTACTTGCATAGACTCGACGTACTACTTTCAAAGAATCGAATGAGGCTCATTTATCCCTAATTCCAAATGTAAGATGAAAATCGTTTCAGATAACTTCTTTTTTTTCCCCAAGGACTACCAATTTATGAAACAGCTTCCTGCGTGTATGCTTCCCTGAATACAACAATTTTAACCGCTTCAATTCAAAGTTTACTCTCATATATGGGGACACTTAACAGATAAAAAATAAGTCCGATGAAGTAAAAGAAAGCGCTATCTACTACACGATTTTTTTTACATTTTTCCATTACTTTTAATATACCAGAATCTAAAATAGAAGTAGATAGACCGTCCACACTCCTCCCAGGACTTTTGAACAATTTTAGTTTTATTCCTTGTTTCCTGTTTAGGATTTGGTTTCTTGTTCCATCTTTAAGAATTTTCATTTTCTTTCACTTCGAGTATCCCATTGCGTTATAGTAACATTTTCGTCTTGTTTGATTAAGAAATCAAAAGTTCTTAGAATAACTGAGAAATAGGTATTCTGGTCTGAATAATTTGTCATAATTTATCATATAAAAATCCGACTATAATCTATATATAGCACACACATATATATATATATATATATATATATATATATATATATATATATATTAAAGACATTTTTTATGTTTAACGTTCTTTTTATAGATACAAGTATTTAAGTAAATGCTCTGTCTATAATAAACAGTATTAAATAACATTTACCGGCCTGAATGTCCGAGAAATTTTCATAGAAAATATTCGTCCTTTGACAGGATTCGAACCTGCATCCTATACAGAAACGCCATTTAGCCGGGCGTGCCTAACCGATTCGGCCACGAAGGAGCGTTCGGTTGGCAAGGTCGAATTTGAAGTTTATAAGCAGTAAATTCGACCTTGCTAATCGAACGCTCCTTTGTGGCCGATCGGTTAGGCACGCCCGGCTAAATGGCGTTTCCGTATAGGATGCAAGTTCGAATCCTGTCAAAAGACGAATATTTTCTATGAAAATTTCTCGGACATTCAGGCCGGTAAATGTTATTTAATACTGTTTATTATAAACAGAGCAGTTACTTAAATACTTGTATCTATAAAAAGAACGTTAAACATAAAAAATGTCTTTAATAAATAAATTGTCGGACTTTGTCCATTTCTTAAGGTATATATATATATATATATATATATATATATATATATATATATATATATATATAGCATATTAATACTGTAGACAGATATTGTAAAATTTAGAGCGTATTCTCTTATGAGCCTTATCCCTCGTCGCTCTAAACAATATCTGATACCCTACTATCCTTCCATGTTCCTGTTCATTTACATAAACGCTATATATATATATATATATATATATATATATATATATATATATATGTGTGTGTGTGTGTGTGTGTGTGTGTGTGTGTGATTCGCAGACAGTGCTGCTTCGCTGTATCACAGCTCTTCAGTGCGACTAGACATCCGAATGCCTCAAGCCAGGATTGAAACATGTTACTCCCTTCTTGTGTTTGTCCTCATTTGCCTTCAATAAGCACTTTGAATGTCAGGTTTTCCAAGCCTTGTCTCCTCATTATATGTCCCTGAAATGTCAAGGACATGTTTCTGAACCTAAGCAAAATTGTCCTTCCCCGTCTCATTTTCTCAAAACTTCCAAATTGCTTACATGACGCATCCATGGTATTCTTAGGATTTGTCTTTCGAACTGGATCTCTGTTGCCTGAAATCACCTCTTCATCTGAGAAAACACTATTCAACATTCACTGGCAAATTGTAAGATTGACATTATGTAGAAGTTGAGTTCTTTTACCTTAGTTCCAATGGAATTGCCACGTTTGTAATAATTTGTTTAGATTTGCAAGACATATTTCGCTATTCGGATTTCCGATCACATACTTATATGCTATATTTCCTATAGCCTAATATCTCACTACCCGCGTCTTTATTTTATAGCTAACACTTTAACTTGTCATGTTGCGGATGTGTGTGATGTGTGTTGGAAAGGAATAGGTTTAAATTATCAGAAGGTTTAAAATTGTGTGTTCAATAATCTTCCATCCGCAACAATTAATACAAGAATGAGAATAAAGATTCATAAACATCTTGTTTCAAAACGTAACAATTGAATTTATTAATATTTGATATACGTGCATGAAGAGTGAGTGAAAAGTTTAGACAGAGTTGTGTCTCTTAGATTAGGTAAATATTTGTACCTAAGTTCATAAAGTGAAAGTAATTATTAAACCGTAATTTAGAAGAATAAAGTTTCTTTAGCATATTTGGAATTGTGTATTGTACAAGTTGGTAAAAATTCAGAAGAGATTTCAGAGTTCGTACTTGCATGAATGTTGGTAATGGTCTTTAACGTCTGACTGCATTAGTTAAGACGGGAGTTCTTGAAGATTACATCTTGGTAGCAATGAATGAGACGCGAGAGAGAGAGAGAGAGAGAGAGAGAGATGTAAAGAAACTCGAGGGAGTTTACACGTGTTCTGTTTATATATCATCGTGAATCACGTGACTGGCTGAGATGGAAAAAGCAGTAAAACAGATTGGTCGCATGCAGACAGTTTGATTGGTTAGAAGTGACCAATCAGCGAGCTAGATTGAAGGTGATTAACCAATGAAGGCTTGTTATATATTTGTAAGATGGTGATGGTGAAAATTATAACAGGAATAGTGCATTTCCTAGCAGGGCTAACTGGCTTGTTGTGGAAGATTCCACAGTCACTCTTGCAAATGATCATACATTGAGTCTTATAACTGATATTGATAAAATAACTTTGTTTCAGAATAGATACCCTCACAACTTTAACTCTTAAGTTTTTTCTTTGTTTTGGGGGGAGGTCTTTTGTTAGTAAGAACTTTTTTCTTCAGTTGAGTTCGCTTTCCGGTAAACTTGGCAAATGAAATTGGTTAAAATTGATTCTTACTCCTTACGAATGTTTCGTTGAAAATCATATTGTTAACTTTCCGAATAAGTCAGATCAGGAATTACCATCTTTCAGTAGAAGAAAGGAATTTTTCTCATTTTATTTTATTTTATTTTAGTTTATTTCTTTCTTACTTAAATTTCTTTATGTAAGTGTATTAATTTTTAAATATGTAAATATATATCTTGGCTTACAAAATTCGACAAACACAAAAAAGAAACACTACCGAAATCACTTCTAACAACACAAAATTCATAATTATACCCTCTAACCCACTTTCTACAAAACTTGCAAATAAAAAAAAGGATCATTAGTACAAAGAAAATCGGAGATATAATTAGGAAGAATGAAAATAAGTCCAACATTAATTCAGTCGTTGGTACACATCAAATAAACGCTTATAATATAAAAACCTTTATATCGGAGTCAGCATGTAATCTAATAACATATCTATACGATCTTACAAATGCACACCTTAATTAAAACAGAACATAATTCTTTACATCAAATGTACTTCGCAACTATAAACAGGCATGAAAAACATTTTATTACATTACCAACGTTTGTTGAATCCGTTCTTCAAATTTCTAACGTATGTTTATCTAAAACAAACGGCATGTACGTAAAAATGTTCCTAAATTAAAATTCCTCATCTTTGTTGCCATGTTTATCCCAACGTTTCGGTCGAAGTACGCTCCGACTTTCTTCAGGTGATTGGAATGTTGAACTGAACCCTATATTTCGCTCGCTGGGGTAGACTGTTCTCGTTCCACGTGCCATGTCTAATAGGCATCAGTTATCAGTTATCTCCTGAACCCCCCCCTCATAATGACACATGTCACAGTGGATAAAGGCGTTGGTTAGATACAGTGACAGGACCCAAAGCGTTGTGAGTTCAATACATGGTTAGGGTGGCGGAGAACTTGAAGAGGGGAATTAACAGGAAATAGCTGATAACTGACATCCATTAGACATGGCATGTGGAACTAGAACAGTCTACTCTAGTGAGCGAAATAAAGGGCCTCGTCTGTCATGTATTGAAAGACACATGATCGCCTACGTGTCTATCACACGTGACACATAACTGATTGATAGAGGAAGTAGATAAAATGAAAGGGTTGAGTGGGAAAGAATTTGGACAGATCATCTCGGGATACCGTTTCTGATTATTTTTGTCTGAATAGTCGAGTAACATGGACGATGTTTCAGTGAAGGAAAGGAGAGAGAAGTTTTTTTTTTAACTTTATTTTGCCCTATTTTATTTTATTTTGAGTACTCATTTTTGAATTCGCCCTGGGTATGACGATAAACTACATCCACATCCTGGGTAAGACGATAAACTACGCCCAACAGCAAGGCCTCTGATCAGGAGGCGTTGAGGAGCGTGGAACCACCTCTTAGTTGCTGGTGTTTCCAGTTTCATCCTGACCCGGGGTGGTAGCACCTGTTTGGGTCCCAGAGATGGGCAAATAGTTAACACCCAAACTTGTGTAAAAATATGTTTTAATACCAGAAATATTTTGTAATGAAAAAAAAAATACTGCCTGCAATAATTTTGAAGAAAAAATTATTATCAGCAATACTTAAAAAAATACTAGCAATACAAACCGTTATATATTCTTTGAAAAAAATATGACCAGCTGTAGATTTCTTCAAGGAGAAATATCCCCAGAATAGATTTTTGAAGAAAAACCTATTACCAGCAATAAAAACTTTGTCGGCATAAAATAACCCATTGAGCTTGATATGCCATAAAACAAAAACCAAACCAAACCAAAATCATTTTTGAATGTGCAAATTTATATTTTGACTTCTAATAATCATTTGCTTGCCTAAATAGTCTGACCAAAATGTTAACGTATTTGTTTGTACACATATCTCGTCGTATTTCTTGTACATTGTATAAAAAAAAATTTCAAATTCCTTGCTCGCTTTTATTTTGATAGAGGATATTTGATCTTATGTCCCGATCACTTCCTTAATTAATTTTACCCTAACGTATATATTCGATGTTAAATCTACACTTAATCCCACATCTCTTACACTGATTTTTAATTAGTACTTGCCATCAGGCCCCATGCTATTCTTCTTATTATTATTGTTTGTATGTTATGTTTCCTGCTTTGTAACCTGTACAGCCGGGTCCAAATTATGGTACGTAAGGTCTACGGAGAATTTTCATTTAATTGATAGCACTTTTCTTTTCTTGATGTTCCTAGCAGGGTGATTTTCTGAACAACTTGTATGTTGATGTTACCTGGGACGCTTGTCCATTCCTTTTCTCGCCAGTCTCAGAGATCCGATTACTTCTTTTGAACAGCAGTAGAGCTTTATCCCTTGTTTTTTGTTTAGGATTGGGTTTCCGTTTACTTCTAAAGTCTAAGACAATTCTATACTTTTAAAGTCTCTGATTGCACTCTGAAATATTAATTACTATTATTCTTTTTCAGTAGTAGCAGAGAGGTTCGCCAATTGTAGTGCTTACTCCCCTTCCTGGTTTTAGAACTCGAGTAGAGATTTATTCTTTGTTTCCTGTTTAGGATTAGTTTGCCGGTTCTTTCTAAAGTCTGTCTATTCTTGTGTGTTTTTTCCAATCAGACAATCTTGGCCAACGTCGAATCTATATTTAGCCATTATTTTTCCTGTATAGCCCCACGAACTACACTTATTTTTTTTTTTTTTTCGTCCGCTCATATAACACCACATAGGAACCCTCAAATATGAGTACATCTTTGGGATCTTTTCTGTCGTTGATAATTATTGTCAATCGTTCTTTATTCTTTCTTAATAATTTATTTTTTTCTTTCTTTCTTTTTTTCCTTGATTATTATTTTCCTCCATTCTGTAATTGTTAATTCGTTTGTTCTTTCTTTCGTGATTCTTTCTTTTTTCTTTCATAAATCTTTCTCTCTTAATTCTTTGTATCTTTCTTAATTCTTTCTTTTTTAATTAGTTCTTAGTTTCTTATTTAGTTCTATCTTTCTCTCTTTCTTTCTTTCTTTCTTTCTTTCTTTCTTTCTTTCTCAATTCTTTCTTTCTTAATTCTTTCACTCATCATAATTCTTTCTTTCTCAATTCTTTCTTTCTTAAATGTTTCTTTCTTAATTTCATATTTAGTTCTATATTAATTCTTTCTTACTTAATTCTTTCCCTCTTTCATAATCTTTCTTTCTCAATTCTTTCTTTCTAAATTCGATTCTTTCTTTCTTAATAAATATTTAGTTCTTTCTTTATAATTCTTTGTTTCTTAATTCTTTCTCTCTTTCATAATTATTTCTTTCTCCATTCTTTCATTCTTAATTCTTTCATTCTTAATTCTTTCTCTCTTTCATAATTCTTTCTTTCTCAATTTTTTCTCTCTTAATTCTTTCTTTCATAATTCTTTCTCTCTCAATTCTTTCTTTCTTAATTTCATATTTAGTTCTTTCTTTATTAATTCTTTCTCTCTTACATAATTATTTCTTTCTCCATTCTATGTTTCCAAATTCAATTATTTCCTTCTTAATTTCATATTTAGTTCTTTCTTTCTTAATTCTTTCGTTCTTAATTCGTTCTTTCTTAATTCTTTCTCTCTTTAGTAATGCTTTCTTTTTCAATTCTTTCTTTCTTAATTCAATTCTTTCTTTCTCAATTTCATATTTAGTTCTTTTTTTCTCAATTCTTTCTTACCTATTACGTTCTCTCTTTCATAATTCTTCCTTCTCAATTCTTTCTTTCTCAATTCTTTCTTTCTTAATTTCATATTTAGTTCTTTCTTTATTAATTCGTTTTTCTTAATACTTTCCTTCTTTCATAATTCTTTCTTTCTTAATTCTTTCTCTTTTTCAAAATTCTTTCTTTCTCAATTCTTTCTTTCTTAATTCCTTCATTCTTAATTCTTTCTCTCTTTCATAATTCATTCTTTTTCAATTTATTCTTTCTTAATTCTTTCTTTCTTAATTCCTTCTCTCTTTCATAATTCTTTCTTTCTCAATTCTTTCTTTCTGAAATCTTTCTTTCTTAATTTCATATTTAGTTCTTTCTTTATTATATCTTTCTTTCTTAATTCTTTCTCACTTTTATAATACTTTCTTTCTCAATTCTTTCTTATTTCTTTCTTTCTTAATTCTTTCTCTCTTTCATAATTCTTTCTCGATTCTTTATTTCTCAATTTTTTCTTTCTTAATTGAATATTTAGTTCATTCTTTATTAATACTTTCTAATTCTTTCACATTTCCATAATATTTCAATTCTTTCTTTCTTAATTCTTTCTCTATTCCATAATTATTTCTTTCTCAATTCTTTCTTTCTTAATATTTTCTTTCTTAATTTAATATTTAGTTCTTTCTTTATTATATATTTCTTTCTTAATTCTTTCTCACTTTCATAATTCTTTCTTTCTCAATTCTTTTTTTCTTAATTCCTTCATTCTTAATTCTTTCTCTCATTTATAATTTTTTCTTTCTCAATTCTTTCTCTCTTAATTCTTTCTCTCTTTCATAATTCTTTCTCTCTCTATTCTTTCTTTCTTAATTTCATATTTATTTATTTATTTTTAAATTTTTTCTTTCTTAATTCTTTCTCTCTTTCATAATTCTTTCTTTCTCAATACTTTCTTTCTTAATTCAATTCTTTTTTTCTTCATTTCATATTTATTTATTTATTTCTCAATTCTTTCTTTCTTAATTCTTTCTTTCTTAATTCTTTTTTTCTAGTTTCATATTTAGTTATTTCTTTCTTTCTTTCTCTCTTTCATAATTCTTTCTTTCTCAATTCTTTCTTTCTCAATTCTTTCTTTCTCAATTCTTTCTCTATTCCATAATTCTTTCTTTCTCAATTCTGTCTTTCTAATAATTTCTTCTTAATTTCATATTTAGTTCTTTCTTTATTATATCTTTCTTTCTTAATTCTTTCTCTCTTTCATAATGCTTTCTTTCTCAGTTATTTCTTTCTTAATTTCTTCTTTCATAATTCTTTCTTTTTCAATTTATTCTTTCTTAATTCTTTCTTTCTTAATTCTTTCTCTCTTTCATAATTCTTTCTTTCTCAATTCTTTCTTTCTTAATTCTTTCTTTCTTAATTTCATATTTAGTTCTATATTAATTCTTTCTTACTTAATTCTTTCTCTCTTTCATAATTCTTTCTTTCTCAATTCTTTCTTTTTCATTCAACTCTTTCTTTCTTAATTTCATATTTAGTTCTTTCTTTATTAATTCTTTCTTTCGTAATTCTTTCTCTCTTTCGTAATTCAATTATATCCTTCTTAATTTCATATTTAGTTCTTTCTTTCTTAATTCTTTCTCTCTTTCATAATTCTTTCTTTCTCAATTCTTTCTTTCTTAATTCTTTCTCTCTTTATTAAATCTTTCTTTCTGAATTCTTTCTCTCTTTCATAATTGTTTCTTTTTCAATTTTTTCTTTCTTAATTCTTTCTTTCTCAATTCTTTCTTTTTTTGTTCTCTCTTTCATAATTCTTCTTTCTCAATTCTTTCTTTCTCAATTCTTTCTTTCGTAATTCTTTCTTTCTTAATTCTTTCTGTCTTAATTTCATATTTAGTTCTTTCTTTATTAATTCTTTCTTTCTTAATTCTTTCTCTCGTTCATTATTCTTTCTTTCTCAATTCTTTCTCTCTCAATTCTTTCTTTCTCAATTCTTTCTCTGTTTCATAATTCTTTCTTTCTCATTTCTTTCTTTCTTATTTCTTTCTTTCTTATTTCTTTCTTTCTCAATTCTTTCTCTGTTTCATATTTCTTTCTTTCTCAATTATTTCTTTCTTAATTCTTTCTTTCTTAATTCTCTCTTTCTTAATTTCATATTTAGTTCTTCCTTCTTAATTCTTTCTTTCTTTCATAATTCTTTTTTCTCAATTCTTTCTTTCTCAATTCCTTTCTTTCTTCATTCTTTCTCGTTTTCTTAATTATTTCCTAATTTCTTACTTAGTTCTTTCTTTCTTTTTTTAAATTCTTTCTTTCTTAATTTCTTCTGTCTTTCTTAATTCTTTCTTTCTTTTTTAATTTCTTATTTTCTTCTTTCTTACTTTTTTCTTCTTTCTTTCTTTCTTTCTTTCTAACTTTCTTTCTCATATATTTAGTTTTTTCTTTATTCTTTACTTCTTTTTTCCTATTTATTAAATATTTATTATTTCTTTTTATTAATTATTTTCCTTCTTACTTTCTTTCTATATTTCTTTATTCTTTTTTTCTTTCTACCTTCTTTCCGTTTTCTTTCGTAATTATTCTTCTTTTAAATATTTCTTTATTTCTTTTTTTAATTCGTTCTTTCCTGCTTGCTTTCTTTCTTAATTATTCTTTATTTCTTATTCTTTCTCTTGTTTCTTTCTTAATTCTTTCTTTTTTTTTCTTAGTTCTTTTTTTCTTTCTTTTTTTTTAGTTTGATTTAGTTTTTCTTTATTGATTTATTACTTATTTCTTTCATTCTCCAAGTATTAATACATCTGTCTTTTTTCTTTCTTTATTTTCCCTTTTTTTCGTTCTTTCGTTTTTCTTTCTTTCTTTCTCCCTGAATTTATACTTATTTATATATTTCTTTCTTTCATTTTATTTTCCTTTAGATATTTCTTAATTATTCACTTCGCTCTTTCTTTCCAATTTACCCCTTTCTTTCTTCCTTCCTTTTGTATTCTCTCTTTTCTGCTTCCTATGTTATTTAAACTTTTATTTCTCTTGCTGTTTCTCAGTTTCGTTATATTTTTCTTTCGTATTTAAGTTTCATTGTAATAGTAGATTCATATTCTGTAAAATCATTCATATAATAATATAATTTTTGAGATGGTGATCTTTTGCAAAATGAAACCACAGAGTAAGATGACGCTTTTTTTATCGTCTGCTAAGATTTCGTTTCACAACTGATTTGTTTTGATTATGTTTTAGATGCAGTTTTTTTTTTCTTATCAATGAGTTTGCTTATATTTTCCTATTTATACCCGTGTTTATTTAATGTTTTATATTTATAGGATAGAATTAAAAAAAATGCCCAAGCAGGGAAGTGATGTCATATTGCATAGCGAAAATTATTGTGGTAAACGATAGAGGAAGGAATAGTGACAAAAGAAGCAGAAAAGCAGATAGAAGAGTATCAATAATAGTAGTAGTATTAGTAAAGAGATGAAGAATAAGAAGGGGGAGGAAGAGGAGGAGAAAAAGAGGAGGAAGAAAAAGAAGAAGAAGAAGAAGAAGAAGAAGAAGAAGAAGAAGAAGAAATTGATATTGGACGAAAAGAAAGACAGTGAGAAAGAAAAGGAAACGGGAATATGGCTATTTTTTAAATGAAGAATATGGGAAACAAATTAAAATACCAGAATGGTCATCGGTAAGAGGAAGAGACCGAAATGCTATTTACATGTCGGTAACGCTAAAATCAAGCAGACGCAGAAGTTTAAATATCTGGGAAGTGTCTTGACAGAGGACGCTAAGTGCGATACTGAGATCCTTAGACGTCTTGGGATTGCCAAGAACGCATTCCAAAAGCTGGGCAGAGTATTGCGAGACAGGAGGATTTCTTTGATAACAAAGAAAAGAATACTGGTCTGTTATGTGATATCTGTTCTTCTTTACAGCAGCAAATGTTGTACGAGTCGATGGAGATGTGGTTCTAAAGAAGAATGCTAAGGATATTATGGACCTAGTATTTGAGCAAAGATGTGATCTTAGGGAGTTTGCAAACAAGGAGGAGGCTTATGCTTAACATCAGAAAGAGGCAGCTGAAGTTTCTTGGTCACATGATGAGGAAGGAGGGCCTAGATAATCTGATACTCACGGGTCGAATAGAGGGAAAGAGAGACAAGGGAATGCAGCGGGTAACATACCTGACGATTATTGTAGGTGGATGACAGAACGTGGTCTTAGGGAGGAAGCTGACGGAAGGAACTTGCTGAGAGCTGTAAGAGATAGAAGGAGGTGGAGAGCCATGACCGCCTACGTCATGAAAGAACATGTCACATAAAAAAAGGAAAAGGAGTAAATGTAAGAGAAGAAAAAGAACAAGAACAGAATATTACTGATAGAGCAGCAGGGTAACGGAAAGAAGTAGTAGAAGAAAAAGTTACTGAAGAGACAGGAGCGTTGGGGAAGAACGATAAGAAGAATTCTGAGCCACTGGAATTACAAAAATATTAATAAAAAAATTATAAGGAAAAGAAACGGAAGTGGAAAAAAAGAAGTCAAAAAATATGAAGAGATCGAGTCGGCAGAAGAGTGGGATAGGCGGGAAAAGAAAGAAAATAAAGATTGGGGGGAAGATATAAATTGGACTGAAAAATGGATTACGAGGAGTTGAAGGTGAGGAAGTATAAAAAATATTTTTTTTTAAAAAGAAGGGGAAAAATAAACGAAAAACTGGAGAAGAGAAGGAAGAGGAGAAAGGCATGTATAGTAGAAGAGGTTAAAAAATGGCAAGACAACAACAACAACAACAAAATGGAAGATAAAATGAGAGATGGGTGCAAAATATTGATGACGTAAATCAAGCTGGAAGGGCTTAAAACGATCCGGTGAAAACTGCTTGAATAATTAACGACGAACCAATTATTACGGTGAAGTTATGAATTCCAGTCGAATCCATGACATTCACTTACGTGCTAATATTGGGGAAGTTATGAATCCTGTTCTTCTCCTCCCATCTATCGGTAAATATCAGAACAGACCGGCTTCTATAAACATGGATGGCAACTGGTCTACCACAGAAAGGAAAAACATCTGCGTCGTCAATCATATATCGAAAGATGCATGATCGCCTAAGCGTGTATCACGCATGGCACATAACTGACTGCCTGAGTAGTAACAGCAGTAGTTATAGGACTAATGTAATAATAAATGGTGTTTCATTAAGACGGATTATTTATGAGGGTGTTTCATTAAGACGGATCAAAGTCAGCATTAAATAAATCAGAGTTATTAGTGAAAATTTATTTATTTCTCTATTGGATCATGTTATTTAAGTCATGTAAATTATGTGTGAAAAATAATGTTGCCCAAATGTCCGACAAATCAGAAAGAAAAAGAAAAATCATTAAATCATTAAAATTAATTCACATTAAAAAGTTATTGGAACATCTTTTATTTGAGAGACAGCCATGCCAGTAAAATTAAGCTGAGGTGTAATTAGATGAAGCCTAATTTATCCATCATGTCAACGAATTGTATACCATACATTCACTACAGCCAAGAGTGTGCTCTATGGTAAGGGGTTTGGATATAAGTTACCCAGTTCAAATGGTTTTTGATTCAAGGTATTCCCAAAGTATCTAGATTTGATTACCAAATCGCCTTAGATTATCCTTCAAACATAAGAGCAACTCCCACGTCACCTAGTAACGATTTTCCCCACTACTGGTCCTCAGGAACCGAGTTGCTCTGTCTATTAAACCCTCGGGGTGATAACCAAATGGCTACGGTCGGACAACTGACTAGCGAATCTGTGGTAATAAATAGGATATTTACTGCAGCAAGACGAAACGGGTACATGTTAACACCTCCGCATATTTAAGTTCAGAAACCTCGATAGACGTTCTTTGTTTATCATTTGGACATTGTTATTATTAAAATTCTGATCCAGCAAATACCTGACTGTCCTCTATCTTTACACGAGCCATATCTGACCAAAAATGGAGTACCGATGCCATATATGGGTAGAAGCGACCCAGTCTTTCCGTTCCACACTTTTGAAAATTAATCCAGATCCACTGATGACAACGTTTTCTTCAGATATTTCAGATCCCGGGCAGAGTCCAAAAGTGTCTCCGCGTTTTTGTGAGTGACGAATTATTCTCAATACTAAAACCCGTATCTCAGAGTCTGTCGCCATTTCTATGGAAAGTCTAAAGATGAACTACACTCCTTAGGTCCACCAGTTCTAATTTATACGCCTAACATGCACCACACCATGAACATAATAGCGAAACACTGTCATCCCTTTCGTATTCCGTTGGTGGGAATTATACACGAACGTATGGTTTTATTTTATTTTCTGGATAGAATTTAAACTATGTACGTTTCTTTGCATTTTGATGAAGATATATGGAAAATGCCCGTATTATATGTTAACTAGATTAGACAGTTAATATCTACAGAGTACAATAACTAACGTATTGATATTGCTACTGATATTCGTTTAAAAATTATTAAATTCTGGGATGGAAAACTTCTTTTCAGTGCTTTCTAGACTGATGTCGAAAAGATATCCCTGCAACAGTTACATGCTTTCTTTTAGATCTATAACTTTACCTTTTCCTTACTAAGCCACAGTGAAAGCAGTGAGGATGAAAGTCTCTTTGATTATAATATTGGATCCAATGAGTAAATGTCAGATTACTTTCCAAGAGACAGTGAAAGCAATGAAGATGATATTCTATTTGATTATAATATTGGCTCCAATGATAAAATACGACTCCTTTCCAAACAGCAGTGAAAGCAATGGCGATAACATTCTATTTCATTATAATTTTGACTCCAATGATAAAATATCTGAATCTTTTCCAAGCGACAACGAAAACAATGAAGATGACATTCTATTTGATTATAATATTGACTCAAATGATAAAATATCTGACTTGTTTCCAAGTGATAGTGAATGCAATGAAGACGACATTCTTCATGATTATAATAACAAATCCTATGATGAAATGCCAGATTTCTTCCCAAGATCGTAACAATAATGAGGATGACTTTCTCTTTGATTATAATAATTGATACAACAATGAAATTCCAAATTCCTTTCCAAGTAAAACGAAAAGCATAGACGTTAAATCCAATGATGAAATGTCTGAGTCTTTCCCAAACAATATCGATAAATATTGTAGTTTTTTGAATAAAACTAAATGATAAACATTTTCTTTATTATTTACTCTATTTTCTTATTTTGATGTTTTGAGCTCTTCAGTGTATTTTTTTCCTCTTTTTTTTATAGTAGCTGATTGAATTTTTGCTTAATCATTGTTTTTAAAATACGACTGTCACTTTTACTATTACAAAGCGTTTCTTCAAAATAAGACTGCGTCTTATAAGCAGTTGCTTCTTTTATTCCGAATATTACAGTATTTTTCTCGCTATTAGTATCTGGATTCTCGCCTTGATGGAGCCAGATCTGCGTATACAAACAACCCAAAGAGCTACACCGGCGGAAGTATTAATCCTAGCCATTTCATTCAAAATGAGCAGCGGGTCACAAGAAGCCATGGGACGTAGCATTGTGGTTATTTTGATTCAATGCAAGTGTCAATCTCGATCCGAATTTACGGTCAACTGTGAATCACGCGCAATGTGGAAAATGGCGGATCTTCTTGAATCACCTAGATTTTAAAAGTTTTTACAGCTATGACTATAGCTTTCCCAGACATATTTGGATTTGCCACTGGATGTTTTATTATGGCTTTACTGACGTTGATCCGAGGTGACACAACTGACACAATAATGATGATGATGTGATTAGTAACTGGAGATCGGATGACAACATGTAATGTCAGTAACCAACCAATACTATTATGAGCATTTTATTTGTCGTCGTTGATTTTTCTCCTTGGTAGGAACGCGTTTCTATCAATAGAAGTCCCATGACATCAAATCTCTTCAGTAATCTAGTATTATTTCATTAGCTGTAAGTCTCATTGCCTGGTGCCCAGTTAGAAGTAAAAATGTTACATCTAGTATCAGAAAGAATATTTACACAGCTATGATTTTTTTTCTGTCGGACAACTGCTGCTCCAACAGGCCCAACTTGTTCAAATGGAGACATAAATACTGTTTAAAAAGAACGCAGTTTATATAATTTTCGTTTTTGATTTTCAAACAAATGCTGGTGCAGATTCAAGGATAGAAGCAGAAGGACATTTGGAATAAAAAAAATTCTTTTTATAATTCAATGCAGAGAATAAAAATGCTGCTCTTTTAGATTTCACTGAAAAGAAGATGAAATATTGTTTTTAAAAGAGTTCGTTGCAAAAAGAATAAATCGTTCCCATTTCAAGAATTCACTTTAAACTCGGACGCACATAGGAGCAAAATCGAAGACCGTGCGTTTTCTCTCACTGAGAGGAAGTATTTTGCTTCTTTTATAGATCTAGACTGGCTCACAAAGCCGAGATTTTTTTTCTTGGGAGGGGGACGAGTGGAGGGGATGTCTTAGACGAAAAGAAATATTTAAAATTTTATTTTGCTTAATTTTTTTTCTCCAAGCTTATGTGCGATCCGCTTGCAGAGGTAAAGAGTTTTTCTCATTTGTATTTCAAGACAATTCTGCGCAATTCTAATAGATAGATAGATAGATAGATAGATAGATAGATAGATAGATAGATAGTAAACTGGGGTATACATTTGACATAGATAGATAGATAGATAGATAGATAGATAGATAGATAGATAGATAGACAGTAAACTGGGGTATATATTTGACATAGATAGATAGATAGATAGATAGTAAACTGGGGTATACATTTGACATAGATAGATAGATAGATAGATAGATAGATAGATAGATAGATAGATAGATAGATAGATAGATAGATGACTGAGATATACATTTGATATAGATAGATAGATAGATAGATAGATAGATAGATAGATAGATAGATAGATAGCTGACTGAGATATACATTTGACATAGATAGATAGATAGATAGATAGATAGATAGATAGATAGATAGATAGATAGCAGACTGGGATATACATTTGACATTTTACAAATAGATAGATAGATAGTTGATGTTTCTAAGCCACACATTGGGAAAAAGATGCCTAAATAATAACACGTTTAACAGCACCCCCTCTTAATAATGATAATAATAATTATTTAAAATAATAATATAAAATAATAATATAAATGGTGTTGATGTTGAAGTTTGTGGTTGCCACGCTTGTACATAAAAATACTCTTTATGAAAAGAGATAGTCGGTACATATTTTGGTCTTTGAAGAATTTGATGGCTGATATTATAAGCGAAACACATTACATATCCGTACGTCCGGCGGCCATCGATTTGTTGAAAGTCGGAAATTAGAAATCTCGTTGTTGCACCCCACCAGAGACATGGTTTGGCGGTCTATTCAGAATGTTAGTCGTGAATAACTGTATTTTCTCTGTGTCTGACTGAAATATTTTTTTTTTTATCTTTTTTTTTTCCTTTTTTTTTTTTTTTTTTTTTAACTTGAGGATATTTGCCGAAGAATTCTTTGGCAAAAGAGAGAAAAAAATCATTTTTATTTTTCATTTATTAATACTTTTATTCTCGCTATTTATAACGGTTTAAAAAATGCTTAAGATATTTCAGCGTTTATTCGCTGATTCGTTCTACGGCAAAAGGTTCTCAAGTTATTTATGCCGTAAATAATTTCCTTATTTTTGACAAGATTTAGAGACAACATTTTATATATTTTGATGATGGGTTGATTTTCACTATTATATGCAAACCCGAGTGAATAAAACGTTTGCATTCCGAGCATGAGGTCCGGGTTCAAATCTCACTATTGTCGATTTGTCTGGGAGATGATTTTTGGTTTTTATCGGTTTGAGAGAGGAATGATACAAACATGTGTAAGCTTTTATAAGTATCTGATAAAAATATCACTAGTAGATCTAAGAGTTGTGCATAAAGCTGTGATAGTTAATAAGAAATGCAATGCCATCGTGACCAAGGCTACTGGCGTTGCCCAAACTGTTAATCATGTCAAATTATGGGTTCTTTCCCAGAAACTGTAACTAAGATTCGCTAAGCATAATTGTTCTCTAAACCACATGGTTCTCTCTGCGTGTTGAATAAACAAAAATGTACCTGAGGAAGTGCCTACAACAGGGATTGATTAGCCGCTCCAGTGGACGGGTGTACACTGAAAACGACTAGACAAATATTTATATTATAATAACCGTAGTCGTACATCGAGCGAAATAACGTATTCGTATGCGTAATAGAATTACACATACACACAGACATAGGACTGTGCCTCCACGAGCTACGACTACTATCCCCAAGCTGCTCAGTCCAGAGCATTAGAAGCCGGTTTAAGCAAGGATATACAGATAGTCCTATAAGTAAAGATAAACTCGGATAAGTTCCACCACGGAATATGTGATCGAGTAGCGCAATATCAAGTCTAATTCGTTACCTCTTCGCCACCGAGGCCCGTTGGTACAGTTGGTATGGCGTTTTCATCGTATCCTAATTGTTCGGGATTCAGTTCTCGGTAGTGGATGCCCCCTGCTGATGGGTCCAAAATATACGACGAAACGGCTGTCCAGCATTATTATCCTGCATTATTTTGGAGTTTCTTCTAGAATCGATGAATTACTTATGATTATTTCAAATCCTCCTATTTATTTTTATTGTTTTTTATTTATTTATATTTTATTTATATATATATATATATATATATATATATATATATAAAGTATATTATAAATTATATATATAAATTATATATATATAAATTATATATAATATATATATATAAATTATATTATAAATTATATATATAAATTATATTTATATATATATATATATATATATATATATATATATATATATATATATATGCTTTTTGAATTTGTAGGTCTGATGAACTGTATCGTAAATTCCATAGCAATGTAATAAATTATAACCATGGAATATTAGTGTTTAAGCCTTTTTATTATATATATATATATATATATATATATATATATATATATATATATATATATATCAAGCTGTGATTACCAGAGTGTGTGGTACTGCCACTGATAGCGTTAGAAAGGTCCAGATTAAAAAAATGTGTGGTAGATGATTAGATCCGAGGAATAATTTTTCCGTTATTTTTTATTTTATTTTATTATAGATAGATAGATAGATAGATAGATAGATAGATAGATAGATAGCCAGTCAGCCAGCCTTCAGTTTTTTTTCCTCCCACGCAATTTATTTCTTTAAATAGTTTCATGGTAATTATTCTTATGAAATTTCTGCTATGGTACCCACACTTTATGAATTTAAGCGCAGTTCTAGATTTGCGGCAAGGTGTCATCCTTTTACAGTTGAATTGGCTAGATGTAACCGTAAGTTTCTATGCTAACAGTTTCTTCTGTCGTACTTATCGCATGTGGAGGTATTTTCGAGCTTCTTGTTTCCCACTCAATTTTGATCTTCAAATAATTAAACGCAATGTCAATCGTTATCTTCTGTATTCTTAATTATTTTTTATTCATCCCCCCCTCTCTTTTATTTTCTCATAATCTCTAATAATCAGAAAACCCTTGCGTCCTAGAGACGTTATTGCCTTGCTTGGGTTGAAATGATTAAAAAGATAGATAGATAGATAGATAGATAGATAGATAGATAGATAGATAGATAGATAGATATATAGATAGATAGATAGATAGACAGATAGATAGATAGATAGATAGATAGATACGAAAATTTACAATAGATAGATAGATATGAGAACGGACTGGGATACAAAATAGATAGTAGATAGATATGAACTCAATGTTATGTTCTTTTGCTACTCGAATGTACGCTTATGAGGGCAAGTCCGAAAACACTAATTCCTTTATTGGATAACATTTCTTGTACTTCAAGGCCTGTGCGTCTCACTGAAGGTTTATTGCATAAGGAACAAGATGGCGTTCGATCAAAGCACTCAAAAAGATGAAAAGAAGATGCATTTGACTGAAAGTGTCAGTAAGTACAGGTTTCGAAGTCACGTGACCAGAGTACTGAGGCTACAGCACTGATAAAACTCTATGGCCTGTAAACCTAATATTTATTAGAGCTTTTAAATTTTCGCAAAGCTAGTTGAGCGGGAAAGAATTGCGATAAAGAAAACCGAAGAATGAATTTACGAGAAGTGATTGTTACGTATGGAAATTTGAGGTCTCGGAGTACAATTTAATAATATCCCAATAAAAGGAAGGAAAAAATTGTGGCTGGAAATGTGTGAGCTTCCCAGATTTAGTATCATGGAGGTTAATACATACTAAATCGAATCGATCAAATGCGCGGAAGACAATAGGTTATCGATCCAACTATGTCAGATAACTGATCGAACGCTCAACGAAACGTGACATATGAACTCGCTCATCCTCTGAGATGCTCACGATTGTGCTCAGATTCCGAAAAAAGGAAATTCTATGCCAAAGAACTAAGCTAAAATTGGTAAACTTGGCTCACTGTGCCGTGCCAAAATATTTTTCTTGTCAGAGTCCATCTTACACATCTACAAATCTACCATTCGTCCTTGCATTAAATACTGTTGCCATATTTGAGATGTTGCCCAAACTGTTCATCTCGAGGTTCTCGACAAAATCCAAAGAAGGATCTGCAATGTAATCGAACCTGACTTGGCATCTCGACTCCAGTCACTTCATCACAGACATGATGTGATTCCCTCTGTCTTTTCTACAAATATTTCCATGGCTACTGTTCTGTCGATGGTTTTCTCTGGTACCCCGACTACTTATATTTTAAGCGTGCTACTTGATTGGCATCAAGGTGCCACCATTTTAACGCTAAAATATTTAACTGTAACCGCCACTTCTACTCAAAGAGCTTCTTTTCTCGCACTTCTCGCCTTTGAAATATCCTTCCGTTTACTTGCTTCCCTGATAACTACAATTTACAAAAATTTAAATGAAACGTCAATCGCCGTCTTCTGTCTTAAGACCCGTTCATCCATTATCCTTTCCTCATTCCCCCTATATATAGTTTTTCTCTCACCTTCAATCTATGTAAAACCAACTCTGCGAACCAGTGGTACTCCCGTCTTGCTTGGGGTGAAATGCTTAATATATATATATATATATATATATATATATATATATATATATATATATATTCGGTGCACAATTTCTCCTGATGACCCCAGTTTAAATATAAATTCGAGAGGCACACATCAAAATTCAGTGAAGTCATATGCCGTAGAGAAGCTCGGTGGAAGTGTCATTAACATGAGCTCGCTTCAGTTGTGTTTCAATTACTTTCCAGTAATTTCCATCTTTATATATATATATATATATATATATATATATATATATATATATGTGTGTGTGTGTGTGTGTGTGTGTGTGTGTGTGTGTGTGTGTGTGTGTGTGTGTGCGCGCGCGCACACATATATATTGAAAAATAGGAAAGAATCGTTAGGTTAATAATCCGAAGTTCTTTAGTATTTTTATTTTTATTTTTTTTAAAATAACTGCTCGATACACAAGTAGAGTCTATATTATAATTATTTTTTTAAATATGATTCCATCACTACATAGGAATTACCATGCTTCAAAAACAGAAGCCAAAAACTTCTAATTCTATTATAGAAATTAAATAAAATGAAAGTACCTACTTCTGTTTCATCCTCAAGCGAATTTTGGAATAACTAATTTTGAAATTTACGGGGCTTTATAAGCATATACATTCGTACTATTAGTTTCTATGGATATGGAGAAAACCAATCATTTTAATAAGGCGCGGTAGGGTATTCATTTTCACTGACAACTATTGTATCAACATATTAATTACTTTCGAAAAAGGTAGGATCGGGGTGCCTTTTTTTAAACGAATGATGACATCCGTTCAACGTATATCATCTGGTCTTTTTCAAAGACAGAAAGTTTTTGGCACTTTTGCTACGCCGTTATATTTGTATTTGCATACGTAAAGATTTTTTTTTCTAAAAAGGTTGTTTGTATATAAATATGTCGTATTGAACTAAAATTTGTTTTTTGTGGACGACTCCTTTTTTTAGCTTATGATTGGGTTGAGTTTTTAAACCTTTTGCTTTAATTGAAATTAGATTTTGAAATTTTATATTTTTTAAGATAATTATTTAAGGCGTGTATTTGTTGGTGTCGACAGAAAACCGTTATCTCATGTCTTTGATTTAATATTTTTTTTAGTCTTTTAGAAACTTAATAATGTGTAGTTTTTCATGTAGGCATAAAGGGCATAGGTCATTCCATGTTTTACAAGTTCTTGTTTTATTATTTTGCAGTTTACTTTTGGTGTTTTATTCGTTTCTCGTAAATGCCAAAAACATTTAGATAGGGAGGAAATTTGAAGATATGTGGTGAGAATTCCATGGACTGACCCTGTGAGAAAGCACGAATTTTAGAGAAAATGGAGCAAAATTGACATTTGTACATAACATCAGAAAGCCACAGTTGAAATGTCTAGGGCAGATAATAAAGAAAAATGGCTTGGAAAATTCGATAATCACAGCATAAACTGAGGCAAGTGGGTCAGAGGAAAGACGAAACACACGTAACCTACCTAACGAGCTTGAATGTATGGATGGCGGAGCAAGCTTTAGGAACGATAACAAAAAGATTAAATTTAGCAAGAGATACAAATGATAGGACATTTTTTTAGGGTCATGATCACCAATGTCTTGAATGGACATGGCACATACAAGTCCAGCATTAAAACTGACATAGATTCATTGTTTTAAGTCGAAAACGTAGAAAAGTTTTAAAAGAATCTATGTTGGAAAAACATTAGCATCCGGAATGGAGTAGTATTTTTACGTCTCTAAATTCCAATATGATTCTTGTGTGTGATTTTGATAAAATATGGGATTTATTCGAAAAAAAATAAAATAGTTTGTAATCTACTGAGCTAAGTGGATATAAAAAGATTAATGCCGGTATATATAAAGACATTTTTATGTTTAACATTTTTTTTTAAGTATTTAAGTAAATGGTCTGCTTATAATAAACAGTATTAAATAACATTTACCGGCCTGAATGTCCGAGAAATTATCATAGAAAATATTCGTCCTGCGACAGGATTCGAACCTGTTTCCTATACGGAACCGTCATATAGTCTAACGTTCATTGTAACCGATTTCGCCACAGAGGATCGACCGGTTAGCAAGGTCGAATTTACAGTATTTAAACTTGAATCTTCCATGAATCTCTCACGTACATTCATATCTGCTCATGGCGTATCAAATGTAAGCAATGACGTCTCACATTATGAAATGGACAAAGTCCGACAATTATTTTAAGACATTTTTATGTTTAACATTCTTTTTATAGATACAAGTGTTTAAGTAAATGCTCTGTTTTTAATAAACAGTATTAAATAACATTTAGCGAATGTCCTAGAAATTTTCATAGAAAATATTCGTCCTCCGATAGGATTCGAATTCGAGGCTGAAACTTTTGCAAAATATTGCTTATAAAAATACTAATGATCGCTATAGAATTAAACTAAACCCATATTAACATGAAGAAAAAAAAATGCCTTCAAATATTTAAGATATTGTATTAGTCAAATGCTGTTCTGTGCCCAATTTCATATGGATTTATTTACAAAGACTTACGCCCACACACACATACATATTTTAACACACACCCAGACGCTGGTCAAAACATTCATATAAAAACGGTAGAATTTTGGGCTCCGTCAAACTTTACATACGAGGGATTTCCAGTTAGGTCGCTGTACAGTCCAATCGATCTGCGTCTCACTGCTCCCTCAGTGGGAAATATTGGGCTTTCGTGCTGTTTTCGCTTACAAGAAGTGGAATGAACGTGTCTATTCTAAGGCGACATGCCAGACTTTTGAAAGCTGAGCTTCATAATTCTAGGCTCAAGAGAACATTCACAAAAGGAAAAAAAATTGTATGTCGCGTATTGTTTCTCAGTACAATAAATATTGTTTGGACTATTTTTATTCTTTCCCATAATGTCCACCAAGAAAATATATTATGTTTGCAAATAAAGCCTTACGCCGCAAACACTTTTTGTTGTCCATTTTCTTAAAAATAAGAATGAATATATATTAACGCATGCGCAAATACACTGTAAAGATATGTCGAAAATCTGACCAACATTTGTTAGTTATACTGAAAATATTCACTTCCAAAATACAAACTGACATGGTGCGTATGTATATTTCTCTATTCCTTTTTCCATCTTTACGTAAAATTTCTTGCATTTTGAATCTTACAAAGCAATGGATTTTTAGAAATCTTACTCGTAACTATGACATTTTCTTACAGTGTACAGCCATTATTCCTTCCGGAAACGACTGATTTCTTTAGATTGTTCTTCCGCGCTTGCATCGATCCACTTGTCGGTTGCTAAACAAAACGTAAATAAAATACAATTAGCCTTCTATTGAAATCAACTTGCAAATACCAAACCCGGATTAAACAATAAGACGAATTCAGAAATATTCTGTTATTAACAAAAAGTATGTCTTTACGCATTTTTTTTTCTTTGTTTGTTTCTGTGTATTTTTCCTCCGCTATAATCCGTAACGAACCAAAACCTTGTTTTGCTACGAAAGACACGGGAAAATATAAACAAATGAAGAAAGAAGACAGAGATAAGAAAAAAGAAACAACCCGAATTAGGAGAAAAGAAGAAGAAAAGAAGAAGAAGAAGAAGAAGAAGAAGAAGAAGAAGAAGAAGAAGAAGAAGAAGGACAACAACAACAACAACAACAACAACAACAACAATAATAATAATAATAATTACTATTATTTGTATTGTTTCTTGCTTTGTATCCTGTAGAGCCGAGTCCAAACTATGGACCATCGTTACTGTAGGAGAATTGTCATTTAATTGAAAGCATTTTTCTTAGTATATGGGATGTTCCTAGTAAGGTGATCTTCTGGGCAAATTGGATGTTGATGTTACCTGGGACACTGTTAGTAAAATTATGCATTCCTTTTCCCACGAGGCCCAGAGCTCCGATTATCGTCGGTACAGTCTCAGTCTACACTCCCCACATCCTATTAATCTCGATCACCAGGTCCTTGTGATTTGGACAATTTCTCGATAATTTTCATGGAGGTCTCTCTGTCAAATGGTACCTGCTCTGTCAATAAGCATACACTTCCTGAATTTCATATATTTTATGATAATAACGGGTTTGTTGACTTTTATTTCCCTGTCAGTTTGAAGTGGCATGTCCCAGAGGATAGTTACATCGTTACTTTTGGGTAACTGTGTCTGGTTGTTACTCAGTGGTTTTGATTTTATGCTTCTTACATATCTTTTTATATTATTATTATTATTATTATTATTATTATTATTATTATTATTGTGTATGTGCGTGCGTGCGTGCGTGCGTACGTGCGTGCGTGTGTGTGTGTGTGTGTGGTGGCACAGTGGGGTAATGGATAGTAGCTTGGATTGAGGAATTTGAGAGCTGAGTTCGAATTCCAGTCGAATCCATTACATTCACTTACGTGCTAATACCCTTGGGAAAGGTGTGAATTCTCCTCTTCTCCCTCCAGCTATGGGCAAACAGCAGAAGAGACTGGGTTCTATAGCCTTGGAAGGCAACTGGTCTAGAAGGACAGCGCTGAATTCAAAACCTGAGGAGGTCGTTTGGCATGTAGTGCACCAGGTCAAGTGTATCAGTTCGTATGAGGGTCAAGCAGATCAGTTCCTAGGAAACCCGACAATATATACATATATATATATATACACACGCACACATATACATATATATATATATATATATATATATATATATATATATATATATATATGTGTGTGTGTGTGTGTATGTATATGTATATGTCTGTGTGTATGTATGTATATGTATATGTATATATGTAGGTGTAATTATTTGTATATCCCTTCAATGAGTCAACTGGAAAATTTTCCAGTCAAGCTGAGGGCTCCAAATACATCTGGAATTCTATTTACATTATTCGGACTATTGTTCTCATCTTTGTCGTCATATTTATCACAACGTTTCGGCTGTTGAACGCTCCGGCTTTCTTCAGGTGGTTGGAATGTCGAACTGAACCATATCTAGTGGATGCCAGTTATCAGTTATCTCCTGGTAATTCCCCTCTCCAAGCTTTCCACCGCCTTAACCAGGTTTTGGACACATGACAGAGTGAATAAAGGCGTTGATTAGATCCAGTGACAGGACCCAAAGCGTTGTGAGTTCAATACCTGGTTAAGACGACGGAGAACTTAGAGAGGGGAAATAACAGGAGATAACTGATAACTGACATCCATTAGACGTGGCACGTAGAACTAGAACAGTCTACCCCAGTGAGCGAAATAAAGGGTTCAGTCCGACATTCCAACCACCTGAAGAAGGCCGCAGCGTACGCCGGTCGAAACGTTGTAATAAATATGATGACAAAGATGAGGACGATAGTCCGAATAATGTGAATAGTGGACATAATACCTCATCTCAGAAATATAAACAGATACATCTGCAATTGTTGTTGTCCTCGTGTGCCACATTTTTTAGATTTTCATTTCAATGTCTTTGTATTTTGATAGGTTTTTGAAGATCTTCAGAGATACATGACAGTCTGCAAGGGACTGCCATGTTAATAAGAAGGCATATTCTGTTTTTGTGGTCTTTGATCATGACATCTGGGCGATTAGCTTCGATTGTTCTCTCTGTGTATACTGTAAAGTCCCATAAAAGTATTAAGGGTCCTATGTCTGTAACTAGGTTGGGTGGTGTTCATAACAATTTCTTCAATTTTCCTTTCCGTAAATGATATTGCCTACTCTGTCATGCCGAGTTTAATATTCTGTGGGTTGTTATTATTATTATTATTATTATTATTATTATTATTATTATTATTATAAATGTCCTGATGCTACACTAGACAGTCTCTCATATTGTTTTTTACCTTAATTGATTGAGTAGGAACGGTGATGAAGGAGGAATTGTGCAAACACTATTGTTTCGAACAGGCAAACAATAGGGATCAAAAGAAAACGGACACTATTGAATTAAATAAAAATATATTTCTCTTGGACATTCATATGGAAACAGACCTCATCCTTCAAGAGTTGTAATTTAATTCAGCATGGAAAAACAAAGTTCGCTATATAGTATGACTGTAACAGCCAACAGTATGGAGAGGAAAGCAATCGAAAAATTTGTAAAAAAAAAAAAATGACAGAATGGTGATTCTTATTGGAGTAGTAGGCAGAACATGTTCCATAAAAATTGAAGAAATTAAACTATTTAGATAAAAGTAGAAATTGATAAGATTACTGTGAAGAGTCCTGGAGAAGAGAGGACAATTGATATCATTGAATGGAAACTATTATTAACATTTGACATCCTCTCCTACGCTCCAATCTTTCGACCAGTTGCCGGTCATATCTCAGCCGCTAACCGCAAATTACAGGGACAAAATTTTCCTCAGCACATGAGATGTTCCAAACAGTGCTAGCACCATCGCACACGCAATGATGTCAGGTATCCCAAGACATCCTGGGAAGCGGAAAGATTCCTGGAAATAGTACCGAGTAGCCAACTACAAAAGGGACAACTTAAGCAGCCGCATTGTACATTTCCCCGATTTGCCCTGCCAGGTCTTGGTGCTTCTGTATTTTCGCCAGCTCAGGCTTCACGATATTCTTATCCCACGGAACCTCAACATCTATCAGGATATATTCATATGCGGAAGTTTGATATTAGGGCAATTTCTCTCAAGATGGTCGTATTTTATATGTGCTTCTTGGTCTTTCTCGGATACTGTCAATAGTGAATGTTCATACCACATCACATGAGGACATACACCACCACCACCACCACCAATAATAATAATAATAATAATAATAATAATAATAATATTTGAAGTTCCTGATCCATGTTACAATCTCCACTAAAATGATGTCATCACATGAGAACATACACCAACACCACCACCAATAATAATAATAATAATAATAATAATAATAATAATAATAATAATAGTTGAACTTCATGATCCATGGTACAATCTCCACTCAAATGACGTCGCAGATGCTGACATCACATGAGGACATAAAACACGACCACCACCTCCATCACCAGCAATAATAATAATAATAATAATAATAATAATAATAAATTATAATGCAATAAAATAATAATAGTAATAATAATAATAATACAAAAATAAAAAATAATAATAATTCAATACAATAATAGTAATAAAATAATAATGCAATATAATATTAATACTACAATACAATAACAGTAAAAATGATAATACGTTGCTAATAATAATAATAATAATAATAATAATAATAATAATAATAATAATAATGATAACCTAGACAAAATGAATATACCCACAAACATATGTGCACTGGAATAAATCAAAGAAGCACAAAATCGAAACAACTGAGAGATGGTATAACCACTAACCAGACACAGTTACACAAAATAACGATGTAACTATCCTCTGGGACATCCCAATTCAAACTGACAGGGAAATAAAAGCAAAAGGCCTGATATTATCATAAAAAACAAGAAATACAGAAAGTGTATGCTTATTGACATAGCAGTAATATCTGAGAGAAACATCTCCATAAAAATTACAGGAAAATTGTACAAATTACAAGGACCTGGAGATCGAGATTAATAGGATGTGGGGAGTGTAGACTGAGACTGTACCAGTAGTAATCAAAGCTCTAGGCCTCGTGAGAAAAAGAATGGTCAATTTTATTAAAAGTGTCCCAGGTGACATCAACATACAAGTTGCCCAGAAGATCACCCTACTAGGAACATCCCATATGCTAAGAAAAATGCTATCAATTTAATGACAATACTCCTATAGTACTTAAGGACTATAGTTTGTACCCGACTCTGCAGCAAAGCAGGAAACATAACATACACAAATTATAATAAATCCCCTGATTCTGTGTCAGGTACAGTTCTCATAGATATTGATCTTAAATCACTGAAGGTGTTATGATATTCATGTTTAGACAGATATATTAAAACGGGCGTTTAACACAACAGGTTTGCTTATCACTTGCCTGACTTTCATTAGCTTGGTAAATGTCCTGGAAGCTGATACACTGTGCATGTTTTTTTTCATGAGTCGTTACAGTAGGGAGTGCATCATAGCCGCGTATGAAGAGACGAGATTATTTTTCTTTTTTTTTTATTTGAAGGATGAGGCAGCCTTGGCGACTTCGGAGCTACATCTAGATAATTGGTAACACCTCAGACGGAGCTCGTCTGGCCAGTTAGGTTACCAACTCTCATGTTAATTCTTACTAGCCTCCACTCCTAGCTGACATATGTGCTTTTTAAAAAATTATTTACTGATAGTTCGACCAATACAACAGCCAACGGCCGCTTAAGGATGAGTGTTTCTAAGTGAGATTGTAATGCAATAAAAGTATTATGAGGACAAATAGGGTAAATATCGGTTAAGCCTGGACTTAAAGAGACCCGACTGTAGTTGTCAAGGAAGTATCCCGTCGATAGTTTCAGCAAACAGAGTAAAGGTTCTGGGGAAAAAGCTGTCTGAGTGGAACGTGGTTTTTATCAAAGAAACACGAAGGGAAAAGGAATGTTTGCTACAGTGAACACGGCGTGGCCGGTCGTAGCTTGATAGCGCGTTCGAACATCGGCCTTCGTAATTGTGATATATTACTGAAAGACCAGGGCTGCAAGATGGAGAATATGTGTTACCTTTAATCAAGACATATTGATTATAGTGTAGATTTGGCTATGATGCTTGTGCTGGCTATGCTGCTATCAAATTGTCTCAGTTTTATATAATTCAAACCGGTGTCAATACCATGGCGTGGTATGCTCGAACCTCTAGTAGCTAGACTCTTGAAGTTATATGGTATATCCAACCTGAAAAGAAAAATAGTAGTATAAATCACTTACTGTAATTAAACATGAGAGTAAAGCTTCCCTCAGGCTTCACAGTCTATTGTGATAATGGAAGTGAAAGAAAAACGCCGAACATCATTACTATCCACAAAAAAGATTGCTGAATAGCTGTATCAGGAGACGTAAAATTTTGTTGGTTGTTTTTGTTCAGCTGTATATCCAACTCTGTGTGTTATTTAATGCCTAAATCTAAACATTTTTAATACAGTTTTATTCCTTCAACCATAGATATTTTGTATATAATTATAATTTCAGGGAAAAACCTATGTTTTTTAAATATGTAGTTTGTAGTTAATAAAATGTATTGTTGGTTATTTAAAAATGTATTGCTGGTAATTTACACTACAAATATCTATTTTTGGTAAAATATTTATAAAAATGTATTGCTGTTAATTTTATTATAAAAACGCATTGTTGGTAATTTATTTTATAAAAATTAATTGCTGGTAATTTTACTATCAAAATGCATTTTTATGCTTTCCTAGTGTTTTGAACTTTGTTTGAGTTTCACTATTTGTCCATAGCTGAGATCCTGACATGTGTTACCAACCCCGGGTCAGGGTGGACCTTGGGACAACAACAATTATGAGCTGGGGACGAAAGAGTAGTAGCGAAGGGAAAAGATGAAGAATGGTATCTGTTATGGAGTCCACCCTTTTTTCATACAAGTGGACTCGCCCAGTGTGTATTTGTACTGCTGCCGGTGAATACCCGAAAGTCGAGACAGGTAGAGTAATAAAGAGAGTGGGAGTGAGAGTGAGAGTAATTGTGTGAGGTAACCGCTTTGTAGGAGTCACAGTTGCGAGCACGTAGACTCAGAAGGAAGTCCTACTTCGATACTGAATTTCCCAGACTGTATATATATTATTATTGCTACTAACCGCATTTCTGGATCTACTAACCGTATTACCAATTGTATTATTGCGTCAATACATTTATTTGATATATTTCATTCCTGCGTTTGTCATTCATTGGAGACAGGATTTCATCCCGGAATCCACAACAGTAACAAATTTGTAACCTGAGTTAGCATGCTCATGGGGTTTGAAAATGAAGAAATCATTCCTGTTGTTTTGACCGCTATTGGAACTGTGACAACCAAAATCCAGAAAAAAACTCGGTATAATTGGGGCAGTAATTCGATTTGATTTTCATCCCTGCTTCGGACAACCAGAATTCTAAGAAAGATTTTGTTGATATAAAAAGAAGAAATGAGATCCGTGTTAATTTGTTACAAACGGCACCTGATCGTTAAAATACAGTGTGGAATATTCTTGAGAAGAAAAACTACAAGGTAACCAAAAAAGTTCTGTCCGTTTTTTTGATTGGTCATTGAATGAAGTTGAAATATATACGAAATGGGTGTAGCAATTGTTTTAAAATTCGGACAGCCGGAAGTAGGAACTTCAGATGTTATAAAAACACACGCACCGTGACTGGCCATCAGTTATAAGCCAGACAGCTGTGAGAAGGATGGAAGTGTCTAGAGATCTCGTTCGAGGCTGTTTGCTTTACGACTTCAAAGTGGGCTTATCAGCAGCTGCATCAAGTCGCCGCATATGTCAAGCGTTTGGGGATAGTGCTGTGGATGAACATACTGCAAGGCGTTGGTTTCGAAAATTCAAGTCGGGAGAGTTGTCTCTCCAGGATGAGCCTCGCAGTGGACGACAACAGGTCTTGAATGACGGAGTCCTGAAGGCAACTGTTCAAGAGGACAGTAGTCTAACGTGTGGTGAACTTGCAAGACAGTTCAACGTTTCCGATGAAACAGTTAAATTTCACTTGCACCGCCTAGTTAAGACGTACAAACTGAGCAAGTGGGTTCCGCAAACGCTGTTGGAGGTCCACAAGGGACAACGAGTGGCAGCCTGCGTATCGCTGCTTTCTCGCCACCGTACCGCATCCTTATTCAATTGAGTGCTTACCAGTGAGGAAAAGTGGGTTCTGTACGAAACTTCCAAGCGTTCCAGACATTGGTTGTCTCCTCAGAATGCTGTCCCTCACACCGCAAGACCGCCTATGCACCCACGCAATATTATGTTTTGTGTCTGGTGGACAGATCGTTAAGTGGTTCATTATTAACTGCTACCAACGGGCCAAACGGTCACTGGAGACTTATACTCGCAGCAATTGAAACGTGTGCAACAGGCATTGCGCCAGATGGAGCCAGCACTAGTGAATCGCAAAGGTGTGGTTTTCCTCCATGACAACGCCAGGCCGCTTGTCGCGCGAGTGGTCAGGGATACCATATAGCAACTTGGGTGGGACACTTTGTGCTATCCACCTTATTCACATGACCTTGCGCCATCCAATTACCACCTCTTCCACTCCCTGGATAATCATCTTCGTGGGGAAAAGGCCTCACGGACTTCTTTACGTCAACCCCCACCCACCGAGTTCTACCGCAAGGGCATTGAACAGCTGGAGACACGTTGGCAGAAGGTTCTGGATGCCGATGACGATTACTTCGAAGACTAAATATAAGTTACACATACTGTGAAGCGTTTTCTTTTTTTTTCCTTTAAAAACGGACAGAACTTTTTTGGTTGCCTTGTATATAGGAATAATCGCAGAATCTAAATATATCGGAAGCAGTTTGGTAATTCTTACCGGTGTGGATGCTGATATTTATGTCAGACAATGTTCTTCGTATAATATACTAGAGGCTATGGAGCAGACAAAACCGGAAAGAACAGAAACTCCGGGGCCCAGTGGCCTTACATGGGGACAAGTGGTAAAAATAAAACTTCGGAAGGAAACAGAATAGATCTTGGCATTTCCTTGACGTCAAGTTACGGTAGTGTCTTGTATCGGTGATTTTGCACACTACTATCCCCGAAACTTTGGTACATTTCAGTATGCATAATCAGAATATAAAACAGACTTCTTTTTCACGATTGTGTACACACTGAACGAAACATTGTGGATATGAAGAAGAAAAGAATCACGTTGCTTACAACGCATGTAATTGCGTACATTGCATGTCGGATATTAAACTACAGGGTGATATAAAAGTCTTGTCACCGCTATATAATATAATTTCAGTTGGCTGACACGAGCTCTTACGGTTTGGAAGAGAGGTAGTGTGGTTACAAGACATTCGAGCCAAAAAATTGTCTGTCTGTAAGTAGAAAAAAATTTTTTTTCTCGCAAGGCTTTAGCGAATAAAATGTCTGTAAAACAGCCGCTGGAAGGCAAAAGCAACTTCTGTTTTAAGATCTTTTGTACCTACATACGCAGGTATACACCATTACACTTTACGATGAACGTTAAAATATGTTACTGAGCAAACGAAATGTTTAAAAGAAAATCAAAATATTAAGAAATAAATTATTTTTTGTTTGCCCCGAGGAACCAGACAAGGAATAACATGAATGCTAATAATGATTGGAAGATTTTTCTCATGGTTTAAATTTCATTAACCTCTTTTTATGTGTCGTCAATGTTGCTTTATTTTATAAAAGTGAAATTTTCACTGACGAGTGAAAGCAAAAAAGAAAATGAAAGGACAAGTTTTTTTTTTATGTCACACTAGCTGTCTAAGATTTTATGTTCATATATAAAAATAATACCGCCATGTCACATACACACAGACACACACGCATATATATATATATATATATATATATATATATATATATATATATATATGGGAAGTGGGCGGGTGCCTGTCCACCAACAGCTATGTGTTAAAATCTGCTCCCGGCAGTATTCCAACCTGCATGCCGGTGGGTACATTTTCTTTAATAAGTTTTCTCGTGTGTGCAGTCCTTCAGTCTGTTAAAACAAGTTTTAAAACGAAATCAAAAGTCTTATCAAATTCGGTCATCCACTAAAATAACGTTTGAAGTAATGAAAATATGTCGGAATTAAAAGTTAAAATCCATTAATTTTCTTTATATATATATATATATATATATATATATATATATATATATATATATATACATATATATATATATATATATATATGATTAAAAATAACTGTTGTAAGGTATGCGCTATTTATGTGTTATTATTGTTTAATATCAGGAATAGAGCATATAAAAGTGGACATTCAGTGGTGACAGTGTGATTCATGCTCAAACGCAATCTTCAGGCCACGTGTTTTTTTTGTTTTTTTTTGTTTCACTATTTATATATTCTGGTTAATGGTGCGTTTTGGGTAGGTTTATTTTATTATTCTAATGGTTATTTATGATAACAGTTATTTTAGAAGCATTATACAGGCTATTTAGTAGAAATAATTGGGTAATTGAATGCAATTGTGTGGCTATTATTCACACGCGCCCACCCCCATATATATATATATATATATATATATATATATATATATATATATATATATATAGCAAGGCTATAGAACCCATCTGTCCTGCTATTTACCCAAAGTTAGGGGGACAAAAGATGGATTCATACCTTTTCCGAGTGCACGTAAGCGAATGTAATGAATTCAATTGGAAATCGAACTCGGCTCTCCGATTCCATTGCACTGGCGTACATAAAATAACATAAAAATTGATGACAATATACCAATGATTTTATTTATATCTTCTTTTTTATTATTTAATCGATATGGGGGAACCCAATCATTTTTTAAAAAATCACACAATTTTTGGCTGCAGCCACAACCTTCATATTCTTTTCTCTCATACGAGTGTGCCTCTCATTCCAGCCAGATGACGCCAAATGTAAGGGATGGGTTGAAAACTTTTTTTTCTACTTATCTTGTTAGTATGTTAATAAGAGTGAATATGCGAGAATATAAAATTAATATTATTAATCAACAACAACAAAAATAATAATAATAAAATAAATAAAAAGCGTATTAATAAATATGATAAAGAAAATGAGAGTAAGAAAGATATTATGTGTGACTATAGGATCCGTCTTTATCAGTTAAGTGGCATACGTGATGTATATTTCGATACATGACTGACGAGGCAGATTTTTCACGCAGTAGGTTGCCATCGCTCTCTGTGGGACACTAAAGAACCCAGTCTGTCCTGTTATACAAACCATAGCTGGGGGAGAAGTGATGGATTCAGACATTTCCCAAGGAAATTCGTGCGCAAGTGAATTTATTGAACTCGAATGGGATTCGAATTCGGCTCTCCGAGTTCTCGCTCCGTGTTCTCGCTCCGAGTTCTCGCTCCGAGTTCTCGCTCCGAGTTCTCGCTCCGAGCCGACTATAGATTATTCTATGGTCGTTGTCGTTCAATGGATATCGGATCGATAATAATAATAATAACAATAGCATATATATACGTGTCTGTCAAAAGGTACATTTATTTTACCGACGCGCTTCGTCCTCTGACTGACTTTATCAAGAAACTGTGGTTGGAAAATCCACCAGAACAAGAAACACGTTGGTAAAGGGAATAGTCGTTTATATCTTTAATCTATATTTATTTAGATCGTAATTTAAACACAAACACAGGCATAGACACTCGCGCATCTATATATATATATATATATATATATATATATATATATATATATATATATATATATATATATATATATATGCACTATTGGAAATATATTTCGAAATTTCTTATATCTGCAGAAGCCAATTGACAATTTTGTGATCATTCTTAGTTTAGAAAATAAAATGATCAAACTCAAATAGATATGAACTCCCTCTCTCTCTCTCTCTCTCTCTCTCTCTATATATATATATATATATATATATATATATATATATATATATATATATATATATGCGTGTGTGTGTGTGTGTGTGCGTGTGTGTATGTGTGTGTGTGTATTGTCAATATAATTGTCGATGGGACTGAGTGCTGAAAATGTGGAGAGCTGGAATTCGAACTCCGTTGTCCGATTTTATCTTCTCTAAGCAATTCGTCATCCTGCATATCTGACTTATCGAATATTGACAGGTTTTCATCTAAGAATTTAAAACCACGTTCCTTAAACTTCTTTCTTTTTTCCTGTTTCATTTTCGTACAATTTTCCTTCGGAATTCCTTCAAAGGCGTCTTATTTAAAACGCCGACGTGTGAAACGGCTGTCAATGTTTTCTAATTTCGATTTTCTGTCTTTCTAAATTTTGTTGTTCATTTTTGGACAACACTTAGCGGAATTAATTTCAGTAAATTAAAACGAGGAGAAAAATTCTTTATTTTTTCCAGAACACAACGGAAAATATTTAAAGAAAATGAGTACAGATTAATTTAAACAATTATCAAAGTTCAATCAGGTGCGTAATTTGTTTGCTAAGATCCATAGTTATTTTTATTTTTGCGAAAGACGATAGAGGCTACTCAAGACAGTTATCATTATATATATATATATATATATATATATATATATATATATATATATATATAGTACAAATGATACCTATTAAACTCGTAAAATTGTCAGAATTTAACGTATTTCTAGGCGGTTAGAAATTTCGCTACGAAAGTGTTTAAAATGGGGGAAAATTCAAATTGATCGGATGATGAGTCGATTAAATTTTATTAAGTTATTTGCTATATATATATATATATATATATATATATATATATATAGATAGATAGATAGATAGATAGAGAGAGAGAGAGAGAGATATGAATAAATCTAGAAAACAAAAGCCAAAATGGAAAACTTATTAGTGATACGTTTCATTCTGAGTGCAAAATTCTTCAGAATACGATTTCAAGGTTATTAAAAATTTTGCCAAGAAAGTATTTAAAATAAGGAAAATTTCAAGTTAGTCGGAACACAATCTATAAAATTTTATTAAGTTATGGCCCCATATATCTATCTATCTATATATATATATATATATATATATATATATATATATATATATAAATATATATATATATATGAGAAAGATATTACACGCACACACACGTGTATATATATATATATATATATATATATGCAATTAAATATGGAAAATGAAATTATCCCATTGCGATAGGATATTACGTAACTAGTTCACAACTTTTTCTTTGTTTCTAACGGAAATTTCTTAATACTTTGTTTAGATTTTGGATTGAATTCTTCCCTGTCCCAAGACGTTTTAAGATTTCAGTGTTGCGCATGATGTATCCGGTTTAAACTCTTCACAATTATTGGGCTGGTGCAAAAATAATGTCGTTTTTCCACATATGTTACTATGTGAGAAAACGACATTATTTTTGCACCAACCTAATATGTCAATTGCTGCACTTGCTACATTTTGAATTCTACACTTTGTAATCGACATGTTGGGCTGTTCCATTTGCTAACAACTATGCATTTTATGCTCGTGCAATTGACATTTAGTCCTTTCTTCTTGCTTTCCTTTACTACCTTCTACAAGAGTTATTGTAGTTTCAGTTTGGCGACTGCGCTCAACACTGAGTCATTTGCATATCTTATTTATATTATTCAGAAATAATATCAGATTTTTCTTAAAATACAGAAATATCATCGAAATTTAACTTTAATCCTCATAATGAAAATAAAAAAATATTAATTGCAAATCTGAACCTCTTTTCAGTGTCTCAGTCTAATCGGTTCTTACTTTCCGACAGCTACTTCAACAAGGTGTCAGATACTGTCTAGAAGAGGGAAACTCTAACAAAAAACTTACGGCTTCAAACACTTGCATTTATCATCCATGGTGCATGCTTCTACGGTTCATAAAACTTTGGTTTTAAAGGGTAACTATGCACATGCCGAAATTAAAATCTCCGAAGCGCGGAACTGAGAATTATTAAAGTTCTCAAAGACCCGAGGCGAAAACTCTTGCAGCATTTGTGGAAGGCACCCCGAAAACTTTCTTCCCGATATTAAAACATGATGATGCATTTTAAATAAATTAAATACAGTCTGGCTTATAGTTGCAGGGGTAAGATTATCGGACGGAATATTTTAAATACTGTCTTTTCATCGTTAGATCTGGTTGGTTGATTTTCGGGCATTTCAGCAATTTTAGGGTTGTTTAATATCGAATCCATATGTGGTATCAACTTATCATCAAACTCAACTCAGAGTCGCAATGGTAAGCCAAATTAGTTTCACTAACCATTACATTGCAGTGAAGCCGACTTTTCAAATTATTAGACACTGAGTAAAACCTTATCTAGACGATTATTATATATATATATATATATATATATATATATATATATATATACTTGTGTGTGTGTGTATATATATATATATATATATATATATATATATAGTTAGACCTCAAAAAAGTATACAGGCTATCAAACTAAGAATTAGAGAAGTTTCGATTTCACTGATTGACTTATTTTCTACGCTGTATCAAGCCTTTGCAGGTTATTTAAACCCTGAATTCTTTTTAGATTTTAAGTATTTGTGGGTAGACAACAATGGTTTAGCGATATAAGACTTAACCCATAGCTCTGGCCATAGAAGTTGAGCTTTAGCTTTCCGAAGTATATGCGCTCATAACTAAATATAAAGGACCTAATTGAGACTCGACCCTCCAATTAACAATTCCGAGCCAGTATTCATTACATGCACTTGCTATTGCTAAGCTGTCCTCCATCTTTATACTGACAAAGTTGCTTAACTTCGGTGGTTGTATGGGAACTGGTGTTTTAACGATCGTACCTGAATTAAATCTTGGCAATAAGATGGATCGAGAGACGATGTTCTGTAGAATATCTTTCCACATTTAGCAGAGCCCATCCATATACACATTTGTCTTGAGAGGATACTCATTAAAATCTACGCTACAAAGCTAGCAACAATCGCTGAAAATAAAGTTTCCATTTAGCAAGAATACAGCCAAATACCTAGCGCAATGTTTATTTCCGCTTGGGATTCTATTGCATCGCGTTGCCAGCAGTGTCTGGATCATATCGGACATCAATTTGAAAATATGCGATGACAAAATCTTAAGATCATGTATTTATAATGAATATTATCTTCATATGCATTATTTAAATTAAATCTTAGAATGCTTAAAAATGCGTATACATTTTTTATTAGACACTATATGTCTGTGTGTGTGTGTGTGTGTGTGTGTAGTTGAAATTCAGCCATATACGCTACCATGGTTTCACCCATTGCGTTTTTGTTTTGTTTTGTTTTTTCGTCAGGCGAAAGCGGTTAATTCACTAAAGGTTTAATGGTTTATTTCTGTACTACTATTATTTCTTTCCTTCAATTCCCACACGTAGCTGGCCAGTCTGTTACAATTCCTATTGCTTTCTAGTCTGAACGATGACTTGTAGTTGTACCATCGCTTTTTGAAGCTGCCTTCCATTTACCCCACATATACCTTGCTCTAACCATTTTCATCCTTTACTTCCACTTTGTAAACCACTCCTTCCATTTTACAAATTCCATCTAGAGTACATTTGCCTTTATATTTACAGTTACATCTTTCACTGTTAACAATATCTTGCAGCACGATAGCCTTGAAATTTCTGGTGTTCTTTTGCTCCTGTTTTACGATTGAGCACTTTATTTTCGATGTAATTTTGGAAGGCTTTAAAAAAAACTCACGCAAACATCGTATAGCGATAACGGTAAATTGTATGAGAAAGTGGAAAATTTTACTTGTGACGCATTTCGTCCTCCAGCACTGTTCATCAGACTAAATTTGTGATAAGAAAATTTAGTCCAGTGAAGTCTTATAATTGTCCAATATACAAATATACACGTATATATTTGTGTATATATATATATATATATATGTGTGTGTGTGTGTGTGTGTATATACACGCATATATATATATATATATATATATATATATATATATATATATATATATATATATATATATATGTATGTATGTATGTAAGCGATAACAAAGATATTGTAACGTCACAATGCGCAAGGTTAATTGAACACGTTCCTGTCGCATGGAAATTATGAGATCATGACATTTTAGCAGTGACTCCAGCTGTCAGTTGCTGAGTTTTGACATTGAAGTATATATATATATATATATATATATATATATATATATATATATATATATATATATATATATACTTTCCGTACTTATATTTTATTTTGGGAATTATTTTTTTATTCGACATTATTGCTTTATTCCTATAAACGTTATTTTTATTGGTCCACGTATTTTGAGTCTTTTTTTTTTTTTTTTTTGCCTTTTTTGCATAAACAT
>OZ010583.1:89483575-89496075 GCA_963932145.1 Acanthosepion lycidas
TTGGTTTGAAGATATGGGTCCGGAAAATGTGCGTGAATCCTGGTCAGCTATCTGCGAGGCTTGCCTCAACCGGAGACTGACTCTGGGAACTGCTGGATCTCGACTCATTTCTGAACGTTGTGGCTTCGTTTATATGGGCGCCGACCAAAACCGGGGTGGGTTTGTCGGCGCCGGGGGGTTCCTCGATAATTCTAAATACATATCCACCTCTCTGGTTAGGAATTTCCACCTTTTTCCATTTTTGGGAAACTTTGCTCACTCCCACCTTCTCATCATACTTCAGAGGGGCGTGAACTGCCCTCCCGACATCTTCGTGGCAACCTCTCTTACTCATCCTCCAGATGGGCGGCAACAGCCTCCCTCGTGCATCACGTGATCACCACTCGACCAATGATGTCTTAGTCGGGCGTGGACGAATCTGCGGCTTTGTTTCAGGAAGAAAAAAAAATATCTTGCTTAAAAAATAATTATCTCTTCTATTTCCCTTTTCTTCCCCTTAATGGTTTATCATTTCTCCAGCCGCGATCGGGACAATATGACAATGGCGGTCATAACTCTTGTTCTACACGTGGTTTACGTCAGGTATTTTATCGCTAATTATCAGAATATGTGGTCTTCTTAACATGGTCTCAAAAAGGAACATCTCCAAAGTTCCAGTCAGTCTGTCGCCTCGAAGAAAGAAAGAAAAACACATTCATTTTCCTTCAGTACAAATTCCTGATAACAAAATTTTATTATCGCAGGCCAAGAAGGTTCCGTCGGACGCTCGTGGGTGTTTTTTTTAATTTTTCATATCTGTCCAAGTCCTTTTAGTTGTCTGTTTTTCGTCACTTAACGAAATAACATTTTCATTTGAATTTTTTTTTCTTTCTTTGGCCAGCCGGTCTGTAGTTGATAATAAGATGTCTTCCCGTACCAATAGTTTGTTTTCATATCCTTAGATAACACAGCCGATGCCAAAACATATCTGATTGTTTCATTCTTTCCCTTTCTTTTTACTCAGAATTTCCCTGTCATTGTAATGACACTCTTTCGCCATTTGTTACTTATCAAAATATCCTTTTATCCATTGTCTCTTAGCTGTGTGTGTGTTCTTGCTTATCACTCACGATTCGGTTCTTAGCCTCTCCTTTTCTTCTTTTCTTTCTTTTCCCTTTCTGCCTCGTTAAATGGTGCCACAATACTCACTGGACAGATTGAAGCCAAAACGGACAGTAGAAAAACAACGTCTAACCTGCCTAGAGAGCTTAAGTAGATGGATGACGAAACAAAATTTAGGAGAGATAAAAAAAAAAAAAAAAAGACAAAATTTATTAAGAGCTAAGTTGGACAGGAAATTGTGTAGAGGAGTCATCGCCTATATCCTGAAGGGTCACTGCACAGAAGACTTCGTTAAGTGAAAGGAAAGATCAATAGAGGCGGCTCTGAATGTAAAAGAGTCACCTGTGAGTATATCTATATCTATTTCTGCTGGTACCCCGTGACGAGTGGACCAAGTGATTCCCGAGTCGAGTGGGCGTCTACGAAACTCTGAAGTCGGGATGCTGAACGTAAAATTAATCAGCTAAGTGACAAAAATTTTACTTGTATTAATTGTGTATATATATATATATATATATATATATATATATATATATATATATATATATATATATATATATATTATGTTTATTCGTTTTTTTATGGATACACTTATTATCTGGGTAAATGCTGCGTTTATTTGTTTTTTTTTTAAATTAAACTGTATTAACTGCGGCATTTACCCGTCTGAATGTTAGAGAAATTTCATAGAAAATATGCTTCCTCCGACAGGAATTGAACCTGTATCCTATATGGAACCGTCATTAAGACTGGCCTTACTATACTGTGCAGTCAACCGAATCAAAAGCAAACACACATGCGAGAAATTAAAAATATAAAATGGCGACAATTCAATCATCGCACCTTATATATAATGCATTATATACATCTAACACTTTTTAGCTTTATATATATATATATATATATATATATATATATATATATATATATATATATATATATATATATATATATATATATATATATGGGGGTATTTCTGTGTGCGCATGTACAAAATAAGTTATTTATGATTAATATGAAATACAGTGTCTACGCAATTTCATCTTTTCTTTAGGGCCTATCTGTTTTCCCTGTGTACCATACAATTTTAATGAGTGTCCATGCTCAAATTCTGGATTGCCATTATCTGTGTTAATTATAGCTTTGGAAAACCCCAGAGTTCACATGAAATTATATTTAGTCTGTAAGAAAGATAGAAGAAATATTGATGTTGCGATATTTTGCGTAAAAGCAGCTTGCTCAAGACGTAAAGAAGATACACACACGGTCGTTTCATTGATGAATGACTAATTCTACGGGAGAGTTCCTACCATCACGTCCTCTCTGATTGCTCTTGTTATTAAATCAAAATCATGCAGTCGGTTCTCGGGGAAATTCCATATGTCTCGGTACGTTCCGGACTGAAAGCGTTCAATTTTTTTTTTTTTTTTTTTTTTTTTTCATTTATTATTTTTTATAAAGAAAGTAGGAAAAGATATCTATAAAAAAATATTGTGGTGCTTTGAGATTTTCGTTGTTAGACACCTTTCTCAAAATCAGATTTAATGCAAGAAGTGGTTCTTGTTAGAATCGAAAATTCCTCAGTATTACCCCGGAGACATACATGATAAATTAATTATTGTGTTTTTAAATATATTCTCAGCTACTGATACAATTAATTTTCGACATGTTCCAGATTGGCTTCATCTAGCAATTGACTTTAAAACCCTCCTGACTTACGGCCATATAGCGTTGAAACACCGATTCTCGTACGATCAACGAAGTTAAGTAACGCCGCTTCTAGACTCGTGATTGCTTGCAAATAACAGATGCTGTAAGCCTTGATGTGCGGGTGGTGTAATAGACAATGGCTCGGAATTGTTAATCGAAGAACCGAGTTCCAATTTCAGATATTTTCGTTATATTCATATCGGCCTTGGGAGAGTTGCCCTTTCACCAGCTATGGGTTAAATATTAAGACTTGTATCACTAAAGCATTATTATCTCCTCCCCCAAAATTCTTAAAATCTAAAAATACTTTCAGGCTTTAAATAACCTGCAAATGTTTGATAATCCGTAGAGCCGTCTCTGCTACTCCAATAGTTTCATGTCTGACATCTCTCGCCTGTGGAAGTTCCTTCCCTATTCCAGTTTCCCTGTGAGCTATAATCTCCAACTATTCAAATGTAATATCAATCGACATCTCCAGTTGCCTTGATCTATCCACTATCTTTCTGCTCATCCTTTCTTCTATCACTTCTATCTGATCCTGCTCCAAATCTTCTGTAACTCCTTGCGACCTAGTGGCTTCCCGCCTTGCTTGGGGTGAAACGTTAAAAAAAAAGAAGAAAAAAAAACAACATATCAACCAATTAAGACACTCGTAAGCACAATTTATGACTCGGTTTAAATAAGGAAAAAGAACATTGGCAAGAGAAAAGGCTTTCAGCTTGGTCAACAAGAATTATCATCAAGATTTCATCAACTCCCCCAAGAATAAAATTACTAAAGGACTTATCAGTGATTGGTGTGTCTGATAGCTGCTAAAACCACTAGACCTTTAGAAGAGCTATGCATGAAGAATTGCACTTAAATCATTCACCATTCTATGAAAATCTGGTGGTGAAGAATGTGGAAATGATGAATACCATCTGTTCTACATCCATTTAGACAGGCGTATAGATTTACAGTTTCACCACACTAGGTGTTGTCACTGTTGGGTCCGTAGCTAGTAGCACGTGGCTGAGTGGTTAGAAAGTTCACTTTATGACCATGACACCCGGTTTCAAATCTCGCCATCGTCGAGCTGTCAGGAAGGTGACCTCTTGATGATACCGGTCTGCGGGAAGCGATCGTAGGATGCGGAGATTTTGGAAAGTTTCTTGGAAAACCACACCTCGTTTTGACCCAAGCCTTGCGAGTGAAATTGGGTCGACGGAACTCATTGGCAGCCTTCGAAGTTTGTGCGAGCACGCAGTTACAAGTCATCGTGACCGAGGGTTTGAGAGTTTGGGCCTTGTTCAGACGGGTGATCACGTTAGATAACGCGCTGTTTCCCAGAAACTGTAACTAAGTTCCGCTCAGCATAATGGCAGTATGAACCACAGGCAGGCATTGTGGGTGTTGAACAAACACAACCGTTCCTGAGCAGGGGTCTGCAACAGGGTTTGCCTAGCCACCTTAGTATACGGACATTCTGGGATACGAGTGGTCAGCCATTTATTATTTTATACAATTTCGCTAGTCCTACGTCTAAACCAGTTTTGAATTCAGAGTTCAAGAATAGTGAGTCCACAATGTAAATGTTCACAATTCTAGACCGCCAAAGTACGTTATCTTTCCAAATTAAAAATGATTTGAAGGTGACTTTCAAGGCACAAAAGTCAAGCCTATTTATGGTAACAGCTGGAGCAGCATCTCATGGAGGGAAACGGTGTGCAGTTCTTGATGCGTATATCTTGCTAACTTCTCATGAGTTTTGCATTCTTTCTGATCGGGCAGGCTGCATTAAATTATGTCGCGTTTCTTTCTTTACAAAGGCGCTATTTGTTGTTAGGCTGATACGTTTTTGTGTCGGCATAATTGATTCGGATGCATATGTTATGGCTGCAAAGAGGTTTTTTGAGGCTTTGCAAAGAAAACGACTTAAAATAAAACGAAACGCGGCCGTTATGTGCAAGTGTGAATAAACACAAACGTCGACATCGTGTTGTTAGAAAAAAACAATCGTTCATTTGTTCGTCTTAGCAAAGTGGAAATAAAGAAAGAAGTTTAGAGACATAGAAACGGCTTTAATGAAATTATACGTAAATTCCTCAACTTGAATAAAACGAAATAAGAAATTAGGGTTAAAATGAAAAGAATTTTATTTTAACAGGAAGATATTTTCTAAAATTTACACACCTGCTAACTTAATGTACGAATTATATATATATATATATATATATATATATATATATATATATATGAGTGTGTGTGTGTGTGTATGTTGAAATGTTCTCGGCCCAACCAAAGGTAACCTTTTAAAATATCCGAGGCCGGTCGGTTGGTTGGTTGGTTGTGCATAGTATGTACGTATTATCTAAAATAGCTGACGTATTCATATCGACTGTGTCATCATGGTCTCAGTTAAGTTCGGTTCATTGTCATGGCGACGCAAAGCATTTATTGTCATTATAGTCGTTCATTCTTCGTCTTTTGTGTAAATTACGCAAAAAATCAAAATAATACTGACATCTCATTTTAACAGATATATTTACCAAAATTACACAGAAATATTACGAAATAATAAATATTAATTTTATTTAATAAAATCGTCAGTAGCTTCAATCAAGGCCTCCAGACGACTTTGGAATCTCCTGCAACTTTTCTGGGCGGTTTCCTTGTTTAAGTTGTTGAATGCTGCCATAACACTTGTCTTCAGTTCATCTTTGTGTTACAAGGATTTTTGGTGGTCTCTAGCTGAAATGTGCCCCACACATGATAATCAAAGATGTATCAGTCTGGAGAGTTAGGGGGCCAGACGTAAGGGTCGATGTGGTCGCAGAAATTGTCTAACAGTCATGACTAGGTACTCCTGATTTTGAGTCTCGGTGCAGAATTCTGTTGCCAGACACAGGGTCTTCCAGGAGCCATTCCCTTGGCCAAAGGCAGCCCTATCTCTTCAAGTGACTTGATGTAACACTTCGTGTTGAGCCGAGATCCTCACCAAAAAATTCGGGAGTTCTTTTGCTATCAGAAATATTAAAGGGAGCTTTCCGAGCTGCCATACCTTCGTAATCACTATTAGTCTCATACAATCCTTTCCGAATCCTCTTCACTGTCCCGAGATTGAAACCCAAATACATTTAAATACTTGTATTGGAGGTTCCGGTGCGAATGCCATGTAGTACATTATCCTATTTCCAAATTTCGGGCGGAGAGAATTGCATCATCGGGGTCCTTGTTTCACAAGCACTGCCCAACTGACCCTAATTGAAAAAAAAAAAAAATCAAGCAAATTATAAATAGGTTCAATTCGCCTATCGCACCCTATATATATATATATATATATATATATATAGAGAGAGAGAGAGAGAGTGAGATATATAGAGAGAGAGACTGTTTCGTTGTATCACAGCTCATCAGTGTGACTAGTCATCCAATTGTTTGAAATTGGCATCAGTCAGATATTCTACCACCAAGCTATCGTCGCACGGCGGCGAGAAAGGGAAATTTTAACGTTTTTACTATACGAAAGACGTCAGTGGCTAGGAGAACTCGATATATATATATATATATATATATATATATATATATATAGCAAGGAATAAGCGGAATGGAAAGGACATAATTATGAAAACCAAGAACTAAAACAAACAACCGGTTTCGTCCCAGTACTCCTCAGGTTTGATACAGGGGATTATTTATTCATAAACTTAAAAGCAAAAAATTATTCAATGAGGGCGGAGGGCAAGAAAAAAAAAAATATGATAGAAAGAACTAGAGCCCAATCACACATATATATATATATATATATATATATATATATATATATATATATATGGAGAAAAATATTTGGAAAAAACAAACAAAAATCCTTAAATGCAATTATGTTGTTTTAATATGAATGAAATGTCAACGTCTGACGTTTCGGTTTAAGAAACCTTCTTCAGGACAATATTCATTAAAATACAATTAACATAATCAGTTCAACATGACAAAGACGATGGACATAAAAACAAGACTTATCCAAAACAGATAACTGAAAATTTTTAATGATCAGCTTTCCGTTTAAGCATGGTCACGTTGTCGTCAAATGGGCGACGCTTTCAAAACGTATTCCTAAAATTTAAGTATTTTGAATGAAAACGAAAAAATGAAAAGAATTCTATTATGATGGAAAATTGTATGTACGCTTGTCGAGCATTAATCTCGCTAATATATATATATATATATATATATATATATATATTAGTTCTCTCTCTATATATATATATATAATTATAATTAAATAAATCATCGCGTATAGAAGAAAGAAAAATGCAGAAAGCACTATATATATATATATATATATATATATATATATAGTGTTTACATATAGTGCTTATATATATTATACTATATATATATATATATATATATATATATATATATATATATATAGTCAAACCTAATGATCTAGACAAACCTACCTAGGTTTCACCTAAGCGGATCGTCAGGGTTTGTCTGGCTCACTCAGTTTATCTAGGTCTGCTCTACGGTTGTATTGATCTTTTTCAGTTAGTTGTTTACTCGTGTCGGGTTTTTTTTTTCTTTAGACTTCAAACCTGTATCTGTGCGATTTTTTCGACAAACTTTCATGTTTGTAGCTCTTTCATTTTTAAAACCTTTTTTTCCTTCGAGATTTGATTTGATTATTGGCAAATCAAAAATTCGAAGGCTTTTCGAAACGATTATAGTTACCCATATATATATATATATATATATATATATATATATATATATATATATATATATATATATATATATATAGTGCTTTCTGCATTCTTCTAGACTCGATGAATTACTTAATTATAATTATCTCAAATCCTCCTAATTTCTATCACTTGTATATCATTGCTTGAACCGGATTCTAATGCTCAGGACTGACCGGCTTGGAGGATAGTAGTCGTAGCTCGTGGTGGCACAGTTCTTTGGGTAAAGAGATGAGTTCCACCACGGAATATGTGATCGGGCGGTGCTCTTTCGAGTCTGATTCGTCCCTGATAACGTAACTGTCTGGGTTTCAATTCTCGGTAGTGGCTGCGCACTGCTTGAGTTCCAAATATAGGACGAAACTGCCTCCCAGTGCTTTCTGCATTCTGTTGAGGTTTCTTCTAGACTCGATGAATTACTTAATTATATATATATATATATATATATATATATATATATATATATATATATATATATACATACTTGCATGTATCTCTGCGCATGTTTGTACCATTGTCATATATATATATATATATATATATATATATATATATATATATATATATATATATATATATATATATATATATATATATAGCCTATCAGGAAATATTTGGTATTCATTGATCGACCAGCCAGTACGGCTTTCAGTTGAAATTTATTAAATTTTTCTCTTAATACAATTCTTTAGGGAAAAAAAGTTCATCAAGTCCATTAAATGCTATCGTTCTTTCGTGGTATTGATGGGTCTTTCTTTCCTAACCTTTCATTTGAAGTAGTCAGGAATATCGATATCTTGATTAGGCTGACTTAATTTTCTCTTCGAGTTAAAGCAGTTAATCACGTTAGCTGTTCTCGGTAGTCCTCAAGTTTTATGGTTGCAGTTATCTGGTAGAGTTCTTTATTTGTGATTCTGTAGCGCCAGTCCATGAGGTTCAAAGGAGAATGGCCTTTGGTAAGACTTACTCAAAGCTATTGATCATTGATCTTAAAAGCGGCTGTATGCATATATAGAAGAAAATGAAGAGATAATATATAAACGCATTCAGACCGAACATAGAGAGAGATAAAGAGAAAGAAAGAGAGACATGCGTCTAGATGATAACCTATATTTTAAAGCGTGTGAGATAGATAGATAGATAGATAGATAGATAGATAATTGACAAACTGAGATATACATTTCAACATACCGAGATAGATAGATAGATTGATAGATAGATAATTGAAAAACTGAGATATACATTTTAACATACTGAGATAGATAGATAGATAGATAGATAGATAATTGACAAACTGAGATATACATTTCAACATACTGAGATAGATAGATTGATCGATAGATAGATAGATAATTGACAAACTGAGATATACATTTCAACATACTGAGATAGATAGATAGATAGATAATTGACAAACTGAGATATACATTTCAACATACTGAGATAGATAGATATATAGATAGATAGATAATTGACAAACTGAGATATACACTTCAACATACTGAGATAGATAGATAGGTAGATAATTGACAAACTGAGATATACATTTCAACATACTGAGATAGATAGATAGATAGATAGATACATAGATAATTGACAAACTGAGATATAAATTCAACATACTGAGATAGATAGATAGATAGATAATTGACAAACTGAGATATACATTTCAACATATTGAGATAGATAGATATATAGATAGATAATTGACAAACTGAGATATACATTTCAACATACTGAGATAGATCGATAGATAGATAGATAGATAGATAATTGACAAATTGAAATATACATTTCAACATACTGAGATAGATAGATAGATAGATAGATAGATAATTGACAAACTGAGATATATATTTCAACATACTGAGATATATAGATAGATAGATAGATAGATAGATAGATAATTGACAAACTGAGATATACATTTCAAAATACTGAGATAGATAGATAGATAGATAAATAAATAGATAGATAGATAGATAGATAATTGACAAACTGAGATATACATTTCAACATACTGAGATAGAGAGATAGATAGATAATTGACAAACTGAGATATACATTTCAACATACTGAGATAGAGAGATAGATAGATAATTGACAAACTGAGATATACATTTCAACATACTGAGATAGATAGATATATAGATAGATAGATAATTGACAAACTGAGATATACATTTCAACATACTGAGATAGATAGATAGATAGATAATTGACAAACTGAGATATACATTTCAACATACTGAGATAGATAGATAGTTAGATAATTGACGAACTGAGATATACATTTCAACATACTGAGATAGATAGATAGATAGATAGATAATTAACAAACTGAGATATACATTTCAACATACTGAGATAGATAGAAAGATAGATAGATAATTGACAAACTGAGACATACATTTCAACATACTGAGATAGATAGATAGATAGATAGATAATTGACAAACTGAGATATACATTTCAACATACTGAGATAGATAGATAGATAGATAGATAGATATATAGATAATTGACAAACTGAGATATACATTTCAACATACTGAGATAGATAGATAGATAGATAGATAATTGACAAACTGAGATATACATTTCAACATACTGAGATAGATAGATAGATAGATAGATAGATAATTGACAAACTGAGATATACATTTCAACATACTGAGATAGATAGATAGATAGATAGATAATTGACAAACTGAGATATACATTTAAACATACTGAGATAGATAGATAGATAGATAGATAGATAGATAGATAGATAGATAATTGACAAACAGAGATATACATTTCAACATACTGAGATAGATAGATCATTAGATAATTGACAAACTGAGATATACATTTCAACATACTGAGATAGATAGATAGATAGATAGATAATTGACAAACTGAGATATACATTTCAACATACTGAGATAGATAGATAGATAGATAGATAATTGACAAACTGAGATATACATTTCAACATACTGAGATAGATAGATAGATAGATAGATAGATAATTGACAAACTGAGATATACATTTCAACATACTGAGATAGATAGATAGATAATTGACAAACTTAGATATAGATTTCAACATACTGAGATAGATAGATAGATAGATAGATATATAGATAATTGATAAACTGAGATATACATTTCAACATACTGAGATAGATAGATAGATAGATAGATAACTGACAAACTGAGATATACATTTTAACATACTGAGATAGATAGATAGATAGATAGATAGATAGATAGATAGATAATTGACAAACTGAGATATACATTTCTAAATACTGAGATAGATAGATAGATAGATAGATAAATATATAGATAGATAGATAGATAACTGACAAACTGAGATATACATTTCAACATAATGAGATAGATAGATAGATAGATAGATAGATAGATAATTGAAAAACTGAGATATACATTTCAACATACTGAGATAGATAGTTAGATAGATAGATAGATACATAGATAGATAGATAATTGACAAACTGAGATATACATTTCAACATACTGAGATAGATAGATAGATAATTGACAGACTGAGATATACATTTCAACATACTGAGATAGATAGATAGATAGATATATAGATAATTGACAAACTGAGATATACATTTCAACATACTGAGATAGATAGTTAGATAGATAGATAGATAGATAGATACATAGATAGATAGATAATTGACAAACTGAGATATACGTTTCAACATACTGAGATAGATAGATAATTGACAGACTGAGATATACATTTCAACATACTGAGATAGATAGATAGATAATAGACAAACTGAGATATACATTTCAACATACTGACATAGATAGATAGATAGATAGATAATTGACAAACTTAGATATACATTTCAACATACTGAGATAGATAGATAGATAGATAATTGACAAACTGAGATATACATTTCAACATACTGAGATAGATAGATAGATAGATAGATAGATACATAATTGACAAGCTGAGATATACATTTCAACATACTGAGATAGATAGATAGATAGATAGATAGATAGATAGATAATTGACAAACTGAGATATACATTTCAACATACTGAGATAGATAGATATATAGATAGATAGATAATTGACAAACTGAGATATACATTTCAACATACTGAGATAGATAGATAGATAGATAGATAATTGACAAACTGAGATATACATTTCAACATACTGAAATAGATAGATAGATAGATAGATAGATAGGTAGATAATTGACAAACTGAGATATACATTTCAACATACTGAGATAGATAGATATATAGATAGATAGATAATTGACAAACTGAGATATACATTTCAACATACTGAGATAGATAGATAGATAGATAGATAGATAGATAGATAGATAGATAGATAATTGACAAACTGAGATATACATTTCAACATACTGAGATAGATAGATATATAGATAGATAGATAATTGACAAACTGAGATATACATTTCAACATACTGAGATAGATAGATAGATAGATAGATAATTGACAAACTGAGATATAACATTTCAACATACTGAGATAGATAGATAGATAGATAGATAGACAGATAATTGACAAACTGAGATATACATTTCAACATACTGAGATAGATAGATAGATAGATAATTGACAAACTGAGATATACATTTCAACATACTGAGATAGATAGATAGATAGATAGATAATTGACAAACTGAGATATACATTTCAACATACTGAGATAGATCGATAGATAGATAGATAGATAGATAGAAAATTGACAAACTGAGACATACATTTCAACATACTGAGATAGATAGATAGATAGATAGATAAATAGATAGATAGATAGATAACTGACAAACTGAGATATACATTTCAACATACTGAGATAGATAGATAGATAGATAGATAATTGACAAACTGAGATATACATTTCAACATACTGAGATAGATAGATAGATAGATAGATAATTGAC
>OZ010583.1:89513575-89586075 GCA_963932145.1 Acanthosepion lycidas
GATATATAGATAGATAGATAATTGACAAACTGAGATATACATTTCAACATACTGAGATAGATAGATAGATAGACAGATAATTGACAAACTGAGATATACATTTCAACATACTGAGATAGATAGATAGATAGATAGATAGATAATTGACAAACTGAGATATACATTTCAACATACTGAGATAGATATATAGATAGATAGATAGGTAGATAATTGACAAACTGAGATATACATTTCAACATACTGAGATAGATCGATAGATAGATAGATAGATAGATAGTTGACAAACTGAAATATACATTTCAACATACTGAGATAGATAGATAGATAGATAGATAATTTACAAACTGAGACATACATTTCAACATACTGAGATAGATAGATAGATAGATAGATAGATAAATAGATAGATAGATAGATAACTGACAAACTGAGATATACATTTCAACATACTGAGATAGTAGATAGATAGATAGATAGATAGATAGATAATTGACAAACTGAGATATACATTTCAACATACTGAGATAGATAGATAGATAGATAGATAGATAATTGACAAACTGAGATATACATTTCAACATACTGAGATAGATAGATAGATAGATAGATAATTGACAAACTGAGATAAACATTTCAACATCCTGAGATAGATAGATAGATAATTGACAAACTGAGATATACATTTCAACATCCTGAGATAGATAGATAGATAATTGACAAACTGAGATATACATTTCAACATACTGAGATAGATAGATAGATAATTGACAAACTGAGATAAACATTTCAACATACTGAGATAGATAGATAGATAGATATATAGATAATTGACAAACTGAGATATACATTTCAACATACTGAGATAGATATATTGATAGATAGATAATTGACAAACTGAGATATAAATTTCAACATACTGAGATAGATAGATAGATAGATAGATAATTGACAAACTGAGATATACATTTCAACATACTGAGATAGATAGATAGATAGATAATTGACAAATTGAGATATACATTTCAACATACTGAGATAGATATATAGATAGATAGATAATTGACAAACTGAGATATACATTTCAACATACTGAGATAGATAGATAGATAGATAGATAATTGACAAACTGAGATATACATTTCAACATACTGAGATAGATATATAGATAGATAGATAATTGACAAACTGAGATATATATTTCAACATACTGAGATAGATAGATAGATAGATAGATAGATAATTGACAAACTGAGATATACATTTCAACATACTGAGATAGATAGATAGATAATTGACAAACTGCGATATACATTTCAACATACTGAGATAGATAGATAGATAATTGACAAACTGAGATATACATTTCAACATACTGAGATAGATAGATAGATAGATAGATAGATAATTGACAAACTGAGACATACATTTCAACATACTGAGATAGATAGATAGATAGATAGATAATTGACAAACTGAGATATACATTTCAACATACTGAGATAGATAGATAGATAGATAGATAGATAGATAATTGACAAACTGAGATATACATTTCAACATACTGAGATAGATAGATAGATTGATAGATAGATAATTGACAAACTGAGATATACATTTCAACATCCTGAGATACAGAGATAGATAGATAGATAGATAATTGACAAACTGAGATATACATTTCAACATACTGAGATAGATAGATAGATAGATAGATAATTGACAAACTGAGATTTACATTTCAACATACTGAGATAGATAGTTAGATAGATAGATAGATACATAGATAGATAGATAATTGACAAACTGAGATATACATTTCAACATACTGAGATAGATAGATAGATAGATAAATAGATAGATAGATAGATAGATAGATAGATAACTGACAAACTGAGATATACATTTCAACATACTGAGATAGATAGATAGATAGATAGATAATTGACAAACTGAGATATACATTTCAACATACTGAGATAGATAGTTAGATAGATAGATAGATACATAGATAGATAGATAATTGACAAACTGAGATATACATTTCAACATACTGAGATAGATAGATAGATAATTGACAAACTGAGATATACATTTCAACATACTGAGATAGATAGATAGATAGATAGATAGATAGATAGATAGATAGATAATTGACAAACTGAGATATACATTTCAACATACTGAGATAGATCGATAGATAGATAGATAGATAGATAGTTGACAAACTGAAATATATATTTCAACATACTGAGATAGATAGATAGATAGATAGATAGATAATTTACAAACTGAGACATACATTTCAACATACTGAGATAGTTAGATAGATAGATAGATAGATAAATAGATAGATAGATAGATAACTGACAAACTGAGATATACATTTCAACATACTGAGATAGTAGATAGATAGATAGATAGATAGATAATTGACAAACTGAGATATACATTTCAACATACTGAGATAGATAGATAGATAGATAGATAGATAATTGACAAACTGAGATATACATTTCAACATACTGAGATAGATAGATAGATAGATAATTGACAAACTGAGATATACATTTCAACATCCTGAGATAGATAGATAGATAATTGACAAACTGAGATATACATTTCAACATACTGAGATAGATAGATAGATAATTGACAAACTGAGATATACATTTCAACATACTGAGATAGATAGATAGATAGATATATAGATAATTGACAAACTGAGATATACATTTCAACATACTGAGATAGATATATTGATAGATAGATAATTGACAAACTGAGATATACATTTCAACATACTGAGATAGATAGATAGATAGATAGATAATTGACAAACTGAGATATACATTTCAACATACTGAGATAGATAGATAGATAGATAGATAGATAATTGACAAACTGAGATATACATTTCAACATACTGAGATAGATATATAGATAGATAGATAATTGACAAACTGAGATATACATTTCAACATACTGAGATAGATAGATAGATAGACAGATAATTGACAAACTGAGATATACATTTCAACATACTGAGATAGATAGATATATAGATAGATAGATAATTGACAAACTGAGATATACATTTCAACATACTGAGATAGATATATAGATAGATAGATAATTGACAAACTGAGATATACATTTCAACATACTGAGATAGATAGATAGATAGCTAGTTAGATAATTGACAAACTGAGATATACATTTCAACATACTGAGATAGATAGATAGATAGATAATTGACAAACTGCGATATACATTTCAACATACTGAGATAGATAGATAGATAGATAATTGACAAACTGAGATATACATTTCAACATACTGAGATAGATAGATAGATAATTGAGAAACTGAGATATACATTTCAACATACTGAGATAGATAGATAGATAGATAGATAGATAGATAATTGACAAACAGAGATATACATTTAAACATACTGAGATAGATCGATAGATAGATAGATAGATAATTGACAAACTGAAATATACATTTCAACATACTGAGATAGATAGATAGATAGATAGATAGATAATTGACAAACTGAGACATACATTTCAACATACTGAGATAGATAGATAGATAGATAGATAGATAAATAGATAGATAGATAGATAACTGACAAACTGAGGTATACATTTCAACATACTGAGATAGATAGATAGATAGATAGATAGATAGATAGATAATTGACAAACTGAGATATACATTTCAACATACTGAGATTGATAGATAGATAGATAGATAGATAATTGACAAACTGAGATATACATTTCAACATACTGAGATAGATAGATAGATAGATAATTGACAAACTGAGATATACATTTCAACATACTGAGATAGATAGATAGATAGATAATTGACAAACTGAGATATACATTTAAACATACTGAGATAGATAGATAGATAATTGACAAACTGAGATATACATTTCAACATACTGAGATAGATAGATAGATAGATATATAGATAATTGACAAACTGAGATATACATTTAAACATACTGAGATAGATAGATAGATAGATAGATAATTGACAAACTGAGATATACATTTCAACATACTGAGATAGATAGATAGTTAGATAATTGACAAACTGAGATATACATTTCAACATACTGAGATAGATAGATAGATAGATAGATAGATAGATAATTGACAAACTGAGATATACATTTCAACATACTGAGATAGATAGATAGATAGATAATTGACAAACTGAGATATACATTTCAACATCCTGAGATAGATATATTGATAGATAGATAATTGACAAACTAAGATATAAATTTCAACATACTGAGATAGATAGATATTTAGATAGATAATTGACAAACTGAGATATACATTTCAACATACTGAGATAGATAGATAGATAGATATATAGATAATTGACAAACTGAGATATACATTTCAACATACTGAGATAGATATATTGATAGATAGATAATTGACAAACTAAGATATACATTTCAACATACTGAGATAGATAGATAGATAGATAGATAATTGACAAACTGAGATATACATTTCAACATACTGAGATAGATAGATAGATAGATAGATAATTGACAAACTGAGATATACATTTCAACATACTGAGATAGATAGATAGATAGATAGATAGATAATTGCCAAACTGAGACATACATTTCAACATACTGAGATAGATATATAGATAGATAATTGACAAACTGAGATATACATTTCAACATACTGAGATAGATAGATAGATAGATAGATAATTGACAAACTGAGATATACATTTCAACATACTGAGATAGATATATAGATAGATAGATAATTGACAAACTGAGATATACATTTCAACATACTGAGATAGATAGATAGATAGATAGATAATTGACAAACTGAGATATACATTTCAACATACTGAGATAGATAGATAGATAGATAGATAGATAGATAGATAATTGACATACTGAGATATACATTTCAACATACTGAGATAGATAGATAGATAGATAATTGACAAACTGAGATATACATTTCAACATACTGAGATAGATAGATAGATAGATAGATAGATAGATAATTGACAAACTGAGATATACATTTCAACATACTGAGATAGATCGATAGATAGATAGATAGATAGATAGATAATTGACAAACTGAAATATACATTTCAACATACTGAGATAGATAGATAGATAGATAGATAGATAGATAGATAGATAATTGACAAACTGAGACGTACATTTCAACATACTGAGATAGATAGATAGATAGATAAATAGATAGATAGATAGATAATTGACAAACTGAGATATACATTTCAACATACTGAGATAGATAGATAGATAGATAGATAGATAGATAATTGACAAACTGAGATATACATTTCAACATACTGAGATAGATAGATAGATAGATAATTGACAAACTGAGATATACATTTCAACATACTGAGATAGATAGATAGATAGATAGATAGATAATTGACAAACTGAGATATACATTTCAACATACTGAGATAGATAGATAGATAATTGACAAACTGAGATATACATTTCAACATACTGAGATAGATAGATAGATAGATATATAGATAATTGACAAACTGAGATATACATTTCAACATACTGAGATAGATATATTGATAGATAGATAATTGACAAACTGAGATATACATTTCAACATACTGAGATAGATAGATAGATAGATAGATAGATAGATAGATAATTGACAAACTGAGATATACATTTCACCATACTGAGATAGATAGATAGATAGATAGTTATATAGATAATTGACAAACTGAGATATACATTTAAACATACTGAGATAGATAGATAGATAGATAGATAATTGACAAACTGAGATATACATTTCAACATACTGAGATAGATAGATAGTTAGATAATTGACAAACTGAGATATACATTTAAACATACTGAGATAGATAGATAGATAGATAGATAATTGACAAACTGAGATATACATTTCAACATACTGAGATAGATAGATAGATAGATAGATAGATAGATAGATAGATAGATAATTGACAAACTGAGATATACATTTCAACATACTGAGATAGATAGATAGATAGATAATTGACAAACTGAGATATACATTTCAACATACTGAGATAGATAGATAGATAGATATATAGATAATTGAAAAACTGAGATATACATTTCAACATACTGAGATAGATATATAGATAGATAGATAATTGACAAACTGAGATATACATTTCAACATACTGAGATAGATAGATAGATAGATAGATAGATAGATAATTGACAAACTGAGATATAAATTTCAACATACTGAGATAGATAGATCGTTAGATAATTGACAAACTGAGATATGCATTTCATCATACTGAGATAGATAGATAGATAGATAATTGACAAACTGAGATATACATTTCAACATACTGAGATAGATAGATAGATAGATAGATAATTGACAAACTGAGATATACATTTCAACATACTGAGATAGATAGATAGATAGATAGATATATAGATAATTGACAAACTGAGATATACATTTCAACATACTGAGATAGATAGATAGATAGATAGATAGATAGATAATTGACAAACTGAGATATACATTTCAACATACTGAGATAGATAGATAGATAGATAATTGACAAACTGAGATATACATTTCAACATACTGAGATAGATAGATAGTTAGATAATTGACAAACTGAGATATACATTTCAACATACTGAGATAGATAGATAGATAGATAGATAATTGACAAACTGAGATATACATTTCAACATACTGAGATAGATAGATAGATAGATAATTGACAAACTGAGATATATATTTCAACATACTGAGATAGATATATAGATTGATAGATAATTGACAAACTGAGATATACATTTCAACATACTGAGATAGATAGATAGATAGATAGATAGATAGATAATTGACAAACTGAGATATACATTTCAACATACTGAGATAGATAGATGGATAGATAGATAGATATATATATAGATAATTGACAAACTGAGATATACATTTCAACATACTGAGATAGATATATAGATAGATAGATAATTGACAAACTGAGATATACATTTCAACATACTGAGATAGATAGATAGATAGATAGATAGATAATTGACTAACTGAGATATACATTTCAACATACTGAGATAGATAGATAGATAAATAGATAGATAGATAGATAACTGACAAACTGAGATATACATTTCAACATACTGAGATAGATAGATAGATAGATAATTGACAAACTGAGATATACATTTCAACATACTGAAATATATAGATAGATAGATAGATAGATAGATAATTGACAAACTGAGATATACATTTCAACATACTGAGATAGATAGATAGATAGATAGATAGATAATTGACAAACTGAGATATACATTTCAACATACTGAGATAGATAGATAGATAGATAATTGACAAACTGAGATATACATTTCAACATACTGAGATAGATAGATAGATAATTGACAAACTGAGATATACATTTCAACATACTGAGATAGATAGATAGATAGATATATAGATAATTGACAAACTGAGATATACATTTCAACATACTGAGATAGATATATTGATAGATAGATAATTGACAAACTGAGATATACATTTCAACATACTGAGATAGATAGATAGATAGATAGATAGATAATTGACAAACTGAGATATACATTTCAACATACTGTGATAGATAGATAGATAGATAGATATATAGATAATTGACAAACTGAGATATACATTTAAACATACTGAGATAGATAGATCGATAGATAGATAGATAGATAATTGACAAACTGAGATATACATTTCAACATACTGAGATAGATAGATAGTTAGATAATTGACAAACTGAGATATACATTTCAACATACTGAGATAGATAGATAGATAGATAATTGACAAACTGAGATATACATTTCAACATACTGAGATAGATAGATAGATATAAAGATAGATAATTGACAAACTGAGATATACATTTCAACATACTGAGATAGATATATAGATAGATAAATAATTGACAAACTGAGATATACATTTCAACATACTGAGATAGATAGATAGATAGATAATTGACAAACTGAGATATACATTTCAACATACTGAGATAAATAGATAGATAGATAGATAGATAGATAGATATATAGATAATTGACAAACTGAGATATACATTTCAACATACTGAGATAGATATATAGATAGGTAGATAATTGACAAACTGAGATATACATTTCAACATACTGAGATAGATAGATAGATAGATAGATAGATAATTGACAAACTGAGATATACATTTCAACATACTGAGATAGATAGATCGTTAGATAATTGACAAACTGAGATATACATTTCATCATACTGAGATAGATAGATAGATAGATAATTGACAAACTGAGATATACATTTCAACATACTGAGATAGATAGATAGATAGATAGATAGATAATTGACAAACTGAGATATACATTTCAACATACTGAGATAGATAGATAGATATATATATAGATAATTGACAAACTGAGATATACATTTCAACATACTGAGATAGATAGATAGTTAGATAATTGACAAACTGTGATATACATTTCAACATACTGAGATAGATAGATAGATAGATAGATAATTGACAAACTGAGATATACATTTCAACATACTGAGATAGATAGATAGATAGATAGATAATTGACAAACTGAGATATACATTTCAACATACTGAGATAGATATATAGATTGATAGATAATTGACAAACTGAGATATACATTTCAACATACTGAGATAGATAGATAGATAGATATATATATATAGATAATTGACAAACTGAGATATACATTTCAACATACTGAGATAGATATATAGATAGATAGATAATTGACAAACTGAGATATACATTTCAACATACTGAGATAGATAGATAGATAGATAGATAATTGACAAACTGAGATATACATTTCAACATACTGAGATAGATAGATAGATAGATAGATAGATAATTGACAAACTGAGATATACATTTCAACATACTGAGATAGATAGATATATAAATAGATAGATAGATAGATAATTGACAAACTGAGATATACATTTCAACATACTGAGATAGATAGATCGTTAGATAATTGACAAACTGAGATATACATTTCATCATACTGAGATAGATAGATAGATAGATAGATAATTGACAAACTGAGATATACATTTCAACATACTGAGATAGATAGATAGATAGATAGATAGATAGATAGATTGATAGATAATTGACAAACTGAGATATACATTTCAACATACTGATATAGATAGATAGATAGATAATTGACAAACTGAGATATACATTTCAACATACTGAGATAGATAGATAGATAGATAAATAGATAGATAGATAGATAGATAATTGACAAACTGAGATATACATTTCTACATACTGAGATAGATAGATAGATAGATAGATAATTGACAAACTGAGATATACATTTCAACATACTGAGATAGATAGATAGATAGATAGATAGATAGATAGATAGATAGATAGATACATAGATAGATAATTGACAAACTGAGATATACATTTCAACATACTGAGATAGATAGATAGATAATTGACAAACTGAGATATACATTTCAACATACTGAGATAGATAGATAGATAATTGACAAACTGAGATATACATTTCAAAATACTGATATAGATAGATAGATAGATAATTGACAAACTGAGATATACATTCCAACATACTGAGATAGATAGATAGATAGATAATTGACAAACTGAGATATATTACAACATACTGAGATAGATAGATAGATAGATAGATAGATAAATAGATAGATAGATAGATAGATAGATAGATAGATAGATAGATAGATAGATAGATAATTGACAAACTGAGATATACATTTCAACATACTGAGATAGATAGATAGATAGATAGATAATTGACAAACTGAGATATACATTTCAACATACTGAGATAGATAGATCGATAGATAGATAGATAAATAGATAGATAGATAGATAACTGACAAACTGAGATATACATTTCAACATACTGAGATAGATAGATAGATAGATAATTGACAAACTGAGATATACATTTCAACATACTGAAATATATAGATAGATAGATAGATAGATAGATAATTGACAAACTGAGATATACATTTCAACATACTGAGATAGATAGATAGATAGATAGATAGATAATTGACAAACTGAGATATACATTTCAACATACTGAGATAGATAGATAGATAGATAATTGACAAACTGAGATATACATTTCAACATACTGAGATAGATAGATAGATAATTGACAAACTGAGATATACATTTCAACATACTGAGATAGATAGATAGATAGATATATAGATAATTGACAAACTGAGATATACATTTCAACATACTGAGATAGATATATTGATAGATAGATAATTGACAAACTGAGATATACATTTCAACATACTGAGATAGATAGATAGATAGATAGATAGATAATTGACAAACTGAGATATACATTTCAACATACTGTGATAGATAGATAGATAGATAGATATATAGATAATTGACAAACTGAGATATACATTTAAACATACTGAGATAGATAGATCGATAGATAGATAGATAGATAATTGACAAACTGAGATATACATTTCAACATACTGAGATAGATAGATAGTTAGATAATTGACAAACTGAGATATACATTTCAACATACTGAGATAGATAGATATATAGATAATTGACAAACTGAGATATACATTTCAACATACTGAGATAGATAGATAGATATAAAGATAGATAATTGACAAACTGAGATATACATTTCAACATACTGAGATAGATATATAGATAGATAAATAATTGACAAACTGAGATATACATTTCAACATACTGAGATAGATAGATAGATAGATAATTGACAAACTGAGATATACATTTCAACATACTGAGATAAATAGATAGATAGATAGATAGATAGATAGATATATAGATAATTGACAAACTGAGATATACATTTCAACATACTGAGATAGATATATAGATAGGTAGATAATTGACAAACTGAGATATACATTTCAACATACTGAGATAGATAGATAGATAGATAGATAGATAATTGACAAACTGAGATATACATTTCAACATACTGAGATAGATAGATCGTTAGATAATTGACAAACTGAGATATACATTTCATCATACTGAGATAGATAGATAGATAGATAATTGACAAACTGAGATATACATTTCAACATACTGAGATAGATAGATAGATAGATAGATAGATAATTGACAAACTGAGATATACATTTCAACATACTGAGATAGATAGATAGATATATATATATAGATAATTGACAAACTGAGATATACATTTCAACATACTGAGATAGATAGATAGTTAGATAATTGACAAACTGTGATATACATTTCAACATACTGAGATAGATAGATAGATAGATAGATAATTGACAAACTGAGATATACATTTCAACATACTGAGATAGATAGATAGATAGATAGATAATTGACAAACTGAGATATACATTTCAACATACTGAGATAGATATATAGATTGATAGATAATTGACAAACTGAGATATACATTTCAACATACTGAGATAGATAGATAGATAGATATATATATATAGATAATTGACAAACTGAGATATACATTTCAACATACTGAGATAGATATATAGATAGATAGATAATTGACAAACTGAGATATACATTTCAACATACTGAGATAGATAGATAGATAGATAGATAGATAATTGACAAACTGAGATATACATTTCAACATACTGAGATAGATAGATAGATAGATAGATAGATAATTGACAAACTGAGATATACATTTCAACATACTGAGATAGATAGATATATAAATAGATAGATAGATAGATAATTGACAAACTGAGATATACATTTCAACATACTGAGATAGATAGATCGTTAGATAATTGACAAACTGAGATATACATTTCATCATACTGAGATAGATAGATAGATAGATAGATAATTGACAAACTGAGATATACATTTCAACATACTGAGATAGATAGATAGATAGATAGATAGATAGATAGATTGATAGATAATTGACAAACTGAGATTTACATTTCAACATACTGATATAGATAGATAGATAGATAATTGACAAACTGAGATATACATTTCAACATACTGAGATAGATAGATAGATAGATAGATAAATAGATAGATAGATAGATAGATAATTGACAAACTGAGATATACATTTCTACATACTGAGATAGATAGATAGATAGATAGATAATTGACAAACTGAGATATACATTTCAACATACTGAGATAGATAGATAGATAGATAGATAGATACATAGATAGATAATTGACAAACTGAGATATACATTTCAACATACTGAGATAGATAGATAGATAATTGACAAACTGAGATATACATTTCAACATACTGAGATAGATAGATAGATAATTGACAAACTGAGATATACATTTCAAAATACTGATATAGATAGATAGATAGATAATTGACAAACTGAGATATACATTCCAACATACTGAGATAGATAGATAGATAGATAATTGACAAACTGAGATATATTACAACATACTGAGATAGATAGATAGATAGATAGATAGATAAATAGATAGATAGATAGATAGATAGATAGATAGATAGATAATTGACAAACTGAGATATACATTTCAACATACTGAGATAGATAGATAGATAGATAGATAATTGACAAACTGAGATATACATTTCAACATACTGAGATAGATAGATCGATAGATAGATAGATAGATAATTGACAAACTGAGATATACATTTCAACATACTGAGATAGATAGATAGATAGATAGATAATTGACAAACTGAGATATACATTTCAACATACTGAGATAGATAGATAGATAGATAGATAGATAGATAATTGACAAACTGAGTTATACATTTCATCATACTGAGATAGATAGATAGATAGATAGATAATTGACAAACTGAGATATACATTTCAACATACTGAGATAGATAGATAGATAGATAATTGACAAACTGAGATATACATTTCAACATACTGAGATAGATAGATAGATAGATAGATAATTGACAAACTGAGATATACATTTCAACATACTGAGATAGATAGATAGATAGATAGATAATTGACAAACTGAGATATACATTTCAACATACTGAGATAGATAGATAGATAGATAGATAGATAGATGGAAAGATAATTGACAAACTGAGATATACATTTCAACATACTGAGATAGATAGATAGATACATAAATAGATAGATAATTGACAAACTGAGATATACATTTCAACATACTGAGATAGATAGATAGATAGATAGATAGATTGATAGATAGATAACTGACAAACTGAGATATACATTTCAACATACTGAGATAGATAGATAGATAGATAGATATATAGATAGATAGATAATTGACAAACTGAGATATACATTTCTAAATACTGAGATATATAGATAGATAGATAGATAAATTGATAGATAGATAGATAACTGTCAAACTGAGATATACATTTCAACATACTGAGATAGATAGATAGATAGATAATTGACAAACTGAGATATACATTTCAACATACTGACATAGATAGATAGATAGATAGATAGATAGATAGATACATAGATAGATAGATAATTGACAAACTGAGATATACATTTCAACATACTGAGATAGATAGATAGATAATTGACAAACTGAGATATACATTTCAACATACTGAGATAGATAGATAGATAATTGACAAACTGAGATATACATTTCAACATACTGAGATAGATAGATAGATAGATAGATAATTGACAAACTGAGATATATTTCAACATACTGAGATAGATAGATAGATAGATACATAAATAGATAGATAGATAGATAGATAGATAAATAGATAATTGACAAACTCAGTTATACATTTAAACATAATGAGATAGATAGATAGATAGATAGATAATTGACAAACTGAGATATACATTTCAACATACTGAGATAGATAGATAGATAGATTATTGACAAACTGAGATATACATTTCAACATACTGAGATAGATAGATAGATAGATAGATAGATAATTGACAAACTGAGATATACATTTCAACATACTGAGATAGATAGATAGATAGATAGATAGATAATTGACAAACTGAGATATACATTTCAACATACTGTGATAGATAGATAGATAGATAATTGACAAACTGAGATATACATTTCAACATACTGAGATAGATAGATAGATCGATAGATAATTGACAAACTGAGATATACATTTCAACATACTGAGATAGATAGATAGATAATTTACAAACTGAGATATACATTTCAACATACTGAGATAGATAGATAGATAGATAGATAGATAATTGACAAACTGAGTTATACATTTCATCATACTGAGATAGATAGATAGATAGATAATTGACAAACTGAGATATACATTTCAACATACTGAGATAGATAGATAGATAGATAGATAGATAATTGACAAACTGAGATATACATTTCAACATACTGAGATAGATAGAAAGATAGATAATTGACAAACTGAGATATACATTTCAACATACTGAGATAGATAGATAGATAGATAGATAGATAGATAGATAGATATATAGATAATTGACAAACTGAGATATACATTTCAACATACTGAGATAGATAGATAGATAGATAGATAGATAGATAGATAATTGACAAACTGAGATATACATTTCAACATACTGAGATAGATAGATAGATAGATAATTGTCAAACTGAGATATACATTTCAACATACTGAGATAGATATATAGATTGATAGATAATTGACAAACTGAGATATACATTTCAACATACTGAGATAGATAGATAGATAGATAGATAGATAATTGACAAACTGAGATATACATTTCAACATACTGAGATAGATAGATGGATAGATAGATAGATATATATATAGATAATTGACAAACTGAGATATACATTTCAACATACTGAGATAGATATATAGATAGATAGATAATTGACAAACTGAGATATACATTTCAACATACTGAGATAGATAGATAGATAGATAGATAATTGACTAACTGAGATATACATTTCAACATACTGAGATAGATAGATAGATAAATAGATAGATAGATAGATAACTGACAAACTGAGATATACATTTCAACATACTGAGATAGATAGATAGATAGATAGATAATTGACAAACTGAGATATACATTTCAACATACTGAAATAGATAGATAGATAGATAGATAGATAGATAGATAGATAGATAATTGACAAACTGAGATATACATTTCAACATACTGAGATAGATAGATAGATAGATAATTGACAAACTGAGATATACATTTCAACATACTGAGATAGATAGATAGATAGATAATTGACAAACTGAGATATACATTTCAACATACTGAGATAGATAGATAATTGACAAACTGAGATATACATTTCATCATACTGAGATAGATAGATAGATAGATAGATAATTGACAAACTGAGATATACATTTCAACATACTGAGATAGATAGATAGATAGATAGATAGATAGATAGATAATTGACAAACTGAGATATACATTTCAACATACTGAGATAGATAGATAGATATATATATAGATAATTGACAAACTGAGATATACATTTCAACATACTGAGATAGATAGATAGTTAGATAATTGACAAACTGAGATATACATTTCAACATACTGAGATAGATAGATAGATAGATAGATAATTGACAAACTGAGATATACATTTCAACATACTGATATAGATAGATAGATAGATAGATAATTGACAAACTGAGATATACATTTCAACATACTGAGATAGATATATAGATTGATAGATAATTGACAAACTGAGATATACATTTCAACATACTGAGATAGATAGATAGATAGATATATATATATAGATAATTGACAAACTGAGATATACATTTCAACATACTGAGATAGATATATAGATAGATAGATAATTGACAAACTGAGATATACATTTCAACATACTGAGATAGATAGATAGATAGATAATTGACAAACTGAGATATACATTTCAACATACTGAGATAGATAGATAGATAGATAGATAGATAGATAATTGACAAACTGAGATATACATTTCAACATACTGAGATAGATAGATAGATAAATAGATAGATAGATAGATAGATAATTGACAAACTGAGATATACATTTCAACATACTGAGATAGATAGATCGTTAGATAATTGACAAACTGAGATATACATTTCATCATACTGAGATAGATAGATAGATAATTGACAAACTGAGATATACATTTCAACATACTGAGATAGATAGATAGATAGATAGATAGATAGATTGATAGATAATTGACAAACTGAGATATACATTTCAACATACTGAGATAGATAGATAGATAGATAATTGACAAACTGAGATATACATTTCAACATACTGAGATAGATAGATAGATAGATAGATAAATAGATAGATAGATAGATAGATAATTGACAAACTGAGATATACATTTCTACATACTGAGATAGATAGATAGATAGATAGATAGATAATTGACAAACTGAGATATACATTTCAACATACTGAGATAGATAGATAGATAGATAGATAGATACATAGATAGATAATTGACAAACTGAGATATACATTTCAACATACTGAGATAGATAGATAGATAATTGACAAACTGAGATATACATTTCAACATACTGAGATAGATAGATAGATAATTGACAAACTGAGATATACATTTCAAAATACTGAGATAGATAGATAGATAGATAATTGACAAACTGAGATATACATTTCAACATACTGAGATAGATAGATAGATAGATAGATAGATAATTGACAAACTGAGATATACATTTCAACATACTGAGATAGATAGATAGATAGATAGATAGATAATTGACAAACTGAGATATACATTTCAACATACTGAGATAGATAGATAGATAGATAATTGACAAAATGAGATATACATTTCAACATACTGAGATAGATAGATAGATCGATAGATAATTGACAAACTGAGATATACATTTCAACATACTGAGATAGATAGATTGATAGATAATTGACAAACTGAGATATACATTTCAACATACTGAGATAGATAGATAGATAGATAGATAGATAATTGACAAACTGAGTTATACATTTCATCATACTGAGATAGATAGATAGATAGATAGATAATTGACAAACTGAGATATACATTTCAACATACTGAGATAGATAGATAGATAGATAGATAGATAATTGACAAACTGAGATATACATTTCAACATACTGAGATAGATAGATAGATAGATAGATAGATAATTGACAAAATGAGATATACATTTCAACATACTGAGATAGATAGATAGATAGATAATTGACAAACTGAGATATACATTTCAACATACTGAGATAGATAGATAGATAGATAGATAGATAGATAGATGGAAAGATAATTGACAAACTGAGATATACATTTCAACATACTGAGATAGATAGATAGATACATAAATAGATAGATAATTGACAAACTGAGATATACATTTCAACATACTGAGATAGATAGATAGATAGATAGATAGATAGATTGATAGATAGATAGATAACTGACAAACTGAGATATACATTTCAACATACTGAGATAGATAGATAGATAGATAGATAGATATATAGATAGATAATTGACAAACTGAGATATACATTTCTAAATACTGAGATAGATAGATAGATAGATAGATAGATAGATAGATAAATTGATAGATAGATAGATAACTGTCAAACTGAGATATACATTTCAACATACTGAGATAGATAGATAGATAGATAATTGACAAACTGAGATATACATTTCAACATACTGACATAGATAGATAGATAGATAGATAGATACATAGATAGATAGATAATTGACAAACTGAGATATACATTTCAACATACTGAGATAGATAGATAGATAATTGACAAACTGAGATATACATTTCAACATACTGAGATAGATAGATAGATAATTGACAAACTGAGATATACATTTCAACATACTGAGATAGATAGATAGATAGATAGATAGATAATTGACAAACTGAGATATATTTCAACATACTGAGATAGATAGATAGATAGATAGATAAATAGATAGATAGATAGATAGATAGATAAATAGATAATTGACAAACTCAGTTATACATTTAAACATAATGAGATAGATAGATAGATAGATAATTGACAAACTGAGATATACATTTCAACATACTGAGATAGATAGATAGATAGATAGATAGATTATTGACAAACTGAGATATACATTTCAACATACTGAGATAGATAGATAGATAGATAGATAGATAGATAATTGACAAACTGAGATATACATTTCAACATACTGAGATAGATAGATAGATAGATAGATAGATAGATAGATAATTGACAAACTGAGATATACATTTCAACATACTGTGATAGATAGATAGATAGATAATTGACAAACTGAGATATACATTTCAACATACTGAGATAGATAGATAGATCGATAGATAATTGACAAACTGAGATATACATTTCAACATACTGAGATAGATAGATAGATAATTGACAAACTGAGATATACATTTCAACATACTGAGATAGATAGATAGATAGATAGATAGATAGATAATTGACAAACTGAGTTATACATTTCATCATACTGAGATAGATAGATAGATAGATAATTGACAAACTGAGATATACATTTCAACATACTGAGATAGATAGATAGATAGATAGATAGATAATTGACAAACTGAGATATACATTTCAACATACTGAGATAGATAGATAGATAGATAATTGACAAACTGAGATATACATTTCAACATACTGAGATAGATAGATAGATAGATAGATAGATAATTGACAAACTGAGATATACATTTCAACATACTGAGATAGATAGATAGATAGATAGATAGATAATTGACAAAATGAGATATACATTTCAACATACTGAGATAGATAGATAGATAGATAATTGACAAACTGAGATATACATTTCAACATACTGAGATAGATAGATAGATAGATAGATAGATAGATGGAAAGATAATTGACAAACTGAGATATACATTTCAACATACTGAGATAGATAGATAGATACATAAATAGATAGATAATTGACAAACTGAGATATACATTTCAACATACTGAGATAGATAGATAGATAGATAGATAGATTGATAGATAGATAGATAACTGACAAACTGAGATATACATTTCAACATACTGAGATAGATAGATAGATAGATAGATAGATATATAGATAGATAATTGACAAACTGAGATATACATTTCTAAATACTGAGATAGATAGATAGATAGATAGATAGATAGATAGATAGATAAATTGATAGATAGATAGATAACTGTCAAACTGAGATATACATTTCAACATACTGAGATAGATAGATAGATAGATAATTGACAAACTGAGATATACATTTCAACATACTGACATAGATAGATAGATAGATAGATAGATACATAGATAGATAGATAATTGACAAACTGAGATATACATTTCAACATACTGAGATAGATAGATAGATAATTGACAAACTGAGATATACATTTCAACATACTGAGATAGATAGATAGATAATTGACAAACTGAGATATACATTTCAACATACTGAGATAGATAGATAGATAGATAGATAGATAATTGACAAACTGAGATATATTTCAACATACTGAGATAGATAGATAGATAGATAGATAAATAGATAGATAGATAGATAGATAGATAAATAGATAATTGACAAACTCAGTTATACATTTAAACATAATGAGATAGATAGATAGATAGATAATTGACAAACTGAGATATACATTTCAACATACTGAGATAGATAGATAGATAGATAGATAGATTATTGACAAACTGAGATATACATTTCAACATACTGAGATAGATAGATAGATAGATAGATAGATAATTGACAAACTGAGATATACATTTCAACATACTGAGATAGATAGATAGATAGATAGATAGATAGATAATTGACAAACTGAGATATACATTTCAACATACTGTGATAGATAGATAGATAGATAATTGACAAACTGAGATATACATTTCAACATACTGAGATAGATAGATAGATCGATAGATAATTGACAAACTGAGATATACATTTCAACATACTGAGATAGATAGATAGATAATTGACAAACTGAGATATACATTTCAACATACTGAGATAGATAGATAGATAGATAGATAGATAGATAATTGACAAACTGAGTTATACATTTCATCATACTGAGATAGATAGATAGATAGATAATTGACAAACTGAGATATACATTTCAACATACTGAGATAGATAGATAGATAGATAGATAGATAATTGACAAACTGAGATATACATTTCAACATACTGAGATAGATAGATAGATAGATAATTGACAAACTGAGATATACATTTCAACATACTGAGATAGATAGATAGATAGATAGATAATTGACAAACTGAGATATACATTTCAACATACTGAGATAGATAGATAGATAGATAGATAGATAGATAGATAATTGACAATCTGAGATATACATTTCAACATACTGAGATAGATAGATAGATAGATAGATAGATAGATAGATAGATAGATAACTGACAAACTGAGATATACATTTCAACATACTGAGATAGATAGTTAGATAGATAGATATATAGATAGATAGATAATTGACAAACTGAGATATACATTTCAACATACTGAGATAGATAGATAGATAAATAGATAGATAGATAGATAATTGACAAACTGAGATATACATTTCAACATACTGAAATAGATAGATCGTTAGATAATTGACAAACTGAGATATACATTTCATCATACTGAGATAGATAGATAGATAGATAGATAATTGACAAACTGAGATATACATTTCAACATACTGAGATAGATAGATAGATAGATAGATAGATAGATTGATAGATAATTGACAAACTGAGATATACATTTCAACATACTGAGATAGATAGATAGATAGATAGAGAGATAATTGACAAACTGAGATATACATTTCAACATACTGAGATAGATAGATAGATAGATAGATAAATAGATAGATAGATAGATAGATAGATAATTGACAAACTGAGATATACATTTCTACATACTGAGATAGATAGATAGATAGATAGATAGATAATTGACAAACTGAGATATACATTTCAACATACTGAGATAGATAGATAGATAGATACATAGATAGATAATTGACAAACTGAGATATACATTTCAACATACTGAGATAGATAGATAGATAATTGACAAACTGAGATATACATTTCAACATACTGAGATAGATAGATAGATAATTGACAAACTGAGATATACATTTCAAAATACTGAGATAGATAGATAGATAGATACATAGATAGATAGATAATTGACAAACTGAGATATACATTTCAACATACTGAGATAGATAGATAGATAATTGACAAACTGAGATATACATTTCAACATACTGAGATAGATAGATAGATAATTGACAAACTGAGATATACATTTCAACATACTGAGATAGATAGATAGATAGATAGATAGATAGATAATTGACAAACTGAGATATATTTCAACATACTGAGATAGATAGATAGATAGATAGATAAATAGATAGATAGATAGATAGATAGATAAATAGATAATTGACAAACTCAGTTATACATTTAAACATAATGAGATAGATAGATAGATAGATAATTGACAAACTGAGATATACATTTCAACATACTGAGATAGATAGATAGATAGATAGATAGATTATTGACAAACTGAGATATACATTTCAACATACTGAGATAGATAGATAGATAGATAGATAGATAATTGACAAACTGAGATATACATTTCAACATACTGAGATAGATAGATAGATAGATAGATAGATAGATAGATAGATAATTGACAAACTGAGATATACATTTCAACATACTGTGATAGATAGATAGATAGATAATTGACAAACTGAGATATACATTTCAACATACTGAGATAGATAGATAGATCGATAGATAATTGACAAACTGAGATATACATTTCAACATACTGAGATAGATAGATAGATAATTGACAAACTGAGATATACATTTCAACATACTGAGATAGATAGATAGATAGATAGATAGATAGATAATTGACAAACTGAGTTATACATTTCATCATACTGAGATAGATAGATAGATAGATAATTGACAAACTGAGATATACATTTCAACATACTGAGATAGATAGATAGATAGATAGATAGATAATTGACAAACTGAGATATACATTTCAACATACTGAGATAGATAGATAGATAGATAATTGACAAACTGAGATATACATTTCAACATACTGAGATAGATAGATAGATAGATAGATAATTGACAAACTGAGATATACATTTCAACATACTGAGATAGATAGATAGATAGATAGATAGATAGATAGATAATTGACAATCTGAGATATACATTTCAACATACTGAGATAGATAGATAGATAGATAGATAGATAGATAGATAGATAGATAGATAACTGACAAACTGAGATATACATTTCAACATACTGAGATAGATAGTTAGATAGATAGATATATAGATAGATAGATAATTGACAAACTGAGATATACATTTCAACATACTGAGATAGATAGATAGATAAATAGATAGATAGATAGATAATTGACAAACTGAGATATACATTTCAACATACTGAAATAGATAGATCGTTAGATAATTGACAAACTGAGATATACATTTCATCATACTGAGATAGATAGATAGATAGATAGATAATTGACAAACTGAGATATACATTTCAACATACTGAGATAGATAGATAGATAGATAGATAGATAGATTGATAGATAATTGACAAACTGAGATATACATTTCAACATACTGAGATAGATAGATAGATAGATAGAGAGATAATTGACAAACTGAGATATACATTTCAACATACTGAGATAGATAGATAGATAGATAGATAAATAGATAGATAGATAGATAGATAATTGACAAACTGAGATATACATTTCTACATACTGAGATAGATAGATAGATAGATAGATAGATAATTGACAAACTGAGATATACATTTCAACATACTGAGATAGATAGATAGATAGATACATAGATAGATAATTGACAAACTGAGATATACATTTCAACATACTGAGATAGATAGATAGATAATTGACAAACTGAGATATACATTTCAACATACTGAGATAGATAGATAGATAATTGACAAACTGAGATATACATTTCAAAATACTGAGATAGATAGATAGATAGATAATTGACAAACTGAGATATACATTTCAACATACTGAGATAGATAGAGAGATAGATAGATAATTGACAAACTGAGATATATTTCAACATACTGAGATAGATAGATAGATAGATAGATAGATAAATAGATAGATAGATAGATAGATAGATAGATAGATAATTGACAAACTCAGTTATACATTTAAACATAATGAGATAGATAGATAGATAGATAATTGACAAACTGAGATATACATTTCAACATACTGAGATAGATAGATAGATAGATAGATAATTGACAAACTGAGATATACATTTCAACATACTGAGATAGATAGATCGATAGATAGATAGATAGATAATTGACAAACTGAGATATACATTTCAGCATACTGAGATAGATAGATAGATAGATAGATAATTGACAAACTGAGATATACATTTCAACATACTGAGATAGATAGATAGATAGATAATTGACAAACTGAGATATACATTTCAACATACTGAGATAGATAGATAGATCGATAGATAATTGACAAACTGAGATATACATTTCAACATACTGAGATAGATAGATTGATAGATAATTGACAAACTGAGATATACATTTCAACATACTGAGATAGATAGATAGATAGATAGATAGATAGATAATTGACAAACTGAGTTATACATTTCATCATACTGAGATAGATAGATAGATAGATAGATAATTGACAAACTGAGATATACATTTCAACATACTGAGATAGATAGATAGATAGATAGATAGATAATTGACAAACTGAGATATACATTTCAACATACTGAGATAGATAGATAGATAGATAGATAATTGACAAACTGAGATATACATTTCAACATACTGAGATAGATAGATAGATAGATAGATAATTGACAAACTGAGATATACATTTCAACATACTGAGATAGATAGATAGATAGATAGATAGATAGATAGATGGAAAGATAATTGACAAACTGAGATATACATTTCAACATACTGAGATATATAGATAGATACATAAATAGATAGATAATTGACAAACTGAGATATACATTTCAACATACTGAGATAGATAGATAGATAGATAGATAGATAACTGACAAACTGAGATATACATTTCAACATACTGAGATAGATAGATAGATAGATAGATATATAGATAGATAGATAATTGACAAACTGAGATATACATTTCTAAATACTGAGATAGATAGATAGATAGATAGATAGATAAATTGATAGATAGATAGATAACTGTCAAACTTAGATATACATTTCAACATACTGAGATAGATAGATAGATAGATAGATAATTGACAAACTGAGATATACATTTCAACATACTGACATAGATAGATAGATAGATTGATAGATAGATAGATACATAGATAGATAGATAATTGACAAACTGAGATATACATTTCAACATACTGAGATAGATAGATAGATAATTGACAAACTGAGATATACATTTCAACATACTGAGATAGATAGATAGATAATTGACAAACTGAGATATACATTTCAACATACTGAGATAGATAGATAGATAGATAGATAATTGACAAACTGAGATATATTTCAACATACTGAGATAGATAGATAGATAGATAGATAAATAGATAGATAGATAGATAGATAGATAAATAGATAATTGACAAACTCAGTTATACATTTAAACATAATGAGATAGATAGATAGATAGATAGATAATTGACAAACTGAGATATACATTTCAACATACTGAGATAGATAGATAGATAGATAGATAGATTATTGACAAACTGAGATATACATTTCAACATACTGAGATAGATAGATAGATAGATAGATAGATAGATAGATAATTGACAAACTGAGATATACATTTCAACATACTGAGATAGATAGATAGATAGATAGATAGATAGATAATTGACAAACTGAGATATACATTTCAACATACTGTGATAGATAGATAGATAATTGACAAACTGAGATATACATTTCAACATACTGAGATAGATAGATAGATCGATAGATAATTGACAAACTGAGATATACATTTCAACATACTGAGATAGATAGATAGATAATTGACAAACTGAGATATACATTTCAACATACTGAGATAGATAGATAGATAGATAGATAGATAATTGACAAACTGAGTTATACATTTCATCATACTGAGATAGATAGATAGATAGATAATTGACAAACTGAGATATACATTTCAACATACTGAGATAGATAGATAGATAGATAGATAATTGACAAACTGAGATATACATTTCAACATACTGAGATAGATAGATAGATAGATAGATAATTGACAAACTGAGATATACATTTCAACATACTGAGATAGATAGATAGATAGATAGATAATTGACAAACTGAGATATACATTTCAACATACTGAGATAGATAGATAGATAGATAGATAGATAATTGACAAACTGAGATATACATTTCAACATACTGAGATAGATAGATAGATAGATAGATAGATAACTGACAAACTGAGATATACATTTCAACATACTGAGATAGATAGTTAGATAGATAGATATATAGATAGATAGATAATTGACAAACTGAGATATACATTTCAACATACTGAGATAGATAGATAGATAAATAGATAGATAGATAGATAATTGACAAACTGAGATATACATTTCAACATACTGAAATAGATAGATCGTTAGATAATTGACAAACTGAGATATACATTTCATCATACTGAGATAGATAGATAGATAGATAGATAATTGACAAACTGAGATATACATTTCAACATACTGAGATAGATAGATAGATAGATAGATAGATAGATAGATAGATTGATAGATAATTGACAAACTGAGATATACATTTCAACATACTGAGATAGATAGATAGATAGATAGATAGATAATTGACAAACTGAGATATACATTTCAACATACTGAGATAGATAGATAGATAGATAGATAAATAGATAGATAGATAGATAGATAATTGACAAACTGAGATATACATTTCTACATACTGAGATAGATAGATAGATAGATAGATAATTGACAAACTGAGATATACATTTCAACATACTGAGATAGATAGATAGATAGATAGATACATAGATAGATAATTGACAAACTGAGATATACATTTCAACATACTGAGATAGATAGATAGATAATTGACAAACTGAGATATACATTTCAACATACTGAGATAGATAGATAGATAATTGACAAACTGAGATATACATTTCAAAATACTGAGATAGATAGATAATTGACAAACTGAGATATACATTTCAACATACTGAGATAGATAGATAGATAATTGACAAACTGAGATATACATTTCAAAATACTGAGATAGATAGATAGATAGATACATAGATAGATAGATAATTGACAAACTGAGATATACATTTCAACATACTGAGATAGATAGATAGATAATTGACAAACTGAGATATACATTTCAACATACTGAGATAGATAGATAGATAATTGACAAACTGAGATATACATTTCAACATACTGAGATAGATAGATAGATAGATAGATAGATAGATAATTGACAAACTGAGATATATTTCAACATACTGAGATAGATAGATAGATAGATAGATAAATAGATAGATAGATAGATAGATAGATAAATAGATAATTGACAAACTCAGTTATACATTTAAACATAATGAGATAGATAGATAGATAGATAATTGACAAACTGAGATATACATTTCAACATACTGAGATAGATAGATAGATAGATAGATAGATTATTGACAAACTGAGATATACATTTCAACATACTGAGATAGATAGATAGATAGATAGATAGATAATTGACAAACTGAGATATACATTTCAACATACTGAGATAGATAGATAGATAGATAGATAGATAGATAGATAGATAATTGACAAACTGAGATATACATTTCAACATACTGTGATAGATAGATAGATAGATAATTGACAAACTGAGATATACATTTCAACATACTGAGATAGATAGATAGATCGATAGATAATTGACAAACTGAGATATACATTTCAACATACTGAGATAGATAGATAGATAATTGACAAACTGAGATATACATTTCAACATACTGAGATAGATAGATAGATAGATAGATAGATAGATAATTGACAAACTGAGTTATACATTTCATCATACTGAGATAGATAGATAGATAGATAATTGACAAACTGAGATATACATTTCAACATACTGAGATAGATAGATAGATAGATAGATAGATAATTGACAAACTGAGATATACATTTCAACATACTGAGATAGATAGATAGATAGATAATTGACAAACTGAGATATACATTTCAACATACTGAGATAGATAGATAGATAGATAGATAATTGACAAACTGAGATATACATTTCAACATACTGAGATAGATAGATAGATAGATAGATAGATAGATAGATAATTGACAATCTGAGATATACATTTCAACATACTGAGATAGATAGATAGATAGATAGATAGATAGATAGATAGATAGATAGATAACTGACAAACTGAGATATACATTTCAACATACTGAGATAGATAGTTAGATAGATAGATATATAGATAGATAGATAATTGACAAACTGAGATATACATTTCAACATACTGAGATAGATAGATAGATAAATAGATAGATAGATAGATAATTGACAAACTGAGATATACATTTCAACATACTGAAATAGATAGATCGTTAGATAATTGACAAACTGAGATATACATTTCATCATACTGAGATAGATAGATAGATAGATAGATAATTGACAAACTGAGATATACATTTCAACATACTGAGATAGATAGATAGATAGATAGATAGATAGATTGATAGATAATTGACAAACTGAGATATACATTTCAACATACTGAGATAGATAGATAGATAGATAGAGAGATAATTGACAAACTGAGATATACATTTCAACATACTGAGATAGATAGATAGATAGATAGATAAATAGATAGATAGATAGATAGATAATTGACAAACTGAGATATACATTTCTACATACTGAGATAGATAGATAGATAGATAGATAGATAATTGACAAACTGAGATATACATTTCAACATACTGAGATAGATAGATAGATAGATACATAGATAGATAATTGACAAACTGAGATATACATTTCAACATACTGAGATAGATAGATAGATAATTGACAAACTGAGATATACATTTCAACATACTGAGATAGATAGATAGATAATTGACAAACTGAGATATACATTTCAAAATACTGAGATAGATAGATAGATAGATAATTGACAAACTGAGATATACATTTCAACATACTGAGATAGATAGAGAGATAGATAGATAATTGACAAACTGAGATATATTTCAACATACTGAGATAGATAGATAGATAGATAGATAGATAAATAGATAGATAGATAGATAGATAGATAGATAGATAGATAATTGACAAACTCAGTTATACATTTAAACATAATGAGATAGATAGATAGATAGATAATTGACAAACTGAGATATACATTTCAACATACTGAGATAGATAGATAGATAGATAGATAATTGACAAACTGAGATATACATTTCAACATACTGAGATAGATAGATCGATAGATAGATAGATAGATAATTGACAAACTGAGATATACATTTCAGCATACTGAGATAGATAGATAGATAGATAGATAATTGACAAACTGAGATATACATTTCAACATACTGAGATAGATAGATAGATAGATAATTGACAAACTGAGATATACATTTCAACATACTGAGATAGATAGATAGATCGATAGATAATTGACAAACTGAGATATACATTTCAACATACTGAGATAGATAGATTGATAGATAATTGACAAACTGAGATATACATTTCAACATACTGAGATAGATAGATAGATAGATAGATAGATAGATAATTGACAAACTGAGTTATACATTTCATCATACTGAGATAGATAGATAGATAGATAGATAATTGACAAACTGAGATATACATTTCAACATACTGAGATAGATAGATAGATAGATAGATAGATAATTGACAAACTGAGATATACATTTCAACATACTGAGATAGATAGATAGATAGATAGATAATTGACAAACTGAGATATACATTTCAACATACTGAGATAGATAGATAGATAGATAGATAATTGACAAACTGAGATATACATTTCAACATACTGAGATAGATAGATAGATAGATAGATAGATAGATAGATGGAAAGATAATTGACAAACTGAGATATACATTTCAACATACTGAGATATATAGATAGATACATAAATAGATAGATAATTGACAAACTGAGATATACATTTCAACATACTGAGATAGATAGATAGATAGATAGATAGATAACTGACAAACTGAGATATACATTTCAACATACTGAGATAGATAGATAGATAGATAGATATATAGATAGATAGATAATTGACAAACTGAGATATACATTTCTAAATACTGAGATAGATAGATAGATAGATAGATAGATAAATTGATAGATAGATAGATAACTGTCAAACTTAGATATACATTTCAACATACTGAGATAGATAGATAGATAGATAGATAATTGACAAACTGAGATATACATTTCAACATACTGACATAGATAGATAGATAGATTGATAGATAGATAGATACATAGATAGATAGATAATTGACAAACTGAGATATACATTTCAACATACTGAGATAGATAGATAGATAATTGACAAACTGAGATATACATTTCAACATACTGAGATAGATAGATAGATAATTGACAAACTGAGATATACATTTCAACATACTGAGATAGATAGATAGATAGATAGATAATTGACAAACTGAGATATATTTCAACATACTGAGATAGATAGATAGATAGATAGATAAATAGATAGATAGATAGATAGATAGATAAATAGATAATTGACAAACTCAGTTATACATTTAAACATAATGAGATAGATAGATAGATAGATAGATAATTGACAAACTGAGATATACATTTCAACATACTGAGATAGATAGATAGATAGATAGATAGATTATTGACAAACTGAGATATACATTTCAACATACTGAGATAGATAGATAGATAGATAGATAGATAGATAGATAATTGACAAACTGAGATATACATTTCAACATACTGAGATAGATAGATAGATAGATAGATAGATAGATAATTGACAAACTGAGATATACATTTCAACATACTGTGATAGATAGATAGATAATTGACAAACTGAGATATACATTTCAACATACTGAGATAGATAGATAGATCGATAGATAATTGACAAACTGAGATATACATTTCAACATACTGAGATAGATAGATAGATAATTGACAAACTGAGATATACATTTCAACATACTGAGATAGATAGATAGATAGATAGATAGATAATTGACAAACTGAGTTATACATTTCATCATACTGAGATAGATAGATAGATAGATAATTGACAAACTGAGATATACATTTCAACATACTGAGATAGATAGATAGATAGATAGATAATTGACAAACTGAGATATACATTTCAACATACTGAGATAGATAGATAGATAGATAGATAATTGACAAACTGAGATATACATTTCAACATACTGAGATAGATAGATAGATAGATAGATAATTGACAAACTGAGATATACATTTCAACATACTGAGATAGATAGATAGATAGATAGATAGATAATTGACAAACTGAGATATACATTTCAACATACTGAGATAGATAGATAGATAGATAGATAGATAACTGACAAACTGAGATATACATTTCAACATACTGAGATAGATAGTTAGATAGATAGATATATAGATAGATAGATAATTGACAAACTGAGATATACATTTCAACATACTGAGATAGATAGATAGATAAATAGATAGATAGATAGATAATTGACAAACTGAGATATACATTTCAACATACTGAAATAGATAGATCGTTAGATAATTGACAAACTGAGATATACATTTCATCATACTGAGATAGATAGATAGATAGATAGATAATTGACAAACTGAGATATACATTTCAACATACTGAGATAGATAGATAGATAGATAGATAGATAGATAGATAGATAGATTGATAGATAATTGACAAACTGAGATATACATTTCAACATACTGAGATAGATAGATAGATAGATAGATAGATAATTGACAAACTGAGATATACATTTCAACATACTGAGATAGATAGATAGATAGATAGATAAATAGATAGATAGATAGATAGATAATTGACAAACTGAGATATACATTTCTACATACTGAGATAGATAGATAGATAGATAGATAATTGACAAACTGAGATATACATTTCAACATACTGAGATAGATAGATAGATAGATAGATACATAGATAGATAATTGACAAACTGAGATATACATTTCAACATACTGAGATAGATAGATAGATAATTGACAAACTGAGATATACATTTCAACATACTGAGATAGATAGATAGATAATTGACAAACTGAGATATACATTTCAAAATACTGAGATAGATAGATAATTGACAAACTGAGATATACATTTCAACATACTGAGATAGATAGATAGATAGATAATTGACAAACTGAGATATATTTTAACATACTGAGATAGATAGATAGATAGATAGATAAATAGATAGATAGATAGATAGATAGATAAATAGATAATTGACAAACTCAGTTATACATTTAAACATAATGAGATAGATAGATAGATAGATAATTGACAAACTGAGATATACATTTCAACATACTGAGATAGATAGAACGATAGATAGATAGATAGATAATTGACAAACTGAGATATACATTTCAACGTACTGAGATAGATAGATAGATAGATAGATAATTGACAAACTGAGATATACATTTCAACATCCTGAGATAGATAGATAGATAGATAATTGACAAACTGAGATATACATTTCAACATACTGAGATAGATAGATAGATCGATAGATAATTGACAAACTGAGATATACATTTCAACATATTGAGATAGATAGATAGATAGATAATTGACAAACTGAGATATACATTTCAACATACTGAGATAGATAGATAGATAGATAGATAGATAGATAATTGACAAACTGAGTTATACATTTCATCATACTGAGATAGATAGATAGATAGATAGATAATTGACAAACTGAGATATACATTTCAACATACTGAGATAGATAGATAGATAGATAGATAGATAATTGACAAACTGAGATATACATTTCAACATACTGAGATAGATAGATAGATAGATAGATAGATAGATAATTGACAAACTGAGATATACATTTCAACATACTGAGATAGATAGATAGATAGATAGATAATTGACAAACTGAGATATACATTTCAACATACTGAGATAGATAGATAGATAGATATATAGATAGATAGATAGATAGATGGAAAGATAATTGACAAACTGAGATATACATTTCAACATACTGAGATAGATAGATAGATACATAAATAGATAGATAATTGACAAACTGAGATATACATTTCAACATACTGAGATAGATAGATAGATACATAAATAGATAGATAATTGACAAACTGAGATATACATTTCAACATACTGAGATAGATAGATAGATAGATAGATAGATAGATAGATTGATAGATAGATAGATAACTGACAAACTGAGATATACATTTCAACATACTGAGATAGATAGATAGATAGATAGATATATAGATAGATAGATAATTGACAAACTGAGATATACATTTCTAAATACTGAGATAGATAGATAGATAGATAGATAGATAGATAGATAGATAGATAAATAGATAGATAGATAGATAACTGTCAAACTGAGATATACATTTCAACATACTGAGATAGATAGATAGATAGATAGATAGATAGATACATAGATATATAGATAATTGACAAACTGAGATATACATTTCAACATACTGAGATAGATAGATAGATAATTGACAAACTGAGATATACATTTCAACATACTGAGATAGATAGATAGATAATTGACAAACTGAGATATACATTTCAACATACTGAGATAGATAGATAGATAGATAGATAATTGACAAACTGAGATATATTTCAACATACTGAGATAGATAGATAGATAGATAGATAGATAAATAGATAGATAGATAGATAGATAGATAAATAGATAATTGACAAACTCAGTTATACATTTAAACATAATGAGATAGATATATAGATAGATAGATAATTGACAAACTGAGATATACATTTCAACATACTGAGATAGATAGATAGATAGATAGATAGATAGATAGATAGATTATTGACAAACTGAGATATACATTTCAACATACTGAGATAGATAGATAGATAGATAGATAGATAGATAATTGACAAACTGAGATATACATTTCAACATACTGAGATAGATAGATAGATAGATAGATAGATAGATAGATAGATAATTGACAAACTGAGATATACATTTCAACATACTGAGATAGATAGATAGATCGATAGATAATTGACAAACTGAGATATACATTTCAACATACTGAGATAGATAGATAGATAATTGACAAACTGAGATATACATTTCAACATACTGAGATAGATAGATAGATAGATAGATAGATAGATAATTGACAAACTGAGTTATACATTTCATCATACTGAGATAGATAGATAGATAGATAATTGACAAACTGAGATATACATTTCAACATACTGAGATAGATAGATAGATAGATAGATAATTGACAAACTGAGATATACATTTCAACATACTGAGATAGATAGATAGATAGATAGATAATTGACAAACTGAGATATACATTTCAACATACTGAGATAGATAGATAGATAGATAGATAGATAATTGACAAACTGAGATATACATTTCAACATACTGAGATAGATAGATAGATAGATAGATAGATAGATAGATAATTGACAAACTGAGATATACATTTCAACATACTGAGATAGATAGATAGATAGATAGATAGATAACTGACAAACTGAGATATACATTTCAACATACTGAGATAGATAGTTAGATAGATAGATATATAGATAGATAGATAATTGACAAACTGAGATATACATTTCTAAATACTGAGATAGATAGATAGATAGATAAATAGATAGATAGATAGATAGATAACTGACAAACTGAGATATACATTTCAACATACTGAGATAGATAGATAGATAGATAGATAATTGACAAACTGAGATATACATTTCAACATACTGAGATAGATAGATAGATAGATAGATACATACATAGATAGATAGATAATTGACAAACTGAGATATACATTTCAACATACTGAGATAGATAGATAGATAATTGACAAACTGAGATATACATTTCAACATACTGAGATAGATAGATAGATAATTGACAAACTGAGATATACATTTCAACATACTGAGATAGATAGATAGATAGATAGATAATTGACAAACTGAGATATACATTTCAAAATACTGAGAGAGATAGATAGATAAATAGATAATTGACAAACTGAGATATACATTTCAACATACTGAGATAGATAGATAGATAGATAGATAGATAGATAGATAATTGACAAACTGAGATATAGATTTCAAAATACTGAGATAGATAGATAGATAGATAGATAGATAACTGACAAACTGAGATATACATTTCAACATACTGAGATAGATAGATAGATAGATAGATAGATAATTGACAAACTGAGATATATTTCAACATACTGAGGTAGATAGATAGATAGATAGATAAATAGATAGATAGATAGATAGATAGATAGATAAATAGATAATTGACAAACTGAGATATACATTTCAACATACTGAGATAGATAGATAGATAGATAGATAGATAGATAATTGACAAACTGAGATATACATTTCAACATACTGAGATAGATAGATAGATAGATAGATAGATAGATAATTGACAAACTGAGATATACATTTCAACATACTGAGATAGATAGATAGATAGATAATTGACAAACTGAGATATACATTTCAACATACTGAGATAGATAGATAGATAGATAGATAGATAGATAGATAGATAGATAATTGACAAACTGAGATATACATTTCAACATACTGAGATAGATAGATAGATAGATAGATAATTGACAAACTGAGATATACATTTCAACATACTGAGATAGATAGATAGATAGATAATTGACAAACTGAGATATACATTTCAACATACTAAGATATATAGATAGATAGATAGATAGATAGATAGATAGATAATTGACAAACTGAGATATACATTTCAACATACTGAGATAGATAAATAGATAGATAGATAGATAGATAATTGACAAACTGAGGTATACATTTCAACATACTGAGATAGATAGATAGATAGATAGATAATTGACAAACTGAGATATACATTTCAACATACTGAGATAGATAGATAGATAGATAGATAGATAGGAACAGAATGAGATAGATGGATATATAATTATATAGATAGATAGATTGATGGCTACTGAAATAGATAGATATAGAGATAGTGTTCTCCAAATAGTTCAACCTAATTTGATGTTAGTTTATGTTAACAACGTTTAGATATAACTAACAGCACTTAAAAATGCCTCTTTTGACTGAATTATGACAGCTGTCAGATCAGACCTTAGTTTTAAAACTATTTTGCCAAAAATCGATAATATTTTTGTTTATCAATACTTCTACTGAAGAATGAATGAATAACTTGTCACGAATATTTTTTTCATTTATCAAGAAATTCCAAATTGAATTACAAACATAAAAATATATAAGATTTCTGAATGTTATTCAGAATTTCTTGTAATGGAATGGACCTAGCAATAAGGAACATTTTCCGCCGAACAATGTCCGACAGTCGGCTATATATATTGACACTGAGTGCAAACATGTGTTTGAATATAATAAAGGCTATAAATCCCCAGTGATATCCAAAAATTATCAAAATATTCAAATTCCGGTTAGAAAATAATTTGCCTCTACGTGACTATGTTAGTCACTTTTATGTGTAGTCTCCACATTACTTAAGTGAGAAAGACATTCAGTGGAGTGCATGCACATGGCCCGTTTTGACGTGTTTTAACTGATGCTATAAAGTGGAAGGTTGAATGATTGTGGAACCGGTAGTAACGCCACCGAAGACTGCAAAGAGGTAGTTTACCATTTATTTATTTCGAATAACTGTAACTTTTAATAATTACTGCTCACAGGCTAACGATATGAATTCAAAAACCGAGCTAAGATCGTCGGGTCATTGTTAATAATAGAAGGCGAAATATTCCACCGTTTATAAGGCAAGATGTATGTTTCTCTGGGGACCAGAGAAAAGAATTTACATCTTAACTGAGAAATACAACCATATCCGCCCTTTTCACAAGATATTGTGTATTTGGTTTATATATGAAAAAAACAAAAAAAAAACATTCCATGTTAGAATTCAAAAAACGTCTTGATAATGTTTCTGGGCCGATGAAGTTACATAATGTGAAAATGGCAGTGAACAGTAGAACATGACCAGTAAGCAATTACCATTGACAGCGATCATGAGTTTGATTCTGTATAATAATAAAAATATCTAACATTATCAAAATACTAAAAAAAAAACGCAAGAAATAGTTTTCAGGAGCATGTATATGTTAGTCGCTTTGATATGTAGCTTCCATGTTAATGTAGCTTTCTTTTCCTTTTTCTAAATACCCTGTAACTGTAGAAGTAAAGAGAAAGGATCTTTTAACTTTTAACTATAACAAAAATAAAAATAAAAATCATCATAGAACAATACGAAGGGATCTTTTAAAATATGTTTCCTTTCAGAAAATCAAATGATTGATTCCAACAAATGTTGTTCCAAATAAATGCAGCAGCCTACGAAAACGCGTCCGGACTTTATTTTATGTAAACTGCCTAATAGACCACCGCTGACAAGATAGTTATACGTTTTTTGGTAAACAGACATCTTTTCTGTTTTCACAAGATATTGTAGCTTTGGTATATCATTCATTCGCATCGTTAGCAAAAAACGCTGAATAGAAAATATTCAGTTCCCTATCAAATATTAAAGAACACTTCCAGCACTTCTTTCCTTCGAAAGACAAAATTCCTGGGGAAAATTAAATTATATAGCCTGAAATATCGCTGAATAGTAGGACGAAATATCCAACATGCAATTTAATAAATTTAATATAAAAATTAAATGCTTAGCCTTTTATTTTAATTAATATCGAGAACGAAATTTCATGTCTTAATTTAATAATTCTGCGGACTAATAATGATAAAACCATTTATTTTACACATCAAATATCATCTTCAACCTCGGGAATATACTAGGTTCAGTGTAGAATATTAATCCACCTATTGATCAATACATATCAGCATATATTGATCTACACATCATAAATTTATTATAGCTGAAAGAGACAGGTAGGTAGATCACAAAATAGAATACCGAAATTAACATCTTCACCATGATTGATATTTAGATCAGAAAACGGTTAAACAAATCATTTCGGACATTTATAATAGGGGATCGGTTAAACAAACAAAAGAGTGCAGAAACAGTACAATCTTTCCCTATGAAAAGTGCATGCTTGACCATCTCATGGAAAGACAAATCTTACTAAGAGATATAAAAGATAGGAAGTTGTAGGGAGCCATAATCGCCCATATTCTGAAAGGAAACGGTACATTTAAGAAGAAAACAATTAATTATAATAGCCATTAACAAAACAATCGCATATTTGAAAAAAATTTAAAAAAACACATAGAAGTGCTGTGCGTATGTATGCTTATTTGTCTCAAATAAAACCGAACACGAAATTCGAACTTTTATATATTTTATCCATTATTGGGTAACAATAGATGTAAACATGACCAGGGAATCACGGGTGGAATAATAGTTTCCGATAGGTAACATAAGGGAATACCTGACAGCCATATTAGAATCCATTTTTTTCTCTGTTCTAGAGACTTCTGATCAAGGGGAATAATTTGGTTCCCATCTGATGAGCAAATTATCTCCCTTATTATAACTTCCGTTCTAACGAGAAGACAGATTGAAAATAAATTATAAAAGAGATCTTTCCTGTATTTTTTTTTTTTTTCTTTTTCAAATAGAATATGAAAATTAGATTCTGTCTTTCTGGGGTGAAGGTTTATCATTATTTAGTACTAGTTTTAACACGTGAAAATTTCTCAGTTTTCCTAATTGAAATTCCTGATTAACCTTACTTCTTCAGCTAATGTCTTAATTAGGCCATGGCGCGTTCTACGACAATAGAATATCAGTAGAAATTCCATTGTCATATCGTTAAATATTTGAGCTTAAAACCTTTAACAAAATATTGTAATAACGATCATAAATATGAAGGCTGGCCGTTATTCAAAGAAGTAAGAATTGAGGAGGTAAAAATGAAAAAAAAATCCAATTAACAACTTCTTTCATTTCACTAAAACAGAGTTAAAGACTTTTATCTATGTTCTTTTATTTTATCGCTGAAACCGAGTAGCGTCTCTGATATGTCTACTCTCTTCTAACTCGATAAAAAAAAAGAAATATTTTAGTATATCCAATATAATTATTTACGAATTTGGATTGGTCCGGAACAGAGTTCCTTTAAAGACATGTAAATTCGTAAATAATACTTGTATTTACATCTTACTGGTGACTTATTATGTTTGAGTGTGAGGTTAGCGGTTTTAAATATTTATCTAATTTTCTTGTTTTTATTGACTGGAGTTGTGTATAATGTTTCTTTGTGAAAGCTTTCTTGCTTATAGTTACTATGCATTTGATTTTTGTAGAAAATGTTAATGTTATTATTTTTCTCTGGGTGTTTTCTGTTGCTATTGGTTACCTTAGAAAAGAAAAGTTTAATATAGTAATCTATCTTATAGCTTATCCAGACGTCTTATGTTACACCTATCTGATCACAGCTCCATTAGAACCCATTTAAACACACACACAAATTTAACAGACTCCATTTGAAACATACTAGTAGAAAACACAAATATATTAACTGCATCCACCTGCAAAAAAAGACTAAAAATAATGGAAGCTTTAATAATAAAAAAGAAAAAGTCAACTCTTAACAATATTAACTACGAACAAAGCCACAATGTGCTAACCGTATTCGGAAATTAAAAACATCCATTCCACACACTAAGACATACACAGAACGCACACACTCAAGTAAGCTGAAAAATCGAATCATCCTTGATAATGGCTAAAGGTATAGCCGAAAGTGCTCGGAAATATAAAACATTTTGACAGTTCTTACACACCCTTTGTCCAGAAAAGATAGCTCTTGTCAGAACACAAGAAAAATTAAATAAAAAGCTTAACCGTAGTACCTTGTCTGTCATTTTTAATGAAACATGCATATATATAGATATATATATTTGTGTGTGCGCGCGCGCACGCACACACACGCACGCACACATATCCAAGCTATAATGCGTGCGTTTGATTAATTTCTGTCTGGTTTCTGGGATGAGTAGTTATCATAACTTACACTATTTACATTCCGGCTATTCTCCTCATTATTGTTGTTTACCCATTATTAAGAGCCATTAAGAGGAGACGTTAAAAACGTTTATTTTTCTTTGTTTGTTTCTTTGCACTGAAACCAAGTAGCGTCACTAATGTATTTTGTCTTCCAACACGATCAAAACGGGATAGTCCATTATTCATGAGGTATAGCCAGCGTGGATCTAAGGAAGTGGAAGGGTCAAGCCAAATTTTTGTATAATAATTGCATTCGGACTAATATCCTTATCTTTGTTGTTGTTATTATGACACCGCAGTTATGCTCCCCAAGATTTTTAAGATGTCTGTTGAACAGGATCACTTTTTGAATATTTCAACCGGAACACTTTAGATAATTTTCGTAGGTAAGTTGTTCTCGTTTCACTGTCAATGTTTATAGATATCACGTCTTGTTCTTATTTATTGCGGCACGATTATTATTGAATCCCTACAAACCAGACTAGGGATTGAACTCACAATTCCCATATCACTAAATGATCCAACCAACGATTTAATACTTCCTTAGAAACAAAGAAAAGAGTACTCTACTATTACGTAATATTGGTCATCTTATATGGCAGTGAATGCTGGAAAATCTCCTCAAACATGAAGAACAGACTTGAAGCAACAGAAGGATGCTGAGTATACCATGGACCGTAATTGTGAGCAACGACGAGGTTTCAGAGAAAATGGAAACAAAAAAAGAAATGTAGACTTAACATCAAAAAGAGCTCGTTGAAATTTCAGATTTAACGTAAGAGGGATATATGAAAACTTCGCATAACATACCATACTTAGTGAGTTTGAGTAAATTGATGGCGAAACATTGTTTAGGAGAAATAAAAAAGACAATATATCAAGGGCTACAAAGGACAGAAAATTGTGAAGAGCTATGATCGCCTACGTCCTGAGGGGACACGGCACATAAAAAAGTAGTAATCTTCTGGGGCAGCTGACAGTCTCCTAAAGAAAGCTAGTGGATACAAAGTCCGAAACGTTGTGAGAGATGTGGATATTAGTCTGAAAGTAAATAATATAACTAAATAATATAAATAAAGGTAATTACTTATTTCCATGAAACAAGAACTTGGCAAAGGTTATAAGATGGGCTTAAATATGATAAAAAAATCCATTTGTTTGTCGTCAATGTTTTAATGAATTTCCAGGCTGTCGAGCGAACACACAAATTTTGATCTTTATGCATCAGATGTAATAATTATATAATATAACTAGCAACATGGCCAGGCGTTGCCCGGGCTTGATTCAAAAATCGTACGACTCATACAGCAATCGCTATCACTTGACTTAAAATATTTTTGCCCTTCCTTGCCTTTAAAGGAGTGCCCTTTTCCGTGCTGGTGTTGCTACATGCCTTACTTCTTGCCTATCTCACACTGCGAATTTTTTCTAAGCTCTATACTAAACATTAAATCTGTTACGAAAAAAGAACTAAACAAAATGAACACAAAACGATCAGCTTTAAAAAGGACTTGTAACTGAAAAAAAAACGAATAAAAAAGAATGTTAACAACAAATACTTTTTCACACGCAACCCAGTTCTGCGGAATCAGAATCAACGTTGAGTTTAAGCAAGCGAATGAGCCAATTGGAGTAAAGGGACAGGCAGATTTAAATTTTTCCCACTTATGACGAATGCAGCTATCGATTTTTTTTTATGCTAGCATGCTAGTTAACATTCGTGTCAGTCAGCTGTTGGCTTTCACGCTGGCCAATAGAATCTTCCTGCCTATTCGTGGCAGCCAGCTATAGGCTCTCACTCTGGCCAGTAGAAAAAGCCGCAAACTACATGAAAAATGCCGTAGAAGCATGAAAAATTCGATTATTTCCACTATAGATGACAGTTGGGAAATGCAAAGTCGGTTTTGGCCTTTCCGCTAACTTGGTGCTTGGTGCATGTAAAGTTTGGTGCAAATCCGTCGAAAATTGCGGCCGTGCATTCGTTACACACACACAAACACATACACATCCTGCCTTTTGTAGATAGAGATATAGATAGACATTTCTATCTTGTTTGGGGAAGACCTAATGACAATTCCTTGTATTTGCGATGCCTCTGAAAAAGAAATGCTGAGTATATCGACAATTTCTGTTGCTCATCCCATGTATACGTTGGAGTCCCACTTTGAACCCAGCCTACTGCCATATTTCATTTGTGCCTATGTACCTCTAAATAGCTATAGCTACATATTGTCCTTATGAGGCATATACGGAGATATTTACACCACATACAGGCGAACTATTGTCCACGTCTTGTTATTTCATAGGTGAATTACGCCGGGTCCGTATTGATTAGAAATATCTACCTGAATTTCTGGTTTCAAGTGTTATGATTATTTACACTATTTACAAGCGGCTTATTGTCCTCGTCTTTGTTGGATAAACAACAATGATGAGGACAACAGTCCGATGTAAATAATGTAAGTTATGATAACTTCCCATCCCAGAAATCATACAGAAATTAATCAAATACACACACACACACACATATATATATATATATATGTTTCCAAACCACCTTATAGATTACTATATTAAACTTTTTCATTTCTAAAATAACCAATAGCAACGCTAAACACACAGAAAAATTAATAGCATTAACCTTTTCTATATAAATCAAATGCATAGTAAGTATAAGCAAGACGAATCTTCACTTGAAAACACTCTAAAGAAATACACAAGTCCAATCAATAAAAACAAGAAAATGAAATAATTTATTACAAAATATTTAAAACCGCTAACCTCATCGTCAAAAATAATAATTCACCTCTAAGATCTAAATGACAGAAAACCAATATTAATCACGAATTTACATGTCTCTTAAGGAACTGTGTTCTGACCAATCCAAATTCGTAAATAATTATATTGGATATACTAAAACACGTTTAAAAAGAAGTCTCACGTTACATCTCTCTGAACCTAGCTCAGTTAGGTCACATTTAAATACACATAGAGACTTACCAATAATATCGGTTATGAAGACGGCCACAACTTGCTGACCGTGTTTGGATAATAAAACATTCCCATAACTATACATACGTGAAACAATCCATATATAAAGCGAAAAGTAAAATAAAATTCATCCTTGATAATGGCTAAATGTATAGCCGAAAGAGCTTGGAAATCATTTGGACAATTTTCATGTAAATTATGGCCTGAAAAAATATACGAACATGGGGAATTATATAAATAAAAAAAACACACAAAAATTGCACTTTGTCGGTTGTTTTCGACCAAAATTTCATAAAAGAGGGATTGCTCCCCAATTACAATATATATATATATATATATATATATATATATATATATATATATATATATATATATATATATATATATAACATATTTCTTTTAAACATCTTTCATTAAATATGGCTGAAAAGAGGATTTAATTATTTTTTTTTTATTTAGTTTCCCCAGCGTTTTTGTATATTAAAAATCTCTCTCTTGCTATCAATCTGACCTTATTTAACAGTCGAGATGGTGTGTGAATTTTTTTTTTTTTTTTTTTGCAGCGCTCAACATGTGAAGGCTTGGAATAAATGCTCAATTTCACAACAGCACAAAACCAAAGCACGGCTTAAACAGTCACGCCATCACTAATAACTAAAAACACCACAAACAAAAACCCCTTGAAAATAGCAAAAGAAGTGGCCGTAAACGCTTGAGACAATGAAAATTATGGAAAACTTAACATTCTTAACTGCCATCCTGCCATCAAAGGACGCTGGAAAAACTGAATAAAAAATTAAATCTTTGTCTGGCATGTCTAATACTATATCTATATATATATATCTATATATATATATATATATATAAAGAAATATAGTCTTAAGGTGTGCTATATTTATGGAATAAAGTGCTCAATATCAGAGATAGAGCGTGTGTAAATATAAAAGTGAACATAGAAATCAACACTTAGAGGCGACAGTCTGTTTCATGCTATATGCAATCGTCAAGCCACGTGTGCTGTTATTTTTTGTTAGAAAAATAACAGCACACGTGGCTTGACGATTGCATATAGCATGAAACAGACTGTCGCCTCTAAGTGTTGACTTCTATGTTCACTTTTATATTATATATATATATATATATATATATATATATATATATATATATATATATATATATATCAACATCATTAACATATATACACCCACTCACCCACACACACACATATATATATATATATATATATATATATATATATATATATATAATTTTTTTTAATTTTATATATATACAATGATTTTTACAGATAGAAATACATGTTAAACTATAAGCATATTGATAATGAGTAAGACAATGCAGTTTTCTGTAATTCAAATACTGAAACTTTCTTGGAATTCTCACAAAGACACAAACAAGCAGCAGCTAGTCGTTTATTTTAAACACCATCCTTGGCCTGTGCCGCCATTTTGTAGTTTGCGTCGATTCCGTCCAATATTTTGCCGCAGGCGTCAATAAAAATGGGTAAAGCGTAATTAAAATACACTCCGATATTTCCAAGGAAATTCTCTCTTTCCTTTTTCTCCTATGTTTCTTTTCTTTTTGTATTGATTTGATGGTGTCTTGCAAAGCAAAACCTTCCTTTAATCTCAACTACATGGAGAAAGATGTCGGCTTTTAATCAATTAACCGGAAGAACAGAAAAAAGAATTAGACATAGTATTTCGTGAGTCCTTTTATGAGTAGGCTAATGTGATGTAAATATGTGCGTGTGTAAATTAATTTCGTGGGGAATTATTCATTTTATATAACTCTTGCAAACGCATGCACAAAGGCACCAGCACTTACATACATACATATAAATATAAATATATATATATATATATATATATATATATATATATATATATATATATATATATATATATGAACTAAGAAATCTACAACCACAAATGTAGCATATTTTAATTTAAGAACATCAATATAGAAAATTTTACACGAGATAATTATATATATATATGTGTGTGTATGTGTGTGTCCGTGTGTTTACCTCCAAAGAAAAACGACACCTAAGGTTTGTAAATTAAATATATCTTGAAGCTTTTATTTTAGTTTTAATTTCAAGCTAATTTGTGTTAATTTATTTCCAATAAGCAAAATACTTTGTTGTATTTCATAACGAATTTAAATTAATTTGAATGTTTTTTTTTTTAATCGATAAAATCGCTTATTTTAGCCATATTTACGATTATCTCAGTAACAAAGTTATTATCTATATTCAAAAATCTTTCAAAAATAAAATATAATTTTCAGCAACTTTATTTAAGGAAGATTAGATGATTTAAAGTTTAATTAATCAGATTTTAAACAAATATTATTTACTTTCATTTTAAAATATCGGTAGTGGGTGATTTATGAGGTATTGACAAATATCTCAATGGACTTATGTTTGGAAATTTTTTCGATGGGGGATATGTCTGTAAAATTACTTGATGAATATAACGTGAGGGCCTTGTTTGCATAATTTTTAAACTACCTATTAAACTTTAAAAAATAAAAAAATATTCCAAATAATCTAATGTTTAAATGAATTTTAATTTTGGGGCTTTAGATTTGCTGTAGTTACTTCTTTTATCTTCTGATAATGTCGTATTTACAAACTTTAGTACATTTATACACACAAAAATGTTATATTTTTTAACAAACGTGTACCGCTGAATTGTAGTAAGCTTTTCCATTTATGATTAACATATATAGTTTTTATATAACCATATCATCTAAGTGCTGCAAATTAATACAAACTTTTAAAAGATGTAAAACTTTATAAATTATCCTAATTTAAAAACAGAAAATAATTCCTGTAAAAATTCATTATTCATCAAAAATAGTTTTCCATAAGACAATAGTATCAATAATATATCTTACTCATAAAAGTAATTAAAACTTTTTGTTTTAGTTTTATTTCATTTTTTTATTTTACCCTTCTGTAACTGAGGTTGTGTTTTAAAAAAACATTGATGATTCAAATGCTCCAATGACTTGTGCTTATAACTAATATAAACATTAAACCCTACAATATAACATTAAACCCTACAAAAATGTATTTCTTGAAATTTCAATAATTAAATATGTTAGGGGTAACAGAAGTTGGAAATATATTTTTGCTAAAATTTTGTGAAGTTATGAAAAAGTCCTAAAAGTTTAATTAAAATCCGACAATCATTTGATTTTTGCAAGAATTTTTAAATCAATGTGTTTTTCACCGCAGAAAGATGCTAAAATTTCCTATACTAATTTATAACCATCTGCTGAAATAAGAAAAACAAAATTTATACCAAAATAAAAGGAATGTTCTATAAAAAAATAAAAAATATTATTTCTTCTTAATAATAAAATCATAAAGATTTTGATACATTTTGGAACATTGTTTCATCATACCTGTTCATTTTTTAGCGAATTTTTGAAGGTACATATATATACATGCAAATATGAATAAACACCCACACACACCCTCGAATTTTGATTTGCAAATAATCAAAAGAATCTCGAGGGAAAAAAAGGTTTTAAAAAAAGAAAGAGCTACAAACATGAACTACTGTCGAAAAAAATCGCACAGATGCAGGTCTGAAGCCCAAAGAAAAAACCCCGATACGAGTAGACAACTAACTAACAAAAGAGCTAAATACAGACGTAGAGCAGACCTAGATACACCTAGTGAGCCAGACAAACCTACCTAGGTTTCACCTAAACGGATCGTCAGGGAAAGTATGGATAACGAGGTAAAGAGAAACACATATTAATAGGATCCGTTTAGGTGAAACCTAGATAGGTTTGTCTGGCTCACTACGTGTATCTATATATATATATATATATATATATATATATATATATAAATTTGTCCGAATTTCTGGGATGATGAGTTATGATTTACACTATTTATATTTTGTGTATTATCCTCATCTTTGTTGTGATGGTTATCAGAATATGTTCCTTTATTGATTTGTTTAACCTCTTGAGAATTCTGAATTTAACCCTTAATTTAATATATGAGCATGGACTATTCTCATTTCTCCATGTTTAAGGAATCTTTTGGTGCTTATTTATAGTACTCCTCAGTTACTGCTCACCCGTTTTCGCTGAGTCCAAGTACACACTTCCCCGATCGTGTGATTGAACCCATATTGGTGAGTGTGGGTTCAATCCTCAGGTCACGGAAATTGTCAACAAATTCCCAAACCAAAGCTTTAATTCTGTAATGTATCCACTAGGCAGTATATGTAGTGAACTTGGAGACTTAAACCTAACCTACCTGCTAATTAATGTAGAAAGTGTGCTCAGAAATCAGTAGATATTATTATTATTATTATTATTATTATTATGTGTTCATATGAAAATATCTATATATATGTACATCTGTGTCTGTGTGTGCGTGTATGTGTGCCTTGTCCCTGTTTCTGAGTATAAGCAGACATATATTGATATAAATAAATATAGTCTGAGATACTGTATTCTAGATTACATTATGTAAAAAAAATTAGGTTATTATCAATTTACGACGATTAGCCTCATTTGCAATAGTTAAATATACATACTTGACTCTCTCCTGTCGATTTCGACGTATGAGGATCTGACAGCTTATTGATTCAGTTATGAAATTTTGTGCGATAATCTTAAGTGGCATTTAAGACCCGCTAGTGATTTACAAAGGAGGCCACATATGGAGCAAGTGTGAGGATTGTGAGATGTGATCATTGTTAGATTGAATGACCTTTTAGATCTTGCTCTCGCTTCTTGAATATATATATATATATATATATATATATATATATATATATATATATATATATATATGTCTGATATTTATTTAATATATGTTCTGTTATTTTTATAGACATAATTTATTTAAGAATATGCTGTTTTTAGTTAAACAGTATTAATTACATTTACCGGCCTGAATGTTAGAGAAATTTCGTAGAAAATACGTGCTCTCTATGGCTGAATGATAATACGACGGTTCCCATAAAGGAAACACGTTCGATTCTTGTCGAAGAGTGCATATTTTCTACAAAATTACTTTTTATATCTATATAAATAAATACGAATATCAATGTACCACACTTTCTCAAATTTACTCCTATAGGCCGTAGCCCACCATATACAATTTTGCAATCAGGCCGACTCCGTGAGCAAAGTAAAAACGTTCTGGGTCGGATCCAGACACGCAATCCTGAAATTTTGAATTCCCAATTTTATATTGCTGTGATTGTTATCGGCCATTTTTTTCGTGATTTTTTGTGACAATTTTTTATACGATAACAATTTTTGTTACTTGGAAATAAATTTGGGTATAATCGAAATTAATTGCGAAATTCAGCGAAAGTCACCCATGACATAAATTTTCTTCTTTTTTTTTCTTTTTTGTACGGAAAGTAAGGATCTACGTACAATAAACTGCCTTTAAATTAAGCGGCGGCAGAAGAATTATCGTTGAACATTTAAAATGTAAGCTTAAATATTAATGCAATATTTAAATGAAGGGATGAAATTTGAGTTCTTCTGTAGTTTATTGTTGCCTATCGCATATGGCAACAGTATATCCTGCAAAAAGAAATATCCGCCAGAAGAGGAGCAGATTGCAATCAAAAGAGCCAAGGCTGCAGCGAGGGAATGAAAGTCACATGCAAATAAGAGCCCACATCAAGTGGCAGCCAGGAGAGCTTCCAGTGCTGAGAATATGCAAAGACTTAGAGACTCTCAAACTCCTGAACAAGCCTAAAGCCCAATCAAGAACTCTCCGTAAGAGCTAGTTTAAATGCTGTCCGATAGCGCGGTGTCTAATATATATATATATATATATATATATATATACATATATATATATATATATATATATATACAGGGTGACCCCCAAAAACGGGAACTTTTAACAATCTTATAAAACCAAGAGGGATGGAAGAAAAATATTTTATTTATAGTAATCGAAATCTTAAAACAATGCTATTTAAGAAACAATGATGGAATTTTCGATTTTTTTAAAAATTTGGTCCTGTAGATGGCGTCCTCCTGTACAAATGCATTCTTGAAATCTGCTGTTGTGATTCCTCATTGACTGCTGCAACATCACAGCTGGGATACAGTGAATTTCATCTTGAATTCTAAATGGCAAAATGTTTACTTGCTCAAGGTCACTGTCTCGCAGTGTTGCCACTTGCTCATGTCTGTCAATACGCACTTCAAAAGTTCCCGTTCTTTGGGGGTCACCCTATATATATATATATATATATATATATATATATATATATATATATATATATATATATATATATATATATACAATGGGAAATGTATTTTAAATCCACACTTAAATATTATGAATTCTATATTCTGTTCATAAGATTAATTATGTGTGCGTAAGTATATCTTTTGCATGCATGCAAAGATGCTTAATTGCAAAGTTAATATATGACAATACACTTACACATATAGAAAATCATTTATTAACACATACTTAGTGACACGCACAAATATATATTTATGCTATCGCAATAAGACGTCACATTTTCCAAAATTTCTTATTATAATTATATCCTTTGAATTCATCTCATTCAAAAATATTTCAATAAATAATTAAAAAATAATAAAGAAATAAAATTTAATAAAAATAATAAAAAAATAAAATTTCGAATAAATAATTAAAAAGTTCAATTAAAATCTCACTCTGCCTATAAAAAGGCATGGCGTCCTTGTCTGTTTCGATTTCGTCATTAAAAAGATGAAAAACGAAAAAATCGGAATCAAATAAAGTATTTATGGAGAAATTTGAAAGGAAATAACGAAAGTAAATAAGACGAACTTGAATTTTAAAAAAAAAATGAAACGAGAAATTGAAGAAAATAGAGGAAGGAAAAGAGGGAGATGAGTGAGAAACCAGGGAATGAACGTAGAAGTGAAGGCAAGAGAAATGAAAGACAAGAAGTGAAAAATCAAAAAGAATGGAAGAAATATCAGAGAGAAATTACAAGTAAAATCGATTCAAGGAGTTTTTTTCTTTATACAGGGTGCGGCAGAATTACTTCCTATATATACCTTCTAAAATATCTCACACATAATGGTATGACATTAGCGGCAATGCTGTCTTTATTCCATTAATGTCTTACCATATTGTGACAGGTATTTCTGCCGCACCGTGTATTATAAATGTGATCTTTGTTAAATCAGTTGCGCTTTTAAAAATAAATAATTAATTCCCGTTTCTATTGTAGAAACATATGGTGGGAGCAATATGTGGAAGATATTTCTGCCAGCGGTATGTCGGTAATATTATTTTGTTTTTATTTATTTATTTTTTTATTGTTTGTATTAACTTTTTATTGTTTTTATTTATTTATATTTTGATTTTATGTATTTATTTTTTATTTTTTTTATTTTTTGTTCATATTTGTTTATTATTTATTATTTTTATTTATTTATTTTGTTTTTATTTTATTTATTCACTTTTTATTGAATATTTATTTTTGTTTTTGTTTATTTACCTTTATTGTTTTTTTATTTACTTATTTGTGTTTTTTTATTTATTTACTCTTTATTTTTCTATTTATGTAATTTTGTTATATATTTATGTATTTATTGTTTTTATTTATATATTTTTTGTTATATATATATATATATATATATATATATATATATATATATATATATATATATATATTTTACTAATCTATTTTTGTTTTTATATTTTCGTTCTTATTTCTTTAGAAATGAATTAATTTGTTCGTGTTTTGTTTTTATTTAAATACTTTTGTTTTTATTTGCTCGTTTATTTTTATTTATTTACTTATTTATAGTTTTTATTTATTTTCTTCTTTTTATTTCTACATTCCTTATTTTCATCTAATTTCTTATTTTCATTTATTTTATTTTTCTGAAAGATAAATTTAAAAAAATCTAAAGGTCCATGAAAGAGCATAGAAAAGAAAAGAAAGAAAAACCTATGTGGAAAAAATAAGGGTAGCTTGATGAAAAACATTGAATTGATTATCAGGATGGCACAAATAGATAAAAATTCGATGTTGGCCTGAAAAGTTCATAGGCTGAGTATGAACGAAGTGTACTAGAGCTGTGAACTGTTGCATGCATTTTTTTAAGCATTCAACCCCAAGCAAGGCGGGAAGCCACTAGCATGCAAGGGGTTACAGAGATCAGGAAAACAGGAAATGGGGAGGGAGTTCCACAGGCAAGAAGTGCGAGACATTAAGCTATTAGAGTAGAAGAGGCGGCTACATTTAATAGTTTCCACAGTGAAAGGGTGAGAGCGAGATGCCAGCCTAGTTGAACGCTTAAATTCATGAAGTCTGGGAACCAGCGAATGCAGCTCATCGGGGCAGTTGCCGTGAAAGTATTTGTAAAATAGACAGAGGGAGGCGACGGCAAATCTGTGAGAGAGGGGCTGAAGACGAGATACCAGATCAGGGCCCGTTACATTGCATATCCGTCTTTGGATTTTATCAAGGACCTTGAGATAAATAGAAGGAGCTCCAGACCATATATGGCATCAATATTCCATGCAAGTACGAATTGAACCATTCTTATTAATAACTGCATTTTCTCTTTCAAGGTAGCCGGAAAAGTTCGTAAGCGTACTATGGAGTGATGATATATCTGTGAAATCTTACATGCATTAATTTCAACTCTTCTTACTAATAACCGAATTGTTTCTTTCCAGATACGAAGGTGGAATAAAAAGTTCATAGGCTGACTTTGAAGGAGTTATGTTAAAGCTGTGAAATATTGCATCTTTTCTTATTTATAAGTCCCTTGTTTCTTTCTAGCATATCCTGTTGGTAAAAAAGTCACCAACAGTAAATTTGGTGCCATCATATCTGTGATACTGTTTCCCAGCAAATTGTCTTTTTGGGGGGTGGGGGTGGGGTTCTTTATGTTTGGGAACAGATGATATTCAAATCAGCAGAAAAGGGAAGGTGAGCAGCGCGTTCAAAACCACTGTCACGCACAATGAAACCAGAGACGTGTGTGCTGGAGCATTGCCCTGATGAAAAAAAAGAACTCGACTTGCCTGTCTTGATAAGAAGAAACAAGTTAATTCCATGCCAGATATGGCATCAATACCCAATTCTTGGTATGATCTGCCTCTTGTAAAACGTATAGCAGGGGCGTCAAATACCTACTGGGTTGGTACGTTGAACCAAGCATTTCCCATCATCTTTATTACTAGATTAGATAGGTGATTTCTACTTCGTTTTGTATTAGAGCTTGTGTTCCAAAAGATGTTCAAGATAAAGACTCTTCTTGAGAAAACACCCATCCCTTATGACAGGCGAAAATTCAGAGTAGTGGTGGAACATTACTAGATTTTACAAGCCAGTCCTTTCCACCTGGGCTAAGTTAGAGGAAAGATAATTTGCAGGATTCTGGTCGTCCAAATCTTTGGAAGTGCACCAATAAATTGCTGTATCATCCGCATCTTAAGCAATAATAATAGATATATAAGTGAACGGAGTGAGATAGATAGATAGATAGATAGATAGATAGATATTAGGTTGGTGCAAAAATAATGTCGTTTTCTCACATATATGTGAGAAAACGACATTATTTTTGCACTAACCTAATAGATAGAGGAATTAGTTTAGACAGATAGATGAATTAGTTTAGACAGACAGATAGATAGATAGATAGATAGATAGATAGATAGATAGATAGATAGATAGATGCATTTGTTTATATATATATATATATATATATATATATATATATATATATATATATAGATAGATAGATAGATAGATATAGATATAGATATAGATATAGATAGACAGATATAGATATAGATAGATAGAGAGAGATAGATATAGATAGATTGATAGATAGACAGATATAGATAGATAGATAGACAGATATAGATAGATAGATAGACAGATAGATAGATAGATAGATAGATATCAATAGATAGGAACAGACTTAGATAGATAGATAGATAGATAGATAGATAGATAGATAGATAGATAGGATAAGGCTGAGATAGATAGATAGATAGATAGATAGATAGATAGATAGATAGATAGATATGAACAGACTTAGATATGAACAGATTGAGATAGTTCAATAGATATGAACATACTAAGATAGATAGATAGATAGATAGGTAGATAGATAGATAGATAGATAGATAGATATAGAAATAATATAGATGAATTAGTTTAGATAGATAGACGTGTAAGTCAAAATCATACGCACTTTCGCAATAACACATCTGTAGGTTTATTCCACTGCCTTCTGTCCATTCGTGCTTAGTTGGTACTATTGTGATCACGTGATCGAAGCTTGAGCTTGACTGTCCCAGTTTTCTGATACTGTTACAGTGTAAACACGGTCGCTCAGCTAGCGGTATTCACTACGGAGGAACAAAGAGCAGTGATACGAACCTACAGAGAACATGCTACTTCATCGATAAAATCGCCAGTTCGCCATTACCATTTCTCAAGCTGCTGAATCGTCTCAACAGTGTCCTTCTTATTCTTCGAGGGTCACTCTTATCCGACCACTTTAAAACTTCACTATCCACTAACACATATTTTTAAGTAGTAGTGCCCTGTCGCTGTATTGTGTTAGAAGCCTTCGATGAATTTCAGCCTTTAAATACCTTCCGAACAGAGAAAGAACATCGTGTTGCCTCAATCTCTTAAATCAGATACGGCATGGTAAACTTGAAAATCAATCTAAAATCTCTTAACAAGGCATCTTAATCTGTTACCTTATATCTGGAGAAGCTCTTGTGTCTTGTACATGGTGAAAAATATTGCAGAAAAAATGATTTTACTAGTATCTGCAAGCGATCACTGACTCTAAGCATAAATACGCAAGGTCAACCAAATACATCTAGTTTAAAACATAGCGACAAAACTCAGGTTGCCTGACTTTTGCCGCTATGTTTTAAACTAGATGTATTTGATTGACTTTGCGTATATATATATATATATATATATATATATATATTGAACAATAAAAAAAATTTAAAAATTTAAATCTTCAGACACACTGGGTTGTAGATTAATATTCTTTCGTTTTTTTTATTATTATTCCATTTAGATTCCTCGACGAGTTTCGGCCGAAATGGCTATCATCGGGAGGAGAAATATTTCTGCTTGCTGCTAGCACTAAACTACAGAACATATATATATATATATATATATATATATATATTTATATATATATATATATATATAAAACATAGCGGCAAAAATCTGGTTGCCTGATATATATATATATATATATATATATATATATATATATATATATATATATATATATATATATATATGTATATATATATATATATATATATATATATATATATATCGTTTTTATTTTACAAAGGTATTATTAGGGATGCACAGATAGCACAGTGGTCACAGGTGCGGGACGTAGAATAGGGGAGACGGCTTTTAAATTCCCGGCTAACATGACACGTTCAATTACGTACAAATACCCTTGTGAAAAGGCATTAATCCATTTCTTCTAAGCTTCTGCCATCCAACTCAGACTGGATAGAGTGGTCTCTCACACCGGAAGTGGCAAAACAACCAAAGAAAAAGAAAAATTTAGAATCCCGTAGAGAGGGCACCGAGTAAACACTCCCCCATATATTAAATACGGAAGTTTTCGGGAGGCATGATAAATTACGTTATAAAAAACTTAGGCCCGTCGGAATAAGGAGACTATGTTACATTAAAAATCTTACAGAAGATTAACAACCTGCCTAGAAAATCAGCATTCGAAAGTCCCTTCTATATCCGCTCAGCACATTAGGTAACGACCTGGCAAGGAGATCAATCCGGTTTCGTTCTCTTTATGTACGCAAGACATCCCCGATCAGATACAGCTGTACTAGGAGGAAAAACATGGATAAATGCAACGTATTGAATATCAATTTATCTTATGCTGGGAATATATCCATATATCCATATACGCGTTAATATATTTATTTCCAAAGAATCAGAGAGTTTCATTTGGTGTGCACCTGCTGAATGATTTTTCTTTCAATGCATATCAAAATCCCTTCGACCAATCAGAGCATATTCCTCCTGGTGTTATTTTTGCACATTGAGTTAACAATGATTCCCACGAGTAGCAACTGAAGACCTACTGAATAGGAATAGATGTTATTTCTACATTCATACAAAGCAAAGCTACGGGCAAAGTAGGTCTCTTTTTTTTTTGTTTATATATATATATATATATATATATAACATGTCTACCATGTTTTTGGATAGATGAACAAACGAAAGCATTCATAAGATATGGCAACAGTAATAAAGGCAGCGTACTTTTACATGAAATATGCACCCGTCTAGTTTCCTTCAATATCTTTCAAACAATGATTCGTACTAACTTTAGGTGCCATTCCAAAAGACGAATAGATTGTATCTCTTATTTTACAAGTAAACGATTATATTTGGCAGAGACAGGAATATTTTCTTGTACAAATATCCAAAAAGATAAGCTTCAAAAATCCTTTTTCTTATGACCGTTCTTTTTCAGAGATATGTTAACATGAAGTTAATGAGGGACATGATATATATAATGAAGCGAAATTGCATATATATTTATTACCACTGATGGTAGATGAGTTGACGAAGCGTAAGATCTTGTCACTTTTGCAATACTCGGAAGCAGCAGCAAAACTGTGAACGAAAAAAAAAAAACGTACGTGATTTTGGCTTTCTATCGGGAATACACCAACTTTTAGTTTAACCAGTAAATGTCCTTATCTCTTACAGGGAAACGCAGTAGATATACACATCTGTGCATATATTAGGTACACAAAACTACAACAATGGTTTGATACTGTCTTCTCCTTGGCGTTGTATTCACGATGGGGGCCGATCATAATCCCGAATCTTAAAATCCGGAACGTCGAAATCCTGAAATGTATCAGAATCCCGAAAATTCAGAATCCCGAAATTTAAAATCATGAAAGATCGGAATCCCGAAAAATACTCTTTGGAAGAAATACCTTTATATCTAAACATGTCCAAATACCGTTAAAAAAGATAAAAGATTTAAATTTATAAAATATTTATACATTGGAAAAATTCAAAAATTTATTAAAAAAATATAACTTCTAACTTCGATATAATTTATCAAGTCCGCCTTGGATTTTGGCTTCTTGAGGACAACAAACATGAATGTCATAATTATGAAAATTACAAGCCCATGATACTTGCTTTTGTTTTCTCAAAATTTCTCTGACATTATATCCTGGATTTTAAAATACCCATATGTAACTGGTGGCATTTACAAGGTTTTAAAAGAGAAATTACAAACATTTAACGCTTGACAACCGGAAAACTCCTTAACTTCTCTGCCAACATGACATAATTTATCGCTTGATTCTTAACCATTGACTATTGAACGTATGACACGAGACAGAGTTTAAATTCTTAGCTATCATGTAACTGTTAAACGTTAAAAGATGGCTACCTCTCATTTGAAACTCTGTAAATGTCTTAAAGATGTTTAAGATCGGGACATTTAATATTCGAGGATTTGTAAAAAAAAGAAGAGAAAGAAAAAAGCATGAATTATTGGATGGAGACATTGATAGTTTTTTAACATTTGAGTGTTGTCACCAAGAAACAAAAATCAACAAAGGATTTGATATTAAATATGGGTGATAGCGCAAAAAACATTATAGAAATTGTTTTGTAATCAATAGCAAATGGAATAATCACATCCGTAGACATTTAGCAAACAAACACAGTATACACATAGAAGAATGTTATTGGAAAGATTATCAACAGAATTCCACCTTTCACCGTCTAATTTGACAATATTTTTCTATCGATTATTTTGCATCTCTTTCATGTTTATTCATTTGCCCTACCAAGCGACATTTTAGATTGAATTTACTGGGTTGCTCATCTAGACAGGAAACTGGCAGTTAACAGCGAAAATACTCCCAATGCGTCTACCTTAGCCAGATAATCTGTCTCTAAAAAAAAACTGTCGAAGTGTTTGGATGACATAACAATGTGACTTGGCAATGCTCAGGAAGGTTTGGAAAGGACTGAGGCATATTTACAAAGTTCTGAAGATGAGAAATCATTCTTCTTTTTTTTTTATCTGCCGTGTCCATACATGTCACTCCATTTCTTCCCTCTTCCTATCCCTTCTAGATCTCTTTCTCTAGTGTTTTTGACAAACCCACACTATTCTTGTCCTATTTCAGGTATGATTCTGCTACCTGAGCTATTAATCAAAATTCGGATGATTAGTTTTGTTATATGGATCATTAGTTTGATTGGCCGATGAAGTTCACATTTGTTTATACCTGGTTTCTTAGACAGTGCTATGAAAATAGATCTGCTTAGGTCTTCCGCCACTGTTTTAGATCTCGTTTATTATTTCTGTAATCTTTTCTAGGCCAAAAGGATCTGAGGCTGTCAGTATCTCAGTTACAATTCCGTTTGGCCCTGCCGCTATGTTTCTGTTCAATTTGGCCAGTGTAGAATCCACTTCGGTTTTTTAATATTTCCGGTCCGTCAATATTTCCGTATATTGCCAGTTGTTCTCTTTCGTCTTGGTCTAACACTTTCGCCCCAGCCCCTCAACCTCCGGCGTCTTACTCTCTGGGTTGAGGTGTCTACTCGGTCCTAACCGAACTTAAGGGAGTGGTTTCCTGAGCATCCGTAGGTTATTCGACCGGTCCACTGGTTTAATCATGCTTCCTGTCCACGTTGTGTTTGGTTTGACCCAGAAAGCAGAAGTGATGTTCATCCATTCACGATCGACTGAAGATGTAGACACGACTGGAGAGTCTGCGCTAAGAAATTTAGAATGCAGCAAAAAAATTAATATCTGCAGAAAGCCGGACAAACAAATATTCAATGATTGAATTTTTAATGTCTTTTATATAGCAGAAAAGAATAGTATAGAAAAGAAACGGGTTAGAGAAAAGAAAAGTAATTGACGTAAAAATGCATACACTGGATTCTGAACAGAGAGAGAGAGTATGTTGTTGTTAAATCGTCTCAGAATGATATACGATTGCGATGGGGGAATAAGATTTCTGTGCGCGGCTTAAAGTTTATAGTGGCGTTCCTCCTTATCAGAAGTAACAGTAGTAGTAATATTCGCGGTAGCAGAAGCAACGGTACTTATATCAACAGCACATGTTAGCAGACGTTTCGTTCCAATCTCTGACGTCACTTTTTCCCCAACTCGACTCTCCACTGTCTCTAGCCCAACTCTTGCGTCTGCCTCTTTTTCGGCATAACTACGCGTTTATATAGATAAACCCGGCTGATTATAACTGACCCTCGGCCCTACTACTTCGCACGCGGTTATCACGGGGTTATGGCTGTTTCAATCAAAATCATGTGAATTCTAAAGGTCCTCTTTGCTTACTCACCCCTATTCCAAGTTTTAATCAATAAAAATTATTTCGACCATTTCCATTGTCCGCTAATGAGACAGTTCTAATGGGTACAGCTCCTGCCCTAGATCAGATTTCCCATCAGTAAACGAAATGCTCTAATCAATTTACTCCAATTTCACTAAAAAAAATATACGTGAGTGTGTGTGTGTTCCCCAGACTCTCTCTGTAACATTGGAACATTCCTCCGATATATTCTTTCCTTCTCTAAATTCATCGTTCCATGCATCCTTTTCATAATCATGTCTCTGACCTGTTAACTCTCTTTTTTTATGTATATCTGCTTTATCTGTAGTCCCCATTAATTCTATTTCTACAGATTTTTCGTTGAGCCATTCTTTTTTTCCTTATTTCTTTGTGTAGCGTTCTATATTATATTCCTTGCATTGACATTGTTTTTATCTCGTTTCCATCATGTAGGTACCATAGAGAAAAGTTCAACAGAACAATTACGATGAAAGTTTTTTTGTAGAAATGGGACAAAAACAGCACATTATCCTAATTAAAAACAGCTATTGAGTAAGGTTGAACATGTAAAAGACATTCTCTCAATATTTTCGGACATTCAAATCCCACGAGTTACTTCAACGTACAGAAAGCACAATTCTCCCAATGAACTGAACACATTTTTTGTTTGTTTGCTATTTTCCTAAACGGTATAACTGGGTATTGTGTATTAACTTTGGGAAAATTAATTTCTCTTCAAATACTTGTAATTTTCTTTGTTAATGGTGCGTTGAAATATAATATATCAAGCCAAAAGGTTCAAGCTGTCAGAGATGCAAATGGATACATCAGGATGGAGAATCACTGTGTTGTGGTTTTCTGCATGTGTTTGTTGAAAGAAAAGTGATCGTTCTTTATTCTGGTTCATTAGAATAGATTTACAATGAAATTCAAATCATTTTATTCAATGGTACATTTTTCCAAAGAATTTAAACTCAAACTAATGATTGTTTGATAACTGGTACTCATTAAACTTTTTTGTTGTCACGGCCTTTCGACTGTTGCACAACCCATCCTTCCTCAGGAGCCTGTGTCATTCGGTAATCATTCCGTGAATCTTAAAAAAAAGATTCTTATTTGATACGAGTTGGGAGAGACGTTTTATTTTATTTCTATACTCTTCCACTGCGATACTTTTTCGTCTTACGGCGATGTCACGTTGACACACCGGTTCCCGTAAGATCACTCAAGTTAAGCAATATTTCTCTTTATATATATATATATATATATATATATATATATATCCCACCCCTTTTTCTTTTCTTTTCCTCTCCCTCTCTCATGTTCTGATCTTTAAGATTAAATCGTCTATTGTGTGCGTATGTCACCACAAAATGTATCTTTTCCAGTATATCTTTAATGTGTGACACTATTTAGGGTTGCGGGAAAAAAAAGAAAAAAAAGAAAAGGCGAGAATTAAATTAGGTGATAAGAAGCTATCCCGAAAAGACACTGAGCGATGTTATTTTTTCTAACAAAGAAAAGTTGTAAAGATTTTATTTTCATTAGCGAAGATAGCCGTCTGCCCATGGCGATAATGGAAATTTCAAATTGGCCGAGTGGCCTACGGGACAGAATGCTAAGAGATAAAAATTAATTAGGTCATGCTCTGACCGAAACCAAAATGTCCGTTGGACCACCCAAGTTACAAAGAAAGAAAGACTGAGCCATTAGCTATCTGCGGAGATGTCGTTTGGAAAAGGCACCTGTTTCATGTCAAGAGCTGACCATGATAAAAAAAAGAAACTATTTTATCGGAACAGTTAATTAGCGGCAGAATGCAAATATGTCGAGTTAAACCACCCACTTGACGCTGGCGAGAAATCTCGATTGACGAACTCCAGATGGGATTCGGTTAAGATAGAGATTAAGTATTGTGTTAGGTCTGCTCGGGGAAGAGAGAGAAAGAAAAGAAAAAAAAGAAAGAAGATAATTATTTTTTTTCTTTGAGCGATAATTAGCAAACACCTACGTGACTGAGCGTTCATTGGCTGAAGGGTGGCGTGAGCGGTAGGCGAAGGTAAACTATGAAGAAGGAGCAGAGACCTGTGACGCACCCTGAAGGGATTGGGTGAGATACCCATATGAGAAAGGAAGAAATTGGAAGGACCATTCCCTTAAAGTAGAAAGTAAAAGATTTTCAAAAATGGGAAGTGATGGGTTTTCCTGACCAAAAACAAAGAAAATTCTTAATGCGGATTTAGAATTATCAAGGAACCTCAAACCCCGACAAGCCCACCCCGGTTTTGGTCGGCGTCCATATAAGCAGAGTCGCAGCGAGTGGACGGCAGTTCGCAGTTGAGTTGAGTTGGGGTTGAAGACAGGCAAGCAGTTGCAGTGAGCTGAGAGCTCGCAGACAGCCTCGCAGAGAGCTGACTTAAGATCCACGCAATCACGACCTCAACTTCTAACCAAGAACAATTTATTTTTGAAGAACGACTTAGACTCACACCACCAAAACCAGTTTTGCGAATATCGCCTGAAGACACCAAAAACCAGTTTCCTGAAAAACAATTTAAGACTCGCCTAACAAACACAAAGTGTCACGAATCCATAGAAGCCGGTTGGTAGAAAGACGCAGTCCTGTATAGAGAAACCAGATATAAAATATTGTTATTATTTATTTAACACATTCGAACTTTTCGAGTTATTACTTTATTTTCTTTTACATATACATGTGCGGTATTACCCTTGTTCGGACTCGGCTTGCATTACGGCCCGGCGACTGATTGATTTCGTCTACCTAAGATCAAATCACAACGTGGGTAAGTTAGACTAGAAATCAAAACAGTTACTTCGGTAACCAGACGTTGGAGGCGATCTGGGAACGACACGGCTGATACCGAATCTAACCAGATTCCATCCGAATCAGCAAAAGGTTAGCGCGTCACATTTGGTGCCGCGACCAACACCAAGTCACACTGGTCGTCACAGGACAGGATAGGACGGCGACTGCGCGGAGACAGACGGGGTGGCGTCAAAATTGGTGCCCTGACCAGGATAGCACGGCGTGCACGGCCAGGCAGACGTCACATTTGTCGCAGAGACCCCGGGGTGACGTCACAAATGTATCTTAGACATCCGAGAATATTTATATTTCTCTCACTTAAATCATCTTTGACTCCCATCTTTAAAACTTCCCTCTGTTAAATTTTAATCCCACCTTCATCTTTAGACCTTCCTGTTCTTCTCTTGTCTGATACCCCTCCCTGTAGCTTTTGTTTACTCTAACATTCATCCCACACTCTAATACATACACTCTCACTAAATTTTATTTTTTATTCTTTTTCTTTTTGAATTTGGAGGTCTGATGAATTGGATCGTATTTACGATTCCAATGGAATAAATTATGGCCATGGAATATTAGTGTTTAAGCATTTTTACTATATCCTTACTGTTCTACCTGGATTCTATCCTCTTGGATTTATTTTTTATACAAATATATGTGTATGTGTATGTATGTATGTATTAGTTTGGTGCAAAATAATGACGTAATAATGTCGTTTTTTGACGTATTTTTTAACGTCAAAAAACGACATTATTACGTCATTATTTTTGCACCAACCTAATATATATATATTTATATATTTTAGATATATGATTGCATATGTATGTGTATATTCACCACTAATATTATATATATATATATATATATATATATATATATATATATATATATATATATATATATATGGTTCCCCCAAAACTAGGCTTTTTAAGAATATATATATATATATATATATATATATGTTGTTCCCAAAAACGAATATACATTTTAAGGTTTCTTGAAGCAATTAGAACCCACAATATTTAATTTAAATAATGCACATGGACACAGAATTTATTATAATGTTCGCTCTTAAGATTTTGTCATCGTATGTTTTCAAAATGATATCCGTTATGATCAAGACATTGCTGAGAACACGAGACAATAGAATCCCAAGGAGCAATCAACATTTCAATAGGTATTTGGCTGTATTCTTGCTCTAAGGAAATTTTCACTTCAGCGATTGTTGCTGGCTTTGTAGCGTAGACTTGGCCTTATTGGCATAAGAAAATGTCTAAAGATGTGAGTTCCGCTGAACGAGGAAAATATTCTACCGTATCTCGTCTCGCGATCCATCTGTTTGGCAAGATTTCATTCAGGTATGCTCGTACAGCACGATGGTAGAGTGGTAGTGCTCCATCTGGATTGAAATAAAATTACTCATCTCCTAAAACTTGTCTAACGGCTTACGGACACATCACATTGAAACACCTGACCCTGTACAATCAATGAACTTAAGAAACGTTGAGCCTTTTCAGTAGTTAGATGGATGACCTCTTGTGAATACAAGGTGCTGTAAAATTTGTATGTGTGGTTTTTGTAATGGCTAACGTCTCGGAATTTCAAAATGGAGAGCCAAGTTTCAAATCCTGTTAGTTTTATTTTATTCATATCAGCGTATAATCAAATCAATATTATCTTTTAAAATTAGGAGGACGCATGGTGGAGTAATAAATATCGGCTCGTTCTGAGAAATCGGAGAGCCGATTTCGAATTCCAGTCGAATCCATTACATTAACTTACGTGCACACACGTTGGAAATGTATGAATCCTCTTCTACTCTCATCCAGCTATGGGTAAATAGCAGGACAGACCGGAATGGCAACTGGTCTACCGCAAGAAGAAATGGCAACCTACTGCGGAAAAAAAATCTGCCTCGTCAGTGATGTATCGAATGACACATGATCGCCTAAGCGTGTATCACGCATGGCGCATAACTGACTGACTTTTACAATCTAAAATATTTGCTTGCTTTAAATAACCAACTAAAGGTTGATAAACCGTAAAAAACATATCAGTCAATCCAGGCTTTTCTATTACTACAATGAACTGGTAAATTTTTCAGCACAACTTTGCCTAGAGTTTGAATTTACAATTTCCTAAGGTCGAGTTTTGTTTTATCAACACTGCCTGAAACACTGAGATTCCAGCATTGACTATGTCGGTTTAATTCGAATATTTATTTCCTATGATACTTGTATGTATGCTGGGTCTACTGTTTGAGTTCTTTAAATTTACCATATAGGCTATTTGTATCAGTTGTCTAATTTGACAATATTTTCTATCGGTTATTTTGCATCTCTTTCATGTTCATTTGTCCCTACCAAGCTCCATTTTGGATTGAATTTACCGGGTTGCTCATCTAGACAGGAAACTGGCAGTCAACAGCAAAAATATTCGCGATGCGTCTACTTTAGCCAGATAATCTCTCGCTAAAGAAAGTATCTGGTTCATTCAGCTATTCCTATAGACGTAATGTTGCAAGACTGTCGCAACTCTTTCGCTATTTCTATAGCAAATGTTAGTCCTAACATTCGAGACAGTTTACAAATGGGACACGGGATGCTATTTCTACGGAGTCAAAACACAATCTATTCCTCCGTGTTTCAAAGGTAAGAAGATATTTCCACTATGAATTTTCCACAGAAAACTGCTAATTTGTATAATAGACACCTTCATAGGTATTTTTTTGAACACTATAATATTAACCCCCTTAAATCAAGGATCAATCGTTATCTATCATCCCTATCTTCATAAAATTAAATCCTATCATATCCTCATTCATATCACAAACCACATTTATCATAGAGAATTGAACAGTGATCCCCGAAATTTTGATTCAGGGAATAGAAGAAAATAATGATTCTTCACGATAGGTAGTTAATGTGTCGATTAAAGGTGAATTTTCCTCAAAAGGCGCTGTCAGATTTCAAGTATGATAGACTGTCTGTTGCTTCACTCACGTAAAGAAAACTGTTTTGTCAACGATGAAAATGGAGCAAGATATTTGATTCGATTTTAGAATTCTAAACACAGAATTTACAATAAACAGCACAGGATATTCCTATAGCAAGAATTTCCAATCAGAATATTGTCTTTTATACCTCATATACGGGATGAGATATCTCATTTTAACTTGTTGAGTCTGAGGCCACGTGGAAAGAGGAATGGAGACATAACGTCGCCATCACAAGCGGTCACTCCAAAGGCCTTCGAAATCAACATTAGACACATCCACCTCTTTCCGAATCCTATTATTTCAGAAAGGTTGACAACCGAACTCTCTGAAATATTCCTATTGGAGCTTCCGGTGCAAATGCCAAGAAGTACAGCATATCGTTTCCAAATTTACGGCGTAGTGTATTGCGTCATGGTGCATTTTTCTCACGGTTTCTAACTGACTCTACTATACTGAGCAGTCAAAACAATAAAAAATAAGCAAGGCGCATGCGCGAAACTAAAAATATTTTACCCATCGCATCCTGTATAGTAATATAGAAAATAATAATAGAAAGGAACTGAGATAGATAAATAGATAGATAGACAGATATGAGCAGACCAATATATATATATATATATATATATATATATATATATATATATATATATATATATGGGGAGAGAGAGAGAGAGAGAAATTAGAATATATTAGCAGACTGATAAGCTGACAAGCACAGATTGACAAAAGAAAACTGTGGTTGCCAGATATATAAACGTTTAAATAGATAGATAGATAGATAGATAGATAGATAGATAGGACGACATATCAGACATAATCAATGCGACCAGACATAGATACATGAAAAGAAAGAACATTGAAAAAGAGTCTTTTTAATAATTTACAGGAAAATTATATTTTAATTCCGCTATATTCTGAACTGGTAGTAATGTTTTTGCTTTGATATCATATATGTATTTTTCAGGACGATAGATATGTCATAGTAACATGATCGACAAATAACAAAAAGAAAAAATAGATTGAGGTATATACATGTATATATACATATATACATGTATATATATATATATATATATATATATATATATATATATATATATATATATATATATATATATATTCGGCTAACGGCCTCAATATTCTAGAAATCATAATAAAAACAAATATACGCTCTCTGGCATGTAGACGGAAATAGATACACATACTGTTTAATAAATATATGAAGCGCTACTTATATATTTGTATCCAATAAAAGTAACTTTTACATATATATATATATATATATATATATATATATATATATATATATATATATATATATATATATATATATATGTATATGTATGTATGTATATATGTATGTATGTATGTATTAATATATATTACTTAACTCTGTCTAATCACATTGAGCACTATTATATCTACACCTCTTGGCCAAATTTGGCCATTATTTATTTACTTACCAGCGTATGTACGCCAGCACACGCGTATACGATCACTAATATCTAGTTTCATTTTTCATCATTTTCCTAATCTCTATAGATAGATAGATAGATATGAATAGACTGTGATAGATAGATAGATAGATATGAATAGATTGTGATAGACAGATAGATAGATAGATAGATAGATAGATAGATAGATAGATAGATAGATAGATAGATAGATAGTGATTTTTTTCTACGGGTTATGAAACATTTGCATTTAAAGCCATAAAAATGGAGATTGTAAGAATTTCTGCGCAATAATAAGTAATACTAATTATCCTATAGCTGGAGTGCGAAGAGTAACTGCGTATAAGTGAATATACCGAAACCAAGATAGATAGATAGATAGATAGATAGATAGATAGATAGATAGATAGATAGATAGAAACTGACAAGAGTTGAAAATATTAGAATAAAGATTAATAGAATGATTAGCAGATAGACGCACAGCTAGAATGAAAATTGCTGTGGTAGTCAGATATATAAAAAAGAAACTGCTTTCGATAGATAGATAGATAGATAGATAGATAGATAGATAGATAGATAGATAGATAGATGTGAAAAGACTGAAATAGAAAGAAAGCCAGAAAGAAAGAAAGATTCACATTGAAATAGAGAGATTCGTCGGAATAATTTACAACGAAGTGTAGTATAATTCGTGACCCTGGGAGATCAGCCAACAAGCAACTGTTAGATTCCCAACCCGAAGGCCTTTGGGAAATCTCTGACTCTGAAAGCAGATAGAGAATATTCCATCGAGAATAAAGTTACTTTCGAATGCCAAGTCTTCTATTTATTCTCCTTTGTCTTCTTCCTTCACCAATTCCGACGTCACTGGACACCTCTCATTATTTCGATGAATTTGTTTTTCTTTTTTGATTTTTCTTCCTACCATTTACCGTTTTATATTTTACCTTGTTTCCCTTTATTTTTAGCTATTATTTTTTTTTCGGGGTGGGGGTAGTTTACATTTTCTTCTTTTCGGTATCAATTTACGCCCTTTCGAACCCTAATAACACTTTCAGTCCAATCAAAACATATCACACTACGCTCAGAAGAACCGCCGATATTTTGTCTTTTCGTATATAGCTGGCCACTCGTATTCAAGGATACTCGTCTACTAGGGCGGCTAGCCAATCCCTGTTGCAGACACTTGCTTAGGCGCATTTGTGTTTATTCAACATCCACAGAACCCAGCTGTGATTTACACTGCAACTATGGTGAGCAGACCTTAGTTACAGTTTCTGGGAAAGAGCGTGTTATCTAGTGTGATCAACAATTCGAACAAGGCCAGCACGCTCAAGCCCTCGGCCACGATGACTTACGACTTCATGCTAGCACAGCTATTGACCAAGGGTTTCGTCTCCCGAATTTCACTCACCAGGCCTGGGTCAACCTGTGGTATGGTTTTCATGCACTTTCCAAAGGTTCCGCACGCTGGTATCGACTCTTCCAGTCCGATAATAACAGTAATTCTCCTTCCTGACAAATCGACCATGGTGAGATTCGTACCCCGGGTCATATGGTCAGAATTCGAACGTTCTAACCACTCGGTCACGTAACCATCGTTTTTCGTTTTATCCCACATCATATACGCAACATTAACTATGTACGCAAGACGGTTATATATTTAGAGTATTTTATATAATTTCACCCCAAGCAAGGCAATAATATCATTAAAATGCTTTTGGTTATTGGAAGTGGAGCAGAATGAGAAGATGTTGGTGAAAAAAAGGAAAATAAAAGAACAGGAAGACAGAAGATCGTGATTGGCGTTGTATTTAAATTTTCCCAACTTGCAGATAGCAAGGAAGCAAAAAATCAGAAATGTGTTCCACAGATGAGAAGTAACAGAAAAGAAACTATTAGAACAAAACTTTCGATTATATTTAACAGAAACATGATGAGACCTAGTTGCCAATCGAGTAATACGGGTATATTCTTACGGCTGAAGTAAGAAGGAGCTCATTACAACAACTACCATTAAAATACTTATTGAAAAGACAAAAGAGAAACCCGGTCACAGTGGTGTGAAAATGACTGAAGTCAGGACCGATAACTCTATAGACTCTCCTTTGGATTTTATCGTGAATCTCTAGATATATAGTAGGACAGGAAAAGAACTAGGGCAGCAATATTTAGTTCACGGATGAATGGCATAATTTAAATGTGCAAGATGTATTCTGACGAGAAGAATTTTTCAAGCACGACACAATGAACCAAGCTTTTGAGCCGCAGACAATTGCTTCCATAAAATTCCTCTACTTAATGTCTGTGGAAAATGTAACGAAGAAGGTAAAATGCTGTTCTAGTAATTTAGAAAATTTCATAAAAAAATCAAAATACAAGGAATTCTTAGACTGACGGACAGAGCAGTAGAACCAATATTAACGCTCGTAATTGCAGGGATAATAGCAAATGTCCGTTGGATAATGCCTGTAATGAAGGAATGATCTATAAGGCAGAAGTGGAAGATGACAGCAGACAGACGAAGGTCTATGTGGGATGCACGGAAGGTAAATTTAAGCAGAGATTCTACAGTTATAAATGTTTCTTTAAACTCGAAAGACACAGGTTTCGAGCCAAACTCGCCAGCCATATATGAGGGTTAAAAAGAAAACGCAATAGAGTTCAGGTCACTATTGTCCAATTTATCATTCGGGAGATTGGGTCTGTACTACCGAATCTACAATATTAAATCGAAATAAAGTCTGGTACTCCATCGCTTCAAAAGTCTGTGTTGCTTGACTTTGCAAATATTCCACAAAATGTGCTATCTGTTCGATATCAAATGACTTGATGGAGAATATCTATAATGCAAGATCTTGCTGAAAATTAAAAACCGTGTGGAAGAAGAGATAATAATAATAATAATAATAATAATAATAATAATAATAATAATAATAATCGTCCAGGCATCGTGATGAAGACTACAATAACAGAAAGTTCTTATTGACATGTCAGTCCCTGCAGATTCTAATATATCTTTGAAAATCTTCAAAAACTATCATAGTACAAGGATCTTGAAGTGGAAATATCAAAAATATGGCACATGAAGACTTTATTAATTCTAATTGTATCTGGAGGCTTTGGATGATTGGAAAATTTTCCGATAGTCTCAATGAAGTGATTCCTGGTAATCCATGATTTAAAGAAATACAAAAAAAAAATGTATTCATAAGTACAGCTTACACATTAAAAAGAGCTTTACGTATGTAAAATATGTGTGATCTTTGTTTTGTTTTTTGGTTTTTTTTAAGAAAAATGGTCAGTGGAAAATGTCATGAAGTGATTGCCGGACTTAAATCTTTGCTTGGCACCCGGAAGGAATGTGAATACAACAGAAATCAAAAGAAATAATAATAATACATCAATAAGCTCAGTTGTGTTTAGGGCCCCGGGTGTGATTGGAAAAGATTCTGATAGACACATTGAAGCGAACAGGGCCACCTATCCGATATCTCAAGGAAATACAAAAATGTGTTCTTACATGCACAACGCACACATTAGGAAGGGCTTTATTTGTGTAAAATGTTCATTTGTTTGTAGATTTATTTATTTATTTAGACATATGTGCAGTGGAAAATCTTAGGTCTATGGTTGGGACCCGGAAGGTAAGGAATATAAAACAGAAACCAAAGAAATAATAATAATAATAATAATAATAATAATAATAATAATAATAATAAATACTAAAATTTTACTCATAAGTACAGCCCACACTTTTTCAAAACTGATCATTGGAAAATGTCATGATGCCATGACATTAGATCTCTAGTCGGGACCCGGAAAGAAATGAGTATACACCAGAAACCAAAGAAAATGAAGCAATAATAATAATAATAATAATAATAATAATAATAATAATAGTTTAAACATCGTCTAAACCAGTGTTTCTCAACCGGGGTCCACAAGGGTTCGTGAGAACATGTGAGATAAGCTTTTGACTTTTTATTTAATTTCATATGCGTAATATTATTAAACACACCGAATATATTCTTGGTTATTGTAATATTCTAATATAGACATTATTCTATGTAACCTATTTTGTTGGTAAAAATTCTTAGTCCATTTATTGGTTCACAGGATATTTTGCCTTGATTTACCTTATGTCTTTTCAATATTGCCAATAAAACATAAAAAAATAAAAACTGATGCAGCAATTATCTGTTCTCGTTCTGCTTCTATTTATATTATAGATATATGATATTGGTTACTTATGTTTATTTTTTACGTTTGCGTCTAGAATTTTTGGTGTGAATGAAAACTCCCTGATGAAGTATTATAAACAAATAGTGCGAATTTTATTTAGTATTACTGAAAAAATTGATAAAGAAATATTAATTTATCTTTAAACCAGTTCTTCAAAAACATATACTATGATATTTACCACGTGAACTACGATGAAAATAAAATGTGAAAGATATGGTATATAATTTTGTTTTTGCGCAGGGGTTCCTTGAGACATGTAATTTATTTTAAGGGTTACACAAGGGTAAACGTTGAGAAATGCTGCTCTAAACACTGGCTGGCACAAAATCTCAGCATTACAGTGGCTTGTGAGGTTCGTAGTCATTTCGTTAATGTATTAGTCAACGACAGTAAGTTGCTAACAGCCGAGCTATTATATATATATATATATATATGAGATGCTACAGTGTAGTATGGGTTTTGCCGCTACTTTTCATGCGCGATATCCTTTCTGACCTCGCAAAGGAATTACTTAGCAAGAAATACTGGAAGATTTGGTTAAGTAATGTATATTTTTATTCTCAAATTCCCATCCCTTCCCTATCATTTAAAATTCCAGTAGTACTTCCCACAAAGCTGATAACGACGCTAGTTTGAGACAAGATTTCGAAGGTGAAACATTATTACTTTAGGAGCGCCCCAGCAAAAACATCAGTTCTTTTTTTTGTCCGTCGAGGAAATAATGATTCAAACAGACAGATTTTCTCTAGACAACCTCTTTTTACATTTACGCTTTTTATGGAACTGAAACATCGTTATTAATAAGAACGCTAAATTAATACTTTACAACATCATTTTTTTGTCACTCGAGGAAAGCCCGATCCATGGGAATAAATTATCTCTACAATTATACAGAATCTGTTTGCATTTCAGCTTTTTAAGCAATTAAAACATCGTTATTAATAAGAGCACTCCAGTAATACCGAAGTCGAGGTATCATTACATTAACGGCGCTACAGTAATACCCCACAATATCATTATTTTATCTTATTTTAATTTATTTTATTTTTGTCAGTTGGATAAGCCAGATTTATGTAAATAGAGTCTCTCTACGATTAAACAACATCTTTATATACTTCCGCTTGTTACGGAGAGGAAACACTTTTTATTAATAAAAGAACTCCAGTAATAAATCGCGACATGATTATTATTCTATTTGTTAACAGAAATCTAGAAAGCCAGATTCATGCAGATTATACAGTATACAGCACAGCATCTTTATGCACTTCCGCTTTGTCCATTGTTGATAATTTAAAGGAGTTAGGTAGAGTTAGAAATTACAGAGTGTGGCAGAAATATCTGCCACGTATTCACTCAAGAGGTATTTCTGCCGTAGCTGTAAAAACTCCTTCGACAGGAAATATATTCGTTGTTAAACCAGGAATAGCACTCACAAAATTTCATATTTTCCCTGCCTACTTTTATGAGTTTGTTCGACTATTTGCTAAAAAAGTAGTTATCTCTTCTAATTCAGCATACGTAAGGTTTAAAATGATTTTTTTAAAATGAAAAAGCTTTCTTGAACCTTTCCTTTTACATTTAATTGAAAGCGAAAGAATTTAAAATATTCTATTTCCAGTCAGCAAAATGGTCTGTGGTGTATTTGAAACAGAAATTAGATTGATCGGGATCGATTTTTTTTCCATTAAAATCTATAAAAATTGGCCGTTTTGACAGAAACTAATACTCGTCTGACAGAAGTTAATTCTCAGTTGACAGAATTTAATTCTCGGTTTTAAAAATCTTGCAAAAATAGAATATAAATTTCTGAAACGTTATTTGAGAAAAATTAGCAAATTTAAAGTTAACTTAATCTTATTTGAAACAAATATTACTTGCTTATAACATAAAGTGTTGTATACAGGCAACTCTTAACCACAGGGACTTCTATTTTCCGATTTGATAATCGATTTACTGACAGTCGATTGACCATCGAATGTGTTAATATTAGGTTGGTGCAAAAATAATGGCGTAATAATGTCGTTTTTTGACGTTAAAAATACGTCAAAAAACGACTTTATTACGTCATTATTTTTGCACCAACCTAATAGTTAAGTATGATAAAGAAGACAATAAATTTTATAAGAGGGAACAACCCTTAAAACACGTGACCTTTTAATGATAGATTTATCGGTTTGTATATCCATACATCAGAATTCTGCACGTATATACACAGACAAAACAAATCAAAATTCTTTTAAGAATATTCCGTGTCGTCAGATTGTAATAAGCTTTATGTTGTATGAATACTTTCATCGATTATTTTCTTCAGACAATATTGTCATTAATATATAATGGATAATACTGGACTTGCCAATGCAAATACATTTGTTAGAATGAATGAATTCCAGCTGGGAATTCAGTTATTTTAACAAATGTATTTGCATTGAGAAGGAGGACGAAATGGCCATCTGTACGGGGTAACTTGTTTGGGTTTCATTGACTGTAATTCACTTATATACTCTATAATAAAAATTATATTGAGCTCTCTTTTGTGAATCAGCTTTAAGAGTTTATATTAATAGAATCTACTTGGATTACTTAAGTAATCCAAGTAATCCAGGTTTTTTTTTCATATATATATATATA
>OZ010583.1:89591075-89628575 GCA_963932145.1 Acanthosepion lycidas
TATGAATGTATGAGAGAAAATCGTGGAGAACTGTAGTTTAAAAACAGTAAAATCGACCTTGCTAACCAAAACGCTCCTCTATGGCTCAATCGGTAAAAGCACGTCAGGCCTATTGACGGTTCCGCATACGATACAGGTTCCATTAGTGTCGGAGGACGCATATTTTCTATGAAAATTTCTTGGACAATCAGGCCGGTAAATGTTGTTTAATACCGGTTATTATAAACTGAGCATATTAAATACTTAAATAGTTACATCTATAAAAAGAACGTATAAACATAAAAATGTCTTTATATATATATATATATATATATATATATATATATATATATATATATATATATATATATATATATATATATATTACAAGCAATTATAAGCTTTAATTAAATAATATCCTAGTTTTATTGCATTTTTTATTTTTCGATTCAGAAGAGATTTTATGTAAATGAAGTCTGGGGCGGATTTTGCATAAAATAAATTCAGTGATTAAAATTCTTCAAAGAATTCTACTTTTATTAATATAGTCACTAAAAATTTTCACGGCGAATGTCTCATTTTTTCATAAATTTAAGTAATGGGGTTAAAGAAATTATTAAAAAATTAAAAAATAATTTAATTCACTTGTGAATAATTCCTGAAAATTCATTTAAAATTTGACAAGTATTTGATTGTTTGCAAAAATTTCTGTCACTGCCAAAAAGAGGCTAAAATTTGCTATGTTGACAAAAGAAAAACAAGTTTTTTAATCAAAATTTCTAATGTTATAATAAGGACTAAAACAATTCATTAAATATTTGAAAATACTTTGATCCTTCCTCTTAAGAATATCATAAAGATTTTGATAATAAATGTTTTAATTACTTTTGCAGTATGTTTTCCTGGCCGTATCATGTGTTTGAGCGATTTCGTGGAGTTACGTATACAAAAGATATCGTTAACTCAATATTATATTTACGTTTAATAACTTTTCTTTTCTCTAATCTAAAAATCTATTCCTCTATGTTATATGATTTTACTCAGCAAAGTCTTGGCATCACAAAAACCCAGGTTCTCTATTAGCAAATCAGTCTTATACAGTGGCTTGCAAATGTCTACACACCCTTTGAAAATTTATATATTTTGTATAATCTAACACGGAAAAAAGACATTTTTTTCAATTCCAATGACTGTTAAATAATAAGCAGATCCATCACACTTTTCTTTGATATAAAAATTACATATAAAAAATTTGACACTGATTCTTAAAATCATATAACTTAGAAAAATGTCTTTGCAAAAGTCTACACCCCCCCTAGATATTATACTGTGTTATGTAGTTTATCATTGATGCATACAATCCAAAATAATCAAAAGTGACATGTATGTTCTACCATAACAAACAAACTTGGCCTGTCTATTATTTTGCTATATAAGGTGATTTAACTACCCACAAAATCATCCACCACATGGTTTCTTGATATGTTTGTCTTTGAACTGTAAACACAAGATGTCCAACTCGGGAAAGAAAATGGGCAAGCCTGTCTCAGGAACTTAAAAACCTTATTATTAAAAATACAATGAAAATAATGGTTATAAAAAGATTACAAAACTTTAGAATTGCCTTGAAGCACTTTTAAAACTGTTGTTAAGAAGTGGTTAGTGCACAAAACCACTGCTACCCTACCAAAATCTGGGATACCGAGCAAATTTACCAGAAGATGAAAATTAAAACTGGTCTGGGAGGCAACCTCCAACCCTAGTGCAACACTGGAAGACTTGAAAGCTTCAGTTTCCAGTACTTTTGCAGTGCACTGTAGCTGCGTAATGTGTCCATTGTACTTTAAAAATGTATTAACCTTTGTATTCAATAAGAGCTTAGACATGACAAAAGTTTCAAAACGTTTGTTGTTTTTTTCCCCGTCCTTTCCAAACCGACAGTTCTGACAAATGTAGAAGTTGGAGATTTAAGAGTTATTTTACATAGCCAGATATTTTAATATTAACGAGACATTAGCACAGCATGAAACGGTTTAAGGAGGAAATTTTATACTAAGAATTCAAAATCTATAAAAATCCAAAGCGAATATATCGTGCTTAAAAATTGTGATGAAGTTTTCTCATTATATCAGAAAGTATTCTATATACTATCTCCAGCCTTGATGCTTCAATCCCAGCGATGTCTCGGGGGTATATATATATATATATATATATATATATATATATATATATATATATATATATATATATATATATATATATATATATATATATATATATACACCCTAAATCTAATCATCCTCCATCTATAATTAAGCATATACCTTTATCTATCGAAAAAAGAATAAATACAAATTCAGCAAATAACAGGATTTTCTATGAACATATTAATTTCTATTAGGTTGGTGCAAAAATAATGACGTAATAATGTCGTTTTTTGACGCATTTCTTAACGTCAAATAAGGACATTTTTACGTCATTATTTTTGCACCAACCTAATATAATAAACCTCTAAAAGATAGTGGCTACAAAAGCCCAAAACTAACTTATATAAAAAGGGGAAATGGAAAACATAGAAAAAACAGAAGTAGAAAAATAATTTGATATACACCCACATACAACCAAATGGTAAAGAATAAATTAGGACAAAAATTCCTTGCATTCATCGTTAAACATTTTCCTAAAGATAGTAACCTCAGTACTATTTTCAATAAAAATGCACTAAAATTAAGTTACAACTGTATTGAAAAATTAGAGAAAATTATTAAGAAACTTAATGCTAATATATTGAACACTTAGACAAAAAAACAAAGAAATTTAGACAATATAAGAATAAAAAGAGGTGAAGATAAACAAAAAATATGTAACTGTAAAAATCCTCATAACTGTCTTCTACAAAATAAATGTCGCACCGAATCATTTGTATACCAATGCATTATCTCATCTATAGAGAATCCCGAAAACATAAAAAAAAATATAGGTTGCACAAGCCATGAGTTCTAAAAAAGATTCAATCAACATCAATGTTCATTTAGAATAAATAAATACCGAAATCAGATGTCCCTATCGAAATATTTTTGTCACTAAAACGAAACTAATAAAATACCTACATTAAAATGGAAATCAATAAGAAAAACTAGAATATGTAGGTCATTAAATAACCCATGTCCTTTTTGCATACATGAGAAACTATATATTACTAAGTTTATAAAAAATAAAAAATTACTGAATCAAAGAAGTGAAATAGCTATTCTTTGCTGACATTGTCAAAAAGTTTCCTTAAATAATATTTAAAAATGAAATTTAAAAAAAATAAAATAAAATAAGAAATGGGCGTTGGTAATATACATACTTATATTTGATATATAATAATAATTTTTAAATAATTTAAGTAATTCTATTACATTTATTTGTTTTAAAAAGAAATATAGTCTATTAGTAATTAAGATTAAAAATAATAATTTTAGAAAGATTCTTTACGTATAAAATACGAATTTAACGGCAAAAAATGCCGAAAACCTTTTTGTCGTTGATAAAAAATACAAACGACATGCGTTGAACGGATGTCATAATTCGTTGAAAAATACACCCCTACCATACCAAAACTTAACCTCTTTTTCGAACGTACCTCATAATTGATATAATAATAGTTAATAAAAATGAACACATTACCACGACTGTCTAAATGATTGGATTTCTCTCTATCCTTGGAAACAAAAAATTATGAACTGTATCGCACATACAGTTCATCATTTTTTGTTTCCAAGGATAGAGACTCAGTAAATTTAAAAATAAGATATTCCAAAATTCGCTTGAAGATGAAAAAGACCTTATGCTTTTAATTTAATTATATAATTAAATTTGAAGATTTTAGCTTCGGTTTTAGAAACATGGTAATTCCTGTGTAGCAAAGGAACCATATTTTTAAATCAGTTAATTTATAATATTTATGCTCTGTAAATTTACATTGAGCATTGATTTGTAAAAATAAAAATAAAAATATCAATAAGAACACCCGGTTATATATCTTATGTTTTTTCTTTTTATCAATATATATATATATATATATATATATATATATATATATATATATATATAATCTGCCTGAACATAGGAATCAGTACTGCGTTTAGATTTGCAATTTCATGCTTTAAGCGATCATCAGTAAATTGGTGCGATAATCAATTAAAACATGAAAATGTCAGTAAGCATGCAATGTTGATTACTTTGTCTATACAAAGGTTCGATTCCTGATAGTGAGCACTCCTAACATATATACCTTCATATATATCTCCAAAACTTAACTAAACTGCCAATCTCCAGACTTGTTGCGTCCTTTCACGTTAACCTTCTTAGTTGACATGAAGTTGAATGTCTGCATTGAATCAGTCAGCTGCTAATAAAGTTGGTTCACTGTGTCGTTCGAGACAATTTTTCTCTCCAGAATCTATCATGCATATATATGAGTCTACTATACGTACATGCTTAGAATATTGCTGCCACATATAGTCCGGTGTCCCTGTTATTTACCTTGATAAAATCTAAAAACAGTGTTGTGGATTCCGAGCATGGAATCCTGCACAAATAAATAAACAACGCCAGCAAGTGAAATAGAAAAATATGTGTATTAAACGTAAGAATACAAACTTGAAATGAAGATTAGTAGTCCAGGAATGCGGGTTAGTAGAAAAGTATATGTATAAGTCTATGTAAGTGAAGCCGTAATTATCTCTCTTTCTGGACTCTCGTATAACTCTGGGTGAACACCCGGTCTCGACGTTTTCCTCACGCTATCTTTCCGTAGTATAAGTATACTTTGGACGAGTCCATTTTGTGTGCCCCGAGCCCCACAATAAAAAAGAATCAGCAATATTATCGGTCCTGATGCGGCAGCTCGGCTTCAATCACTTTACCACCGCCGTAAAGTTGCCTGCTTGCGTCTTTTCTACAAATACTATTGTTATATACCGTACCTATGAACACTAATGGGTATGTCCCAATCCTCATAAATACGTTGGACACTATTGTAAGTTGTGGGTAATATGCCGTCTAGTCCGCCACTAGCAGTGGTTTACATACTTCACGCCGCTGGCGAGTATTGTATTTTGTTGATATAAAGATTACCATTTCATTTCCAACTTCTTTTTTGGTTATTTCTCATTCAGTAACCCTTCCTAGGATATAGCAACTATCATGGTAATTGTTTGGAAGGAGCTCTTCACTGTGGTACATAGACTTCGTGAATTTAAGCGAAGTACTAGACTCAATTTACATGTGATCTGGATGTAACCGTAAATTCTTTTTTCGCTTGTGGAACTCCCTTCCGGCTCCATTCTTACCAGTCAACGTTAATCTTCAAAAATACAGATTCAATGATAATCCCTCTCTACTGTCCTCCTGGTTACTCTTTTTGTTCTCGCTTATTGGTAATGTTTCTGTCCCTAGTTCTTCCATACCCAGTAAGCCTTTGTATCTTAGTGGCTTTACAGTCTTGCGTTGGGTGAAATCGCTATATATATATATATATATATATATATATATATATATATATACATGCGTGTATGTATGTGTATGTATGTGTATATATATATATGTGTGTGTGTATATATATATATATATATATATATATATGTGTGTGTGTGTGTATGTGTGTGTATATATGTATGTATTAGGTTGGTGAAAAAATAATGACGTAATAATGTCGTTTTTTATGTTAAAAAATACGTCAAAAAACGACATTATTACGTCATTATTTTTGCACCAAGCTAATATATATATAGAGTGTAACCTCGATATAAGAGACCCGTATATAAGAGAAAGCCGGATATAAGAGAGATTTTATCTGGTCCCAAATTAGAGCCATACTTACCTAAACAAAATATACCAAACCCGGATATAAGAGAAACCCGGATATAAGAGACTTCGTCTCCGGTCCCGACAGCTCTCTTATATCCGGGTTACACTGTATTTGATAATTAAGTAATTTATCGAGTCTAGAATATATATATATATATGTGTGTGTGTGTGTGTACCCAAGACAATAGCGAGCTTTCGATAAGTATCGATGCTTTACGTTTTTTGCCTTGAGGAGAAATTGCCTATAATTATTTATAAAGAAACCATTAACTTGCTAAACAAGACTTGGGAGGTTATGACAAAATGTAAACATGAGAAGCAGTCCCTACTCACGCAATGGGAGCCGGAAACTAGAGATTGAGAGAAAAAGGGAAATAACTGCAATGGTGAAAAGTTAAATAGGAGCAGGATACGTAATTTTTTCTTTGTTTACCGACAAAGAGCGGATCGGCAGCAGTGTATTTAAATATAGAGTGTGAAAAGATATAAGCATATGACGAAACCAGCCAAAAGATCATAGGCGTGAACCAGCGTTAGCTTGCTAAGGTTGTTTTACGATAGCACTTAAGAATAATAGCCGATGGACTAGTTATCAGGCTCTTTCTAAAATCTACTTGAATTGATCAGTTCCAGGGTGAACTTTATTCCGGAGCTGATGTATACAAGAAGGAAATTTATGCATATTTATATGTGGTTTTATCACAAAAGAATCGGGACTAGTGCTATAAAAAAAAAATACATCACATCAGTTTCGTACTCTTCGAAGTAATCCACTTCTGCTGCCATATCAGCGCCGTTTCCATTGATGGAAGCATGCTAGAAGTCTTTTTGTGGGGGCGGGGATAACCAGCAGCTGCTGCGTCATATACACTTGGTTTTCCTTGACGTCTGGAAATCTTGTTCCTTTCAAAATGGGATTTCATTTTTGAAAGGGTAACAGTTTCAAGGGGCGGAATCTGGGGAAAAGTGGAGCTATCGGATCTGGAGAATGTTGTACTTGACCAAAAATTGCAGCTTAAGCCATGGTAACTGACGGAACCTATGTGGTTCGATAAAACGACGCCACTGAACATACGTTATTAGCACTACTATAAACAATAAAGGTCAGTGAGCGAGAACTTTATACCTTACTGTGCGCACGCGAGAGATTTGGAGGTCAATGTCCGCCAAGCGGCTTCAGTAAGGAAACCTTATATCCGTTACCATAGCAAGAGTCAAGATACTTCATCAGACCTCGTATATATGTAATCATAAACTTGCGGCAAAATACTTTTTCGCACCTTTATGTTTCCTCTTATTATGCAGATTCTCTCTTTCTCTCTGTCTCTCTCTCTCATTCATATATATATATATATATATATATATATATATATATATATATATATATATATATATATATATATATATATATTAAGTTATAAGGAACTTGGTAAACCGAATTGGTAAATCCAAAGAGGATGAAATCCTGAGAGCTCAATGTTAGGACAGAGCTAATATGTAATAAAAAACAAACCACTTTAATATACCATTACGATAATTTATTTCACCTAAATCTTTTTGTTGTTGGAAGATTTACCTGATGATCCTGAATCCTTAAAAAAGGATTTAGGTGAAATAAATTATCGTAATGGTACATTAAAGTGGTTTGTTTTTTATTACATTCATATATATATATATATATATATATATATATATATATATATATATATATATATATATATATATTAAAAAGAAGACAAAAAAGCGCAAACGTTTTTGGTTGAAATAAGGATTTTTTTTTATTTTAAAATGTATATTATACTCTATTTTCGATAATTTTGCATAATAATATATATTTTAAATTACGAAATTCAGATTTCAACCAAAAACGTTTGCAGATTACTTTCGACTCTGCAGTCATTCATCTTCAGGCATTGAAATTATTTGGTTTTGGTCAAATTCAGTTAACATCCGAGACGAAAAATATTATGCGAATCGAAATATGTCTTTTTTTTAAAAAGTATTATTTAAGACGGATAAAAACTTTTGGAGCGTGCAGTCGCAACGCTAAAGTTGAAATTTTTTGAAAATTTAAGTGAGTGAGTTTTTTTTACAAATATGATTTTTACTGAAGGTAACTGAATGTACAGTGGAAAGTACTTGCGCACTTAAAAAAAGACTTTATACGGCTTATAATTTTAAAAAGCAAGGATCATAACATTCATCGAGTGATTAGTAGGTTAATAGATCTTTAAAATTTTGTTAGCGAAGGGATTTTACCATTTTATATCATTAACTTTACAAATTTACTTTTTTTATGAATGATTCATTGTAATATAAACTGAACTGCACCACATATTATATATATATATATATATAAATATATATATATATATATATATATATATATATATATATATATATATATATATGAAATTTCTTCGCATCCATTAGAAACCCTCTTACAAGCTCTGAATTCACTGAATGTATCAAACTAATAGATGAACTTTATCGATTCACAGAATCTGGCGAGGACTCCATCACGGAAATATTTCAAACCTCGACAATGAGGAAATGAGAGCTCCAGTCTCTTTAATATCTCTCGAGACTATGCCCTGCCCATTTGCAAACACAGATGCAATGAGATTGGCACTAACCATTTTAGCATTACACACTACATCCCAAATGAGTTAACTTATAGAAGACAACGATCCTGCTTTCCTTCCCGATGCAAATGTACTGATGATGATAGAGGTCATACGAATAACACAGGTAATTCATTGTTGGGATAGCAATGATTTGAAAAGAAAATTAACAATTTTGGCAAAGTACTCCAAGAAGTGGGAGTTAAGATAAACTTTTCCAAAACAAAAATTTTGATATGGATTTGGAATTCATTAATGATAATGAATTAAATAATATAAAAGAAAAGATGACACATACTCTGAATCCGCCATAAAAATTCAGGATGTGGAATTAGTAAATGCTATACTCTTCAAATTCCTCAGTGTATGGATTAGTTATAACAAATTTAGTATAGGAAATAATAAACCTGAACATAGAATACACTTCGCTAGATGGAGTTTCGTACAACACTGCGAATTGCTACAAAACCGAAATATCAACCTGACGATTAGAGTCATGTTCTTAAATAACCTCGTCAGATCTACACTTTCATATGGATGTCATGCATGGCGCCAAAAACGTCCGGAAATATGTAAACCGTCTGTTGTATTCAACCGCTTTCTAAGATCACTCGTTACAAACGACTTTGAACGTTTAAAGCCTGATTCTTGCCAAAAAGCATCATTTTTTCGAACCTTGTGGAATGTTGCGACAAAATCATGAACTACTGTACCGGAAAACAGAAGCGATATCATTTGAGGGCATGAAAGTCTGCAACAACCAATATGAAAACCATATGCAGCGCAAAAAGAAAATTAGATGCTGTCATTCACCATTACTTCAAATAAAAGCTTAGGAAGGAACACCCCCACACGATCAATAATGGAAAGAACAATGACAGCTACTGGAATTGGGAAACAAACGTTCCCGAACAAAAATGTGGTTTCTGCCGAAGTGCTGCTGTTTGAACAGCAAAGCACAGAAAGATGTCAGACGATAAAGGCTTTCCACTGATGTTAAAGCAACACACACATGGTCAAATAAACAGCTAGCCAAGAAAGCGAAAGATTGAATAACATGACTACGAATGAAGGAGACTATGTTTATAATTAGGTTTTGATTGGCGAAACATTTGTTTTCCTTTTGCTATGATTTTCTTGCTTCTAGTCTTAACTGTGTTGTAATTCTAAAAAAAAGAACTACAATAATTGTTGACTGAACCTCGTACAACCTTTTTAGTAGTGGGTATTCTAGCGTTTTCAGTTTGCTATGAATTACTCAGATGAATTTTCTCGCATTATTCGGAGTTGTTTGTTTCTTTCTTTCTTTGATAAATGATCTCGTTTAGCGCTTCCACCTGAAATATACAGCTCTATTACCTTTGGTTATGGCACAAGGTTCTAGCCTTAAGTTGATCTATGATGCTACCTGAAGTGAAACAGAAATGATGAACTTTATTCTGCATTCGTCCGTGTCGAGCAAAGTCGAATAGGAAAAAAAAACTGCGTTAAATAACAAGAAAGTATTGTTGGGAAAAAAAGACAAAAACGCTCGTATGTCATGCAGTATCAGTAATCCCAGATGGCAGTGAATTCTAGACAATTTCCTAACAGTTGGAAGAAGAAGTAATTAGGCAAAACAGATGCATGCGGTTTTACAGAAGAACACGGAGAGAATATGTGAGTAAAGTTTTCATGGAAATCGAGACAAAAAGGACACATTTGGCTACGACTAGAAAGAGACGGTTTAAATTTCTGCGACATATTATGAGAAAAGGTGGGTTGGAGAATCCTACACTTAGAGGATATATTGACGGCAAGGATATTAAATGGAAGCTTTGAGTGAATGAATATCATATCACCAACAGAACGATTAGTATAGGGTCAAATATTGCTTCATGTTACAAGGGATAAGCAGTCGAGAGAACAATGATTGGCAATGATTAAAGACAAATAGAAAACAAATAAAAATAATTTGCTATAAGCAGTCCATGAGCAATTGAAGATAATTACGTATACAAAAATCAAGTGACTAGATCACGTGTATTGTAGATTCACCTTTATACTCCTCACCGTTTTTTTTTGTTTTTTTTTTGTTAACTAAATCTCCGAAAATTTTATTTACTACTTATTTGTTTATTATTTTTAATTTTCCCCTCAATAGGGGTAGATAGCTTCATCTCTCGTCCGGTTTCGAACTTCTATATAATCTTTTGAACAGGAACAGAGATTTTCCCCTGCTTCCTGTTTAAGATTGGGTTTCCGGTTCCTTGTAAAGTCTAGTCCAACTCTGTGCTTCTAAAGTCTCCAACTAATTCTCTGAAATGCTTATTTATTATTTATTTATTTCAGTTGGAGTAAATAACTTCACCTCATCCGGCTGACACACCTCCACCGTCTTCTGAACAAGAGCAGCGGCTTACCCCTTTTTCCTGTTTAGGGTAAGGTTTCCAGTTCGTTAGAAATTCTAATTCACCTCTATACGCCTCCGCCTAATTCTATGAAAATTTTATTTAATATATTTTTTTTAAATTTTTCTTAATAGGAGTAGATCGTTCACCACTTGTCCGGTTCACACTCTTCCGCAGTCGTTTGAACAGTATTAGTGGTTTATCAATTGTTTCCTGTTAAGGGTTTGGTCTCCGGTTCCTTCTAATGTTTTCTTCAAAAACCTTTGTCTAAATCTCTGGAATTTACCAACTATTTCTTTCTTAATATGAGAAGATTGCTTAACCTATCGTCCAGTTTACACTCCATCGAGGGATTTTTGAACGCGAGTAGTAGCTTATCACTTTTTCCTGTTTAGGATTTGGTTTCCGGTTCCTTCTAAAATATTTTCCTTCTGTTCCATGTATAGTAGCTCCCCTTGCATTTTAGTAGAGTTATTCGCTTCCTTGAAAGCGTTATGTACATCTTTTGCTTTTAATAAATATATATATATATTTTTTATCAGATTTTCAGTGGATGAGAAAAGCCTGAAACGCATAATAACCGAGAAGCTGTGAATAAAAATAAGTATCATAGATGAGGACACTATTCAGAATACGTTTACGAAAGAAACGTCAAAGGACAGAAAACATAGACATAGGAAAGCATATTTTAAAAACACGATTGTGAACTTTGACAACTTTGTTTCATAACCAGTCACCATTTCGACAATATCTCAGTCACTTCCACTGTCGGTGTCTTCTATCGGGGCATTTATTAATATTACAACTGTTTCCTTTCTTTTGTATATCGCCATAAACCAATTTCCCACAACGATAACCTTCCTTATCTCAATTGTCGTCCGTCTATAGATAGTCTCTTTTTAACCCGACCGCCAGTCCGCCTATCATCTCTTACTCCGTCTAGGGAACACAATATTTGCGTTCTGTCTTTGTATTAGCTCTCGACAATATGAAACGTCGACCTCTGCCCTCCACCTTTTTTTTTCTTCTTTGCACTCGCAGAGGCACGGTATGCCCAACTGACATATGGGAGTAGTTCAAACCCGGCTGCTGCCAGTTTTCATTCACCATGATATCTTGGCCGCTTACCCCAGGGGAAATGCGTTGGTTGAAACCTCATTAGTTTCCTCCCATTTCTAATCTACCTGTCCGCTATGAGCAAACTTTTCATCCGTCAGGCGCGACTCGCCCTTTACGTGACTGTCTACGTCGTTGGTCGAAACAGACGCGGAAAGAGAAATACACTTTCAAAATGGCGTTAAGTTTCGATTTGTGTAATTTCGTGGGCGTTGTTTAGAGACAGTAACAGCAGAATGATTGAAAAAAAAGGGTTAACAAGAATTATATATATATATATATATATATATATATATATATATATGTGTGTGTGTGTGTGTGTGTGTGTGTGCGTATATGTGTGTCAGCGATAAAATAAGCCCAGAAAAAAGATTAGCAAAAAAAAAAAAAGCTAAAAAAACAAACAAAACGAAGACAACGAGAGAATTATAGTCAATAAATCTAAGTTTGGCACAAGAACAAGGAATAAATCTATCAAAATACATAACGAAAAAGAAATAACAAAAAACTAACTAGAAAACTAACTAGTTTTCACTCTTCGCTATGGAATATTGCTATTATATATGGTCTGGTGATCCCGCTTCGACAAAATCCAGAGATGTATGTGCAATATGATAGGTCCTGATCTGCATCTAGTCTACAATCGCTATCGCACAGACATGCCGTGGCTTCCCTCTGTCTCTTCTGCAAATATTTTCAAGGCAACTGTTCCGACGAGCTAATTTCGCTGGTTCCCAGACTGCATGAATTTAAGCGAGCTACTGGGTTGGCATCTCGGTCCCACCCTTTCATTGGCAAAACGGTTAAATGTAACCGTCTCTTCTCACTCAAACAGCTTCTTCTCTCGCACTTTTCGTCTGTAGAACTTCCTTCTTCTTACTTGCTTCCCGATGACTATCATCTTCAAATATTCAAGCGAAATCTTAATCGATACCTGACACTCTAAGATTTTTCCCCGTTCGCCTCTGTATCCTTTTCTCAAGCCGTTTTAATCTTGTTCTCGATCCTCTGTAACCCCTTGCTTGGGGTGAATTGCTTAAATATATATATATATATATATATATATATATATATATATATATATATATATATATATATATAATAAAGGCATTTAAAACAACATGCCTGGCCGCGTACACAATTCCGCAAAATCTTTGTTGAAAACACATCTATAATTAAACATGAAAACAATAAACAAAAACTAAAAATTCTTGATGCTATATACACAAAACAATTGAAACCTAACCTGAACAAAATAAACTACGAAATCTCCATAAATATACTTATATGCCTATAATTGATAACAGAAGCCATTGGTTTATACCAACGACTTCCCATACTTAATACTTCTCGTTTTTACTCTCGCGTGGTCATGTGTGACGTCATGAGCTGCGACGCGATTTTCGCTTCCGCGTCTCGTATACACGAGTTAGTGGTTGCTTTGAAATTGTTCATACAACAAAACCAGACTATCATTATCGTTTCGTCCGTGTATTGGTTGATATATTGAAAAGTAATTGTCATCTTTGATAATGGCTTATGTAAGCCGAAAGCCCAGACTTGCATTTAAACATGTATCAATATGGTGATTTCCTTTTGTCTTTCAATGATAATGTTATTAAGCTTATCAGACAATATGAAAGAAACTATCTAAGCTTTCGGCTTACATGAGCCATTATAAAAGATGACATTTGAGAGCTTGTGGTGTGACCAACATAAGTATTATTTAAGCTTATCAGACAATATGAAAGGAATTACGTAAAATAAGTAAACAAAACATGTCTATATTATTTAATGAATCATGCATCAATGAAAAATTGCTGCCTAAATATACACAATATACAGTGTAACCCGGATATAAGAGACCCGAATATAAGAGAAACCAGGATATAAGAGATATTTTCTCTGGTCCCAAATTATTCCCATACTTACCTAAACAAATGTAGAGCAAACCCGGATATGAGATAAACCAGGATATAAGAGACTACTTCTCCGGTCCCGACAACTCTCTTATATCCGGGTTACACTATATATATATATATATATATATATATATATATATATATATATATTTGGTTGGATAGATGTGAGTTTGTGACCCTGGGTTTCACGCTTTTACGATCGTGTGAAATCCAGGGTCACAAACTCACATCTGTCCAATCAAATACGTTAGCTCTATCTCTGATATTGAGCGCTTTCCAATAAGTACCGCGCATATAATATATAAATAATTATATATATATTTATTTATTTATATTTATATACACATACTTTTCAAATATATATATATATATATATATATATATATATATATATATATATATATTTATATATATATATATATATATATGCACAGGGACAATGACTAACGGTTGTGAAAATGTTGCCAAAGAAGTAGCAATATCAGATTAGAACTGCTGGCAACTGGAGAAAACGTTACAGAGCTATTAGCCAACTGCGACGGAAGGGGATTCTGGAACAGAAACAGGGGATTTTGCTGCAAATAACACCTACCCTATTCCAATTACAAATGGGATGCAACGAATGTGGCTCCCATCCATGACCGTATGTTGAGACTAAAGCTCACGCGTTAAAGATACTGTAAAAGAATCGGTTCTTTGTACCCCACCCGTCAATACATGATTTCTCCTGCTATGCTATATATTTGCAAGCGTTAGGGTAATATCTAAAAAAAAAAAAAAAAAAAAAACGCTAAACTAATTGATTTTCTTTTTTTACAGTTTTTCAGATAAGTCGTTTAGCCATCTTGGCATCAATTGTCGTAAGAATCGCTGAAAAATCATTTGAGTTATTCAGCCTAAAAGAGAACACGTTAAAATCGTTTTGCGTCTTCTCAACTGAGCAATGGTGAGAGGAAAAATTATTCAAGTCGTCCATCTTCAAAGTCCATTCCTCAAGGGAACGGTGAATAAGTTTAAAAGAAAGAGAGAACAGTAGAGGCGAAAAGTGTATCAGGAGGTCACAAAAGGAAGGGGGATCATCATTTCAACTTATATCTAAAGCGATCAATTAGAAAAGATCCAACCGAATTCATAAGATGTTTGGCTCTTGAGAGAAGTGTTTCAGCTATGACAGCCAAAGAGCAGTGAAAAAATACTTGAAAATGAAATTGTACGTGAAATGTGTGAGGCACATTGTTACTCGGGGACAGAAATTTAGAAGGTTAGAGAGGGGGAAGATCACCTTGAATAATTATATATGTATCTATATATATATATATATATATATATATATATATATATATATATATATATATATATGCCATTCGTGATACACGCTTAGGCGATCATGTATCTTTCGATACCTGATTGAAGAGACAGATTTTTCCCCTAGTAGGTTGACATTTCTTTGTTCGGTAGACCGTTTTGTTCTGCTACTTACCCATAGCTGGGGTGAGAAGAAGTGGATTCATACATTTCCCCAAATTATTAGCACATAAATAAATGTAATAATAGATATATATATATATATATATATATATATATATATATATATATATATATATATATATATGTAAATGTATAATATATATATATATATATATATATATATATATATATATATTTGGTCTATTTTGTTTAGGTAAGTATGGCTCTAATTTGGGACCAGATAAAATCTCTCTTATACCCGGGTCTCTCTTATATTCAGGTCTCTTATATCCGGGTTACACTGTATAAGAGAAATTCCAGCTATTATAGCAATTTGTAATTATTTTATATGCCTGTCAAAAACCATTAAAAAATAGTATCAACACATTCGCACACACACACACACATATATATATTAGGTTGGTGCAAAAATAATGTCGTTTTCTCACATAGTAACATATGTGAGAAAACGACATTATTTTTGCACCAACCTAATAGTAAAAGAAAGAAAGAAAGAAAGAGTAGACTCAAGACAAAAATAAAATCGAATATAAGATTTAAAATGTGCAGGTATTGAAGAAAACAAATGACAAAATATAAAAGCGGAACTTTTTAACCAATCGCCGTTATTTTGAGTAAATTCAAAACCTTTATGTTAATTTCACTTAAAATAGATAAACACAAGACTTTGCAACAGGTTGTTTCATACAACTCAAAAATGCCACTCGTCTACACAAATCTGAAGAAAGAGATAAACGAAGAAGTTAGAGTTTTAACAAAAAAAGACACATCTGAAATTACATGGGAGCTTCTTTAAGTCAATACGCTTGTATTTCCTTTACTTATATAAAATGTGAGTAAATTACAAACCTTCTCTATCAGGCATATGCCCATTTCTTTGAATATTTTGATTAATATGACTGTTTACTATGAAAAGATACAGCCACAAAAAATGAATCAACATATTTTTAGATACCAAACTTTTATATATATATATATATATATATATATATATATATATATATATATATATATATATATATATATATATATATATATATATATATATATATATATATATATATATATATATATATATATATATATATATATATATATATATATATATATATATATATATATATATATATATATATATATATATATATATATATATATGAACGCTCCATGGATTAATGGATAGCGGCTCGAATTGAGGAATTGGAGAGCCGAGTTCAAGTTGAAGCCATTACATTTATTTATGTGCTAATAATTTGGGGAAATGTATGAATATATATATATATATATATATAAGTTTCTTAATATTTGGTTTAGTTTTCGGACTTCAGTGTCCCGCTTTCTCTCTTCCATTAAAATATTTCGCAACAGTATAAGCCTTCACCACATAATCAAATCTCTTTATTGTTAGTACAACATTCTCTTTTGTTTTCATCTATCTATCTATTTATTTATCTATCTATCTGTCTATATATGCTTATGAATTTTAGCTTTTCTTTCTCTCTCTCTCCCCCCTCTCTCTCTCTCTTTTTATATATATATATATATTTATATATATATGTATGTATGTGTGTATTTATATATATATATATGTATTTATACATATATATATATATATATATATATATATATATATATATATATATATGTAAAAGTGAACATTGAAGCCAACACTCAGAGGCGACAGGCTGTTTCATATATATTCGAGCTTTATATCAATCCTTCATGAGCTTCCCCTCCTTCCCCTGAGCTATGATTATTTAATGATGAAGATGTCATTTTCGTTTATGATCGATTCCATCACGATTCTTCTGTCAAGCTTGAAGAGTAATTATATACTTGCATTGCTCAAACTAAAGTCAAATAGTTTATAAAAAGAAATCGGAGAATCCCAGTAAGATATCTTTAATCAATTCTAAAATACAGTTGTCCAACGCTTAATCTAACAATTGAACAATTTTGCTTTTAGATGATTTGGACGTTCTAATTGTAGGAATTTCTTATGTAGCGATTGCTTTTATGAACATAGACAAAATATCCGCTTCATTATTAAACTCATGCTCATCAATAACATTTTCGTATTGAACGGCCACCGCTTTCTTAAGATCAGAGACACAGCGATGGGAATGAAAATATCTCCAAGCTATGTAAATATATATGGATGCCCTGCAACGAAATATTTTAAGCAGATACCACTTTGAACTTCTCAGAGACATATGTGATATCTTCATTTTATTAATATAGGCACATGGTGAGAACACACTGCATGATCTCAGATAATATATCAACAATTTTCACAGCCCTATCAAGTTCACAATAGAAATTTTAGCCACTTCCATTCCGTTTCTGGATGCACTGGTGCAGATAAAACCAACCAAGTCTCCACATAATTATGCACTAAACCTACAGATGATCATTGCTACCCGTTAGGTTGGTGCAAAAATAATATCGTTTTTCGACGTTAAAAACTACGTCAAAAAACGATATTATTTTTGCACCAACCTAATAAATCTTAACAGCTTCTTCCCTTCCAGTTCAAAGAATCGTTCGTTTATAGTCAGTGTTTACGCTCAAAACGTAACTGTTCTCACAATTGGGAAGATAAAACACACGTAGCATAACTATTCAATTACTTTTTCAATAGAAATTATTCATTTAAAAATTCAATCACTAACGCTTCTAACCACAATAGAAATACTCTTCTAAACTATGAAACTGATACGAAAAATTCCAGAATTCCCATGACTTTTCATTTCAATTCCAACATTCCCAAACTTTGTCATATCTTCCTAAAATATTCCCAGTACATAAAACTTGACTACACAATTAGTAAGATATTTAGCGTGACTCCACTTAACACCAGGCAACAACCTCTAAATCTACATACACTCATTAAATCATCTAGACTACAAAAATCACCAAATTAAAAAAAAACAAAAACATGATTGACTTTAAAATAAAGTTTTACTTTTAAGTTAGGGGTTATTGTTTACTCACTGAAGTTTCAATGTTGCTGTAGGAAGCACAATAAGAAATTGTTTTCAGGCTTATATTAAGAAATGAATTCTGACTACTTTTAGGAATTTAAATTAATTCTTGAAAATTCATAATTATTTAATATAATATAATTTTGATCCTTATATATTGTTTTTAACCGAGTTCACCCCAAGCAAGGCAGTAAAGCCGCTAAGATACAAGAGGCTACTTGGAGTGGAATAATTCAAAAAAAGAAATATTACTAAAGAGAAATAACAAAGAGTAATCAGGAATACAGTACATAGGAATTGACATTGCATTTAATATTTTGAAGATTAAAATTGGCTGGAAACATGGAGCCGGAAATGAGTTCTATGAGCGAGAAATGACAGAAAATAAACTGTTATCATAAAACTTACGGTTACATTGATTCAAACGGTAAATTGATGAGACCTCGTTGCTAATAAAATCACGGTACCGTAGCGAAGAAATCATCCGAACAATTCCCATGAAAGTATTTATAGTAAAGACAAAGGGAGGCAACTTTACGGCGGAAGTAGAGTAACTGAAGCCAGATCAGGACCAATAATAAGTCTATATTTCTGCAATGAAATATTGTTATTATTTATACTATTTACATTGTTCGGACTATTGTCCTCATATTTGTTGCCATATTCACGACGTTTCGGCTCTTTACGCCACAGTCTTCTTCAGGTGATTGGAATTTCGAGCTGAACGCTTTATTTCGTCTAGCTGGGTAGATTGTTCTAGTTTCACATTCTATGCCTCTTCCGGATGTTTCGATTATCTCCATTTAAACTGTCTAAATTTTTTTTTTTTTTGTTCACTACTTTTTGGGTCAAGTCATTAGATCCAATCAACGCATTTAATCAACTGGGCCATGTGTCCTGAAACAAAGAGGAGGACAATAGTCCGAACAGTGTAAATAGTGTAAATAAATAGGACCTCTTATATTGCTGATTCTTCTTTGGATTTTAACAAATTGCTCCTGATATAGAGCAGAAACGCGTGGCAGCAATATTCTAAGTATGAGCGAATTATATATATATATATATATATATATATATATATATATATATATATATATATATATATATACTGAACAATAAAAAAAAATATTAAAAAATTTAAATCTTCAGACACACTGGGTTGTAGATTAATATTCTTTCGATTTTTTTATTATTATTTCATTTAGATTACTCGACTAGTTTCGGCCAAAATGGCCATCATCAGGAGAAGAAAAATTTCTGCTTGCTGGTAGCAATGAACTACAGAAATGAATGTCTTGATGGAGAAAATGAACTTTTGTCTGTAGTTTTCATTTGTTTTTTTTATTTTTTTTTTAGCTTTTTAACATGAATCTTTTAACTGTAGATTCATGTTAAAAAGATAACATATATATATATATATATATGTATATATATATATATAAAATAAAGGCATTTAAAACAACATGCCTGGCCCCGTACACAATTCATATATATATATATATATATATATATATATATATATATATATATATATATATATATATATATCTATCGTTATGTAAGAAAGAAGAATTGTCTAGTACGGCACAGTGAACCATTTGGAGTGGAGTCACGCTAAATATCTTACTAATTGTGCAGTTGTCGTAGCAGTTGATATAGCATTGTATTCAATATAGTATTTCTACTACAAGCCGAGAAACCAACAAGTCACTTCTCTGGAGGTTAGCATCAGCCATGCTGATGGAAGGCAGAAAGGGATGTCTCGGATGAATAATAGAAAGCAGTTTAGTTTTGGAGACGTTAAAATTAATAAGCCATCCGTTGTCCCATTTAACTACAGGCTGAGGGTCAATTTTGACATCAGCCGCCAATTTGATGCTATCCGGTTAATCGTACTTACTCTCGAGACACGAGTAAATAGCTGTGTCATCAGCATAGATAGCAAGTTGAGGTCTAATGCCATCGGGAAGGTCATTAATGAAAATGAATAACAAAGTAAAACCAAGGATAAAACCCTGGAGTACACCCGTATTACGACGAAATGATCTGGAAAAGTGGTCATTTAGGATAAATTTCGTTCAACCATTCGCCCTTAGATGGAGTATTGCTGCCATATATGATCCGGAGCCCCTTCTGTTTGCCTCGGGGTTCTTGATAAGATCCAGAGACGGATATTCAATGCAATTGGCCCTGATCTGGCATCTCGTCTGCAGTCACTCTATCACAGACGTGCCCTCGCCTCTCTCTGTCTTTTTTACAAATACTTTCATAGTAATTGCTCCGATGATCTGCTTTCGCTGGTTCCCAGACTTCATGAATTCAAGCGCCCTACGAGGCTGGCATCCCGCTCTCACCCTTTCACTGTTGAAACTCTTAAATGTAGCTGCCTCTTCTGCTCCAATAGCTTCATATCTCGCACCTCTCGGTTGTGGAGCTCCCTTCCCTTTTCCTGTTTCCCTGATAGCTATAATCTCCATCTATTCAAATGTAATGTCAATCGACATCTCCAGTTGCCTTGATCTATCCACTATACTTCTCCTCATCCTTTCCTCTATCACTCCTATCTAATCTTACTCCAAATCTTCTGTAACCCCTTGCGTTCTAGTGGCTTCACGCATTGCTTGGGGTGAAATGCTTATAAAAAAAAATCACGATTAGCTAAGTAATAATGTATCAATTCAAGAATTTTCTCCGGACAGATCGTAACTTTTCAATTTGGGAAGAAGACCTTTATGTCCAAACCCGTCGAAAACTTTACTGTAAATATTCTAGAAAACGGATCCATTTTTTTTAGGAATTGTTCTCGGCTGGTGCTCGCTTTGTTTAGTTTTGGCTTGTAGGTTCATTATTGAATTGTTTTTCTTTATCGGCTAAACAACATCTTTGTGTTGTTTAATGCCGAAACGCATTTTTATTTTATTATGACGATAATAATAGATTTACTGAATAGGGTCTTACTAATTAATCCATAGCTGGGGAGAAGTTGGATTCATACCTTTCTCGAGGTTATTTGCGTGTAAATGAATATAACGAACCCAACTGGAATTGGAACTTGGCTCAACGATTAACAATTCCGAATCAGCATCCATTACACCACCTGAACATCCATTTTATATTAAGATATACCAACTACACATTTTATAGTAGAAATACCAACAATACATTTTAATAGTAAAGTAACCAGCAATACAATTTATAGTAGAATTATCAACAATTCAGAGACGGTTATGCAATGTAATAGGCCTTGATCTGGCATCTCGTCTGCAGTCGCTGTCTCATAGACGTGCCGTCGCCTCCCTCTGTCTTTTGTACAAATACTTTCACGGTAACTTCTACGATGAGGTGCTTTCGCTGGTTGACAGACTTCATGAATTTAAGCGTTCAACTAGGCTGGCATCTCGCTCTTACCTTTTCACTCTCGAAACGGTTAAATGTAGCCGTCTCTTCCACACCAATAGCTTCATGACTTGCACTTCACGCCTGTGGAGTTCCCACCCTATTTCTTGTTTCCCTGATAGCTATAATCTCCAACTATTCAAATGTAATGTCAATCGACATCTCCAGTTACCTAGATCTATCCACTATCCTTCTCCTCATCCTTTCCTCTATCACTGCTATCTGCTCTGGCTCCAAATCTATCCTAGAAAATGGATCCATTTTTTTAGGAGTTGTTCTCGGCTGGTGCTCGCTTTGTTTAGTTTTGGCTTGTAGGTTCATTATTGAATTGTTTTTCTTTATCGGCTAAACAACATCTTTGTGTTGTTTAATGCCGAAACGCATTTTTATTTTATTATGACGATAATAATGGATTTACTGAAACAGGTCTTACTAATTAATCCATAGTTGGGGAGAAGCGTTGGATTCATACCTTCCTCGAGGTTATTTGCGTGTAAATGAATATAACGAACCCAACTGGAATTGGAACTTAGATCAACGATTAACAATTCCGAGTCAGTATCCATTACACCACCTGAACATCCAAGCTTACAACATTTCGTATTCCCAAGCAGTGAGCCATCAAGGTACTGACCAGGCTCGATGTTGCTTAACTTCGGAGATCGTAGAGGAACGGGCGATGTGGCCGTAAACCAGCTTGTGATTGTGACGTTTTTTTTGTTTGTTTTTTTATTGAAAGTGTTTATTTTCGATATATATTTATTTCTATATAGTATATTTTTTAGCTTTATACAATAATTTTTCAACTATATTTATACATAAATATATACCGAGTGTAAAACCCAAATTGTCCTATTTTTAGATCAAGGTTGAACTGCTGTAATTTAGAAATGATTAAAGATATTTTACTGGAATTCCCCGAGATTTTATAATACTATTGGACTTTACTTTGATCAATAAAAATGTATAATTACTCTTCAAGCTTGACAGAAGAATTGCGATGAAATCGATCATAGACGAAAATGACATGTCCATGATTAATTATTCATAGCTAAGAAACGGAAGTTCATGAAGGATTGATAGATATTTCAACTATATACATGTATATTTCCAACTTATTCAAGATGATATCGCCCTCTCTAACTGTCTAAGTTTCTGTCCTGGAGTAAGAAGGTACTTCACACATTTCACGTACAATTCCATTTTCAAGTTTGTTTTTTTTTCACTGGTCATTTGAATGTCATACATGAAACCCCTCTCCCACATGCCAAACGTCTTATTGATTGAGTTGGATCTTTTCTAATTGATGTCTTCAGCTCTAAGTTGAAATGATAATCTTTCTTCTTGTAATGACCTTCTGACCCGGATTTCCTCTCTCCTGTTCCCTCTTTATAAAACTTATTCTCTATTCTCTTGATGGTTCTTGAATGGACTTTGAAAATAGAAGCCAGAATATGAATTCTGGTACAATTATTGAAGGCCTGAATGATATTTACCCTCTCACCATTGCTCACTTGATAAGGCAGTGTGTCTGGCACTAAACCATTTTTACCTGTTCTTTTTCTAGTTGAACAATTTAACAAGTTTTTTTCAGTGATTCTTACGAAAGTGTTAAGATTGTTAAACATTTTATCTGAAAACTGAAAAAAATGAAACTCAATAACTTTAGTGTTTTTTTTTTTTTTTTTTTTTTTTTTTTTTTTAGATATTAAACATTTTGTGGAATTGACAATTATACTGTAACACAATTTGGACAGTTTTACTGTTACATCCAGTGTATATATGTGTATATATTTAACCCATGATCATTTAACACCTTGATAAGTTGTGAATTTTTTTTTTAAAATAACTTGATGAAAGGAATTTTTTTTTTCTTCGACGGAATTTGAGATTCTTGAACTTACTCTTTGCCTCTTCATCTTTTTCACTGTGTCTTGCCTATTTATATTTCCACCTCTGTAAATAAAATAAGATTCCCTTAATAAAAAAACAAAAATATTACAAAATCACACGTCGGTGTGAACGTTAGCTATATAATTATATATCCGAGGGAATAATGATAAATAGTTTACCACACTATAAACACAGATGGAAAACATTATATTACATCACGAACAGTTATTAAATGCATTGCGAAAGAATCTAACAGACGTTTATCTACCACAACCGGTGTTTACGTAAAAAAAGTCCCCAATTCAACATGCAGACACCCACCAAATATAAATAATGCCTACTAGACACACACACGCACTCGCACCAGCACACGCACACACTTACAAATATACATTATCATCCGACTCCATATTACACTAACATGAATTTTGATACACTTAGATCCAAAAAGCAATATTTACGATTTGGAATCCATAAGTTTTTTGGAGATTCGAAAGGACGCCTCCTCTCTCCTTGTGTTCCGAACGCCATTAATAATACAAAGGCTGTTTAACAAGCTAAATTTATGTGAAGCCTATTTAAGCAATGAAAATCAAACAACACAAACATAAAAAAACAGAATTTATTTTTCCTCCATATCCCATTCTCTGATGAAGTTTTAAAAAAACCGAAACACATATTATTAGACAGATAATTTTTTCTTTAATCTGTCATATATATATATATATATATATATATATAGTAATTATACTTTAATTAATTCATCGAGTCTGATAGAAACCTCAACAGAATGCGGAAAGCACTGGACGGCCGTTTCGTCCTCTATTTGGGACTACATCAGCAGTGCGCACCCACTACCGAGAATTGAAACCCTGACAGTTAGGTTGTCACGCAAACATCATACCAACTGTCCCAATGGGCCTTGGGGTGACGAAAGGATTGCAAATCAGACTCAATATAGCGCTGCTCGCTCACATATTCCGTGGTGGAACTCATACTGAGTTCTCTGTAAGCATAGGACTGTGCCTCCTGGAGCCACGACTACTCTCACCAAGCCGCTCACTCTAGAGCATTAGAAGCCGGTTCAAGCAATATATATATGGTGGGAGGCACGGTGGATAGCGGGTCGGATTGAGGAATCGGAGAGCAGAGTTCGAATTCCAGTCGAATCCAATACATTCACTTAGGTGCTAATAAGTTTTTTCCTTCTTCCACCATCTGTTGGTAAATAGCAGGACATTCTGGGATGGCAACTGGTCTGGGAGATGGACAGCTCTGAATTTGGGGACCTTGCGGCACATACTGCACCAGGTCTCTGTATTCAGACCTTGAAAAATATGTTTGGTTCTGCACAAAGCATTCACTACTATACTCAAATCATATGTGCTGGTGTCTGGGCCGTCGGTTTCTAGGAATTGAGCTGCTCGAACCTCATATGTCAAATACGACTGGAGAGTCCACCATATATTTATAAAATTGAAGCCTCTATCTGTTTGTTATCGAACTCCTAGGGTTTTGAAGATAGACCCACATAACCATATATATTTTGAAACTACATTACCCTACATTATGAAGATAAGTATATTTTTTTTTGATCAAATGCACAAATCCCTTCACTGTTTTTCCCCTTTTATTAAAATTAAATTTAAATTTGAACTCCTATCCAAAACGTAGGAGAAAGCCAGAAGATGGATGTCACATTGGCAGCAAGATCATTTTGGTCAAAAGGGCTCCACAGCAATCCCCTAAAAAGTTTTTTTCACTTTGATTTAATTAAATTTAAATTTCAACTATGGTTGTTCGATAAGTATATTTCATTTTGATCAAATCCCCAAGTGAATATTTTCCCTTTGATTTAAATTTGAATAATGGAATGACACCTATCCAAAATGTAGAAAGAGTAAGCCAGAAGATGATCACATCGGGAAGATCACAATTAGACAATATGGATATCAAGATGCATTAGAAATCACCAATCAGTTTTTAGTGCCTTACAATACTATTTTTTGCAACAATTCAACTGTCATATCAATGTTGAAATCTGCTCATCAATTCATTCAATCAAATATTGTATCAAATGCATACCAAAGGGGTCAGATCAAGCTGTTATTGCACCCACACTGAACACTTTTTCCCTTTGATATAGATTAAATTTAATCAAATAATCAATATTATATCAAATAATATAATCAAAATGCTCCCAACTTATCCAACCAGATGGTGAGCTTGAACGTGGTGAGTTTGTTCACCAAGGTACCCACGGATGAGGCACTCTCAGTAGTCAGAGACAGATTGGCATCTGACTCTTCCCTAGAAGAACGGACCTATATTCCAAAAGATAATCTGATGTAGATGTTGACTTTCTGTAAACAAACAACACACTCCGAATGGGATCACACATATATCGACAGGATGGGGGCTTAGCAATGGGCTCACCATTATCACCAGCAATGGCGAATATATAAATGGAATACTTTGAGAAAATGGCATTGGAATCTATATCTCTAAAGCCAACTATATGGTTATGGTATGTAGATGACACCTTCATACTCTGGCCACACCAGGAAGATGTTCAGGTTTTACTGGACCATGTGAACTCAATAAGACATTCGATACAGTGCACAATGGAGAAAGAGAGTAACAACACACTTATTACTGAATGTTCTAATATCTCGAACAGAGCATGGGTTTAAGACATCCGTATACCGTAAACATTCACCGGACAGTACCTCAATTTAGCTCCCACCATCCATAGAGCGTAAAGAAAGGGATCGTCCGTTGCTTACAACACCGAGCAAAAGTCATAAGCGGCAACCTAGAGACGTTAGATAAAGAATTGGTCAGTATAAGTGATACCCTACAACGTAACAACTACCCTGGATACATGGCAGCAGTCCCCCAAAACTGGGATAGGCGGGTACAAGAAGAGGAGGACAAAAACACTCAGAAAACAGTCTGCCTGCCTTATGTGAAGGGGTTATCAGTGATATTACAAAGGATCTGCGGTCCATATAACATCAGGACAACCTTCAAAAGCTTGACGACACTTCGCAGATATCTCTCCCGAGTACGACCCCCCATAGCGGAGAACATGACTACAGACTGTGTGTCCGCTATCCCGTGCAGCTGCGGAAAGGAATATAAAGGAGAGACAGGCCGCTCCCTGAAGGTAAGACTGCAAGAACACAAGAAAGCTGTAACACGAGGGGAAGTAGAAAAATCAGGTGTGGCTGACCACATATATAGAGAGAAGGGAGATCACCGCCCTCTGTGGGATCATGTTGAGATCATAGACAAGGAACACCATTAGAAAATTCGTAAACTAAGGAATCAGCACATATGCTAAGCCATAAAAATCTCCTGAGCCGATCAAGCATAGAAATAAATATAATATGGTAACCAGTAATAAGGAGTGCCAGCCAAAAGCAATGATAACAACAAAGTTGCAATATGAGCTCTGGTAAAAATATGTAATGATAACAGCAAAATTGCAATGTGAGCACTGGTAAAAATGGTTGCTGGAGTCATTAGTTTTATAATACCCAGAAATTCATACCCAGATGTCCTCAATAGCAGAGTGGATAAAGGCGTTGGTTAGATCCAGTGACAGGACCCAAAGAGTGTGAGTTCAATACCCGGTTAAGGCAGTGGAGAACTTTCAGAGGGAAATTAACAGGAGATAACTGAGACTGACATCCATTAAAACATGACACGTGGAACTAGAACAGTCTACCCCAGTGAGCGAAATAAAGGGTTCAGTTCGATATTTCAACCACCTGAAGAAGGCCGGAGCTCATAACGGCCGATACGTTGTGATAAATATGGCGACAAAGATGAGGACACTAGTCCGATTAATGTAAAATAATGTGCATAATACCTCATCTCAGAAATATAGACAAACTCATTTTTTTACTTGTCATATACAGGGAAGAAGTATATTCTTGGTCGACTACTTAACACTTTTCTTTCCCACTCTTACTCTCTTTCCCTTCCCCTCCCCATATTTATCTATCTTTCTCTTCTCCCCCCCCCAAAAAAAAAATTTTGAAATCTGTCTTATTTTTAAAACTTTTTTCTTTTCTCTCTTTTCGAAGCTTTATTTTTGTCTGGATACATGTAAACTCCATTTAAACTCCATTTATTATTTTGGGAATATTTTTGTCTGAAGAGATGGGCACCTGATCCCATGAAATATATTGTAATCTACGGATTTCTAAGGACTCAGCTTTCAATAATATATTTGCTCTGTTCTTACATTGATCTCTCTTTGGATTTATATCCTTCTTGGAATTATCCCTACTAATTATCATATATATATATATATATATATATATATATATATATATATATATATACTGCATTTAGGAAGCAATTGTTACACATATGTATCTGTGTGTTCGTTTGAATTTGTTTAATTATTTTAGGTTTGTCGCAATTCTGAGTCTCGCCAAATTGCATCGGCCATTCAAGAGAACTGAGGGTAAAAAAATTACCTAGGTATACCGATTTTTTCATTTGGAGATATACGACATTTGTAACTCTCTCTCTCTCTCTCTCTCTCCCTCTCACACACACACACACACACACAGGTCTTCAGTGATATATTTTTATTGATGCAACAATTTGTTTTATTTTTTTTATGTGTTTGGGTAAATGATCTAGCTAATTACATTATTATATATATATATATATATATATATATATATATATATATATATATATATATATATATATATATATTAGGTTGGTGCAAAAATAATTTCGTTTTCTGTGAGAAAACGAAATTATTTTTGCACCAACCTAATATATATATATATATATATATATATATATATATATATATATATATATATATATATATATATATATATATATATATATATTAGTAGTAGTAGTAGTAGTAATGATATAAGTATAATAAATTATATTCCTTCGGAAAACCTTCGGTGTCTTGAATTGCAAATAATCAGACCAAAACCAAAGGGGAAAAGGTATAAAAAAAAGAAAGAACCAAGAACATGTTCGTTAGCCGAAAATAATCGTCTAGCAAAGAATTTTTTTTCTTTGCTAGGCCCAATACAAGTAAGCTAAATAACTAAAGAAAGTGCTCAATACAGTAAGTAGAGCAGACCTAGTTAAACCTAGAGAGCCAGACAAACCTATCCGGATCGTCAGGGAAGGCTGGCTAACTACTTAGTTACTTACTTACGAATTAACTAACTAACTAACTATATATATATATATATATATATATATATATATATATATATATATATATATATATATATATATACATACACACACAGAAGAATGCTGACCGAACATATAAACAACGACGTAGTTTCTGACAAAATGGAAAGAAAAAAGGAAGTTTATACAGGAAGAGGCAATTGAAATTTTGGGAGCTCATAATGAGGAAGGAGGTCTTGGAAAGTTTTATACTCAAATGATGGCTTAAAGACAAGAGGGATAGATGAAAACACAGCAGAACATACTTGATAAGCTTTAGCAGATGACGAGAAAGGCTTTAGGAGAAATAACGAAAAGATAAAATTTATTAAGAGATACTAAGACAAGAACTTGTGGAGAGACATGATCACCTACATCCTTAGTGAACGTGGCATATCAAAATGAAGAACACCAACAATTTTTATCCCTGGGTATGACGATAAATTACATACCGCAGCAAAAATTCTGATCCTGTAACTTTTGAGGTCATGGAACCATCTTTTAATTGGGTAACTCCTTACGACTAGAAACATCCTTTCATATATATATATATATATATATATATATATATATATATATATATATATATATATATATATATATATTCAGTGTGTGTTTGTGCGTATATATACAGTGTATCACAAAAGTGAGTACACCTCTTACATTTATTCAAATATTTAAGTATATCCCTTCATGGGACAGCACTAAAAAATTACCTTTTGACACAATGAAAAGTAGTCTTTCTGCAGCATATATAACAGAGTTAATTTCTTTCCCCCTCAAAATAACTCAAAACATAGCCATTATAAGCTAAATCCCTGGCAACAAAAGTGAGTACACCCCTAAGAAACTACACCCCTAAAAAGTGTGTACACCCCTAAGAAACTACACCCCTAAATGTCTAAATTGAGTACTGCTTTTCATTTTCCCTCCAAAATGTCATGTGACTCATTAGTGTAACTATGCCCATGTGTTCATGGGGAGCAGGTGCATTCAAATTTGTAGTGCAGCTCTAACACTCTCTCTTACCGGTCACTGAAAGTTCCAACATGGCACCACATGGCAAAGAACTCTGTGAGGATCTTAAAAAACGTATTGTTGCACTACATAAAAATGGCCAAGGCTACAAGAAGATTGCCAACATCGTGAAACTGAGCTGTAGCACAGTGGCTAAGATCATCCAGCATTTTAAAAGAGCAGGGTCCACTCAGAACAGGCCTCGGGTAGGTCGTCCAAAGAAGCTGAGCGCACGTGCTGAGCGTCACATCCAAATGCTTTCTTTGAAAGATCGGCGTAGGAGTCCTGCTAGCATGGCTGCAGAGATTAAAGAGATTGGGATTCAGCCTGTTAGTGTTCAGACCATACGCCGCACACTACATCAAATTGGTGTGCATGGCTGTCACCCCAGGAGGAAGCCTCTTCTGAAGCCAATACACAAGAAAGCCCGCAAACAGTTTGCTGAAGACATGTCAACAAAGCCCATAGATTACTGGAACCATGTCCTATGGTCGGATGAGACGAAATTTAATTTGTTTGGTTCTGATGGCCTTAAGCATGTGTGGCAGCGACCAGGTGAGGAGTACAAAGATAAGTGTGTCATGCCTACAGTCAAGCATGGTGGTGGGAATGTCATTGTCTGGGGCTGCATGAGTGCTGCAGGTATTGGAGAGTTACATTTCATTGAGGGAAACATGAACTCCAATATGTACTGTGAAATACTGCAGCAGAGCATGATCCCCTCCCTCCAGAAACTGGGTCGCAGTGCAGTGTTCCAGCTTGACAATGACCCCAAACACACATCCAAGAGAACCACTGCTTTACTGAAGAGGCTGAGGTTAAAGGTGATGGACTGGCCAAGCATGTCTCCAGACTTGAACCCAATAGAACATCATTGGGGCATTCTCAAGCAGAAGGTGGAGGTGCGCAGAGTCTCAAATATCCACCAGCTCCGCGACGTCGTCATTGAGGAGTGGAAGAGCATTCCAGTGACTACCTCTGAAGCTCTGGTAAACTCCATGCCCAGGAGAGTAAAGGCAGTTTGGGATAATTATAGTGGCCACACAAAATATTGACAGTTGATATGTTGTATGTTAATATTGACAACTTTTCCTAAGGAGTGTACTCACTTTTGTTGCCAGGGATTTAGCTTTTAATGGCTATATTTTGAGTTATTTTGAGGGAAAAATAAATTAACTCTGTTCTATATGCTGCAGACAGGCTACTTTTCATTGTGTCAAAGTGTCATTTTGTCAGTGTTGTCCCATGAAGAGATATACTTAAATATTTGAAGAAATGAGAGGGGTGTACTCACTTTTGTGATACACTATATATATATATATATATATATATATATATATATATATATATATATATATATATGCACAAACTCACACTGAAACTTTAAGAAAGTAATTTTCTATAAAACCATCACATAGCATGAATCATAGCAGCATTCTTTTTCTATTTGCCGAAACTCCTGAGGACTTTGGCGATCATGGCTCTTCATTATCCTTTATAGCTCTTAATAAAATGTGTGCTTTTTTTAATCTCTCCTGAGTCTTGTTCTGACATCCATTTACACAAGCTCACAAGGTACGTTATGCTTTGTTTTCTTATGTTCCTTTTGTCTGCACTCTGTCCGGTATCAAAATGTCCAAACTTTTTGTTCCTCATTACACACCATATAAATTTTAATTGTCTCTTTCTCATTCTTATAAGTCTCCATTTTGTTTCGATTTTGTATCTAAAACTTCGTCGTTGCTCACATATTTGGCCTATGATATTGTCAGTATCCTTCTGTAGAGCTAGATTTCTGTTGTTTCAAATCTCTACTTTATCTGTGAAGAGATTGTCCAGCATTCACTGCCTTATTAGGGGACTGATATTACATAACAGTTCAATACTCTTTTCTTTGTTTCTAACCTTTGTTTTTCTCTTTATGAACCAAAAGAAAAGATAACCTAGTGCTATTAACTGTAATAGATTTTATCCTAATGTACCCAGTTATGGATAAATAAGTTGACAGTGTTCTATAGTCTTGTGGGGCAACCAGTCTTGGAGAAAACATTTGAAATCAATACCAGCCTTGTTAGATATGGGCCCAGTCAGGCTATCTTGCACAGGAAAAACCACTGCTACTGCAGTTGTCCCTACGACCCTAATCAGTTACTGGTTTCGTGAGCACGACCTCAATCTAATTTGAATATTCATTTTTATTTTTTTCTCATTGAATTTCCGTAATTATCTGCACTATTAATATGCGACATATTTTCACATAGTATTGAATAATTTTTAGTCGACCTCATCTTACACATACAACGTAACAAGGTCGTTATAAATGCTGCTTTATGTTTAATTATTACATTATTAACCCTGTGATTAAAAACAACTTTTTAATCATTAATGATAATTACAGAACATTTGCAAAACTTACGAAGACAAATACATTTTTACGAAAACCAGTACAACTGAAATTAAATTTAATTAAAAACAAATTAAATTAAGTTATAATGACAAAATCAATCTTCTTAAACTCATTTTAGTTGCTCATGTCTGGTTTTACATTTTTAGCTATTTTATTTCTTTAGGGGGAAGAAGACTGTGCATCTTTCAGAATAGAAATCTAAGAAACTTTTTTAGGTAATTTTCCACAGAAATTTAAATCGAATTAAGTTCAACCAAACAAGCCGGGCACTTCATTTAAAGAGTATCTTCGAAACCTACTTTATTTGTGTAAGAATGAATTTTCTTCATTGAATATCAGGGAGGATTTTCGTCAAGTTAACGAATTTTTGCTTTAAAAAAGCATTACTTTTTCTTGAAATATAGCGCCACAGTTATCTTCAAATATCAGCGCATTTCTAAGATATTTTAAAACCACATATATATTATCTTCATACAAACATTTCGCCACCTGTATAACACTAGCTACACCAACTCGTATCTCAATTTGTGGGGGCATTTTGTTGATTTTATTTATATATATATATATATATATATATATATATATATATATATATATATATATACACAAAACACGCCAGCAGCTCATAGAACACAATTTTACTTGAGTAATGCTTAACAGAAGTAAGAGTCACTGTTTTTTAGAACTACCTTTTTCCCTAGAGAGTTCAACTGGATTTCCGGGAGCATACGTGGTCATCTACAGACCTACAGACAGACTGTTTCGCTGTATCGATGTGGGTAGACGTCCGATTGCTTCAAGCCAAGATCAAAACCGACTGATTAGACACCAGTCAGATGTCTTACATGAGGGCCGTCGCCACACGGCAAGGAAGGAAGTGAATTTTAACGTCTTTCTCTATACAAAACCCGCCAGCGGTTCATAGAACTCAATTGACTTTTACTTGAAGAGTAATATATATATATATATATATATATATATATATATATATATATATTGTGTTTATACGTTATTTTATATATATATATTATGAAATGGACTGAGGACACATATTTTCTATGAAATTTATCGGACATTTTATTATAAAAACAGTGCATTTACTTAAATATTTGTGCCTATAAAAATAACGTATAAACACAATATGCATATATATATATATATATATATATATATATATATATATATATATATATATAATGGATGCTCATATCGGAGTATTCCTGTCTACTTGGGGGAGGGGCTAGCCAATCCCTGTTTCAGACGCCTGCTCAGACATTTTTGTGCTTGTTCAACACTCACATAGCTGTTCTGTGGTTTATAATGCAACTTAGCTGAATGGACTACAGTTACAACTTCTGGGATAGAGTCCATTATCTGGTGTGATTAAATCCTCGATCACGATGACGGGCGACGTCCTGCTTGGGCAACTATCAACATCTTACAAATAGTTCCGTCTACCCAGTTTCAATCACAAGGCTTAGGTCAACCTGTGGTGTTTATTTCAGGCACTTTCCAAAGGTGCCGCCCGCTGGAACCGCCTCCACTAAACTGATGACAAGTCACCTTACTGACAAATCACCCATGCTGAGGTTCGAACCTATATCTCATAGTCGGTATTTGGTCACCTGCCCATCACATTATTTATATACTAAAATAAACCCTTCCCCCTATACAAGGATCCATCCACGGCTATACAATATAGAGGGTTAATATTTTTTATTAAGAACGAGCTGTGTACTTAGAATGAAAGAGAAAGTGGTCAGAAGTGAAAATTATGAGGAGGGGAGCATAACATTAGCAGAAGAACAGTTATATAATTTGTCTTCGTATGTTCCAGTGCCCATTTATTTTAATTCTCAGTCCTGGGTATGACGATAAACTACATCCGGCAGTAAGGCCTCTGATCAGGGTATTGAGGGTTTTTGAAGCGTGGAACCACATCTTAATAGCTATTGTCCCCAGGTCCACTCTGGCGTGGTAGAACCTGTTAGGTTTCCAGCTGTGAGCAAATAGTGGACCCCAGACAAAAACAAAACACTATCAAATTAGAAAAATACCAGCGATACTTTTTTTTTTTTTTAATTAGAAAATTGCCAGTTATACATATTTATAAAATTACTAACAATACCTACTTATAGTATAATTACCAACAATACATTTTATAGTAATTTTTTTAAGTATTTTACCCCAAGCAAGACGGGATGCCACTATCACGCAAGGGCTTACAGAGTGGGAGTGAGATTAAACAGGCGGGATAGAGGAAAGGATGAAGAGAAGGATAGAGAATAGATCAAGGCATCTTGAGATGTCAATTGACATTACATTTTGAATAGTTGGAGATTATAGCTATCAGGGAAACAAGTAATAAGAAGGGAAATTCACAAACGGGTGGTGTGAGACATGAAGCTATTGAAGTAGAAGAGACGGCTACATTTAACTGTTTCAACAGTGAAATGGTGAGACCGTGAGGCCAGCCTAGTTGCACGTTTAAATTCATGCAACTAGCGAAAATAGCTCGTCGAGCAGTTACCGTGAAATATTTGTAGTAAAGACGAAGGGAGGCGACGACATGTCTATGAGAAAGTGACTGTAAACGAGATGCCAGATCAGAGCAAATCACATTGCATATCCATCTCTGGATTTTGTCGAGGACCTTAAGACGTACAGCGGGGGCACTAGATCATGTATGGCAGCAATATTCTATGCTGTAGTAGAAGCCATACAATTGTTTTCAAAATATTTAGATTTCGGCATTAAATAACCCATATAGTTTGATATGCCAATAAACAAAATATCAAAGAAACTTTCATAGAAAATATGCGTCCTCATTCAGGCTGGTAAATATCGTTAATACTGTTTATTATAAACAGAGCATTTAAATATTTGTATTTATAAAAAAAGAACGTATAAACATAAAAATGTTTTTAAATTATTGTCGGAGTTTATCCATTTCATAATGTATAAAATCAATTATCTATTCTGATTTTTCTCGTGGATGTCTTTTAAAAGAAGACTGGTAATGATTCTCAACTACTCTGCCTTAGATATTTGTTTAATATTAATCGTATCTAATATTTCGTCACCCTTACTGATATAGAAGAAGCGTTACAAAGGACTTTGTTACCATCTCCCAATATCGATGGAGTAAATTTGATGCCTGCGGGTTCACTCTGTCCTGTCGTTAACAATTTTCAACATCTCCCCCGGACATGCTACTAGCGTCATGTCACAGTAAACTGCTTCAGCTGATAGGGTAAGTCACGAGAGAGGATCGTGTTAACAGGGCGCTACTGCTTGCAAAGCCTCCTCATCGCGGACCTTCGACTACGGCAAATGATGTATTCCAATTGGATACCCGTTCGTAACCAAAGCGAACCAAGTAAATGTCGATCATCGGCGGAGAGTGGTGAGAAACGCCAGGCTTCATATGCCGTAGCCACGTTAGATGAAGATGAAAAACGTCTAAAATAGAGGTTGATTAAAAAGTTTGGATCTACAAGAAACCTGAGAGTAATATAAGAAAGTTCTTGTAAGATCACTTTGCTTATTTATTTTAACTAAAAAAAAGTCGTTTTTTTTATTTCAATATTGTGATGAATTTTAATTTCTTAGTTAAGGATTGAATAAACTCATGGTGAGTTCTACGATTATAAAATATCCGTAGAAATCGCCCTATCGTGTCTTTAAATACATGAGCTGAACAAAATATTGCAACGGTCGTTGTTTTAAGAAGTAAGGGGATGGATACAAATGAAAAGTTTTGAAATTGACTTTTTCCATTTCCCTGAAACAGCCATTAAACATGTTTTTCTTTCTTTCATTTTTTCACTGAAACCAAGTAGTGTCTTTTCCCATCTTTACGCACGATCAAAACAGAATAGTCAATTACAGTGTAACCCGGATATAAGAGACCCTGATATAAGAGAAACCCTGATATAAGAGATATTTTCTCTGGTCCCAAATTACAGCCATACTTACCTAAACAAAATAGACTAAACCGGGATATAAGAGAAACCCGGATATAAGAGACTTCTTCTCCCGTCCCGACAACTCTCTTATATCCGGGTTACACTGTGTTTATGAAGTATTGTCAGGAGGCGTTAAACACATTTTTTCCTTTCTTTCTTTCTTTCTTTCTTTCTTTCTTTCTAACGAAATCCCCCGTCTTACGAACATTTCTCTTGATAATAATTTAAAAATAATTCCGCAGTCGATGTTATTTTATTTATTGTAATTTGATTTTTGGTGATTGCCTAACTTGTTTTCCGTCATTCGATACAGTGCGTCTGAAAAACATTGTTTTCTTTTGCGGTCGACATCGCTTCTCGGCCTCTTGGCTGAGGGAGGTTCAAATACTATTAAACCCAAGCCCCACTCTTCTCTCTTCGCAGTACTTCTCCTTCGAGAGGGAGCTGGGTTTATTGACCGGCTCCTGAGGCATCACCAAAAGGCGAAGTGCCGACAGGGGCGGGGGTCTCGGACAATTTCTCCACGGTATAAATAAACGCTGTTCGGCCTTTTAGCTGCGGTTAAAGTGTAGAATCTGTTCTTATCAGCTTAATCTGATCGACTGTCTCTATCTCTCTCACTGCCTCATTCTATCTTCCCTTCTTTCTTATTTCTTTCATTTTCTCATTCAAACGAAATAATGACTTACCCCTGTTTCCACGCGATCATAATGCGGAATTTTTCATTATTTAAGAGATATTGACGAGACATAAGGGTCGTGCTAAGTAACGAAGGGACGTTCAAGCAAAATTATAATTTATTTAAATATTATTTACAGAAAGATAATACTTTTATGTGTGTTTTTTAAACAGAGTTGGATATAATGTAGATCTTTTAACATTGATTATATTATCATTTTAATCTGAAAATTTGCAGCGGCGTCAGGGCGATAGTCTTTCTTTCGGGACTAAATATTACCCAATACAAAGGACGTATGCAGCTCAATGTAAATATTTACCATTAAAATAATTATGACGTAAGAGGGACGAATGAAAAAATGTTGGTAGAAGGTGAAGATTATGTGTATCAGGAGGATAGACAGCGATTGACCCTTGACTTGAAGAGGTCATGTTTAGACAGTTCGTGGAACCTTTGGAATGGGGAGCGTTCGTTTTCCACAAAGTAGTAAGAGTTAGGGGGGGGGGGATTTATTTTAGACAAACTTTCTTCTCACATTTTGACCACAATAAA
>OZ010583.1:89636075-89708575 GCA_963932145.1 Acanthosepion lycidas
GTTGAAGGGGAGTTCGGAATGTGCGTGAATCTTGGTCAGCTATCTGCGAGGCTTGCTTCAACTGGAGACTGACTCTGGGAACTGCTGGGACTCAAGTCAACTCTGCTCGTTGTGGCTTCGTTTATATGGGCGCCGACCAAAACCGGGGTGAGTTTGTCGGCGCCGGGGGGTTCCTCGATAATTCTAAATACATATCCACCTCTCTGGTTAGGAATTTCCACATTTTTCCATTTTTGGGAACCTTTCCTCACTCCCACCTTCTCATCATACTTCAGAGGGGCGTGAACTGCCCTCCCCACATCTTCGTAGCAACCTGTCTTACTCATCCTCCAGATGGGCTGCAACAGTCTCCCTCGTGCGTCACGTGATCACCACTCGACCAATGATGTCTCAGTCGGGCGTGGACGAATCCGCGGCTTTGTTTCAGGAAGAAAAAAAAATATCTTGCTTAACTAAAAAAAAAATTATATCTTATCTTTCCATTTTCTTCCTCTTAATCGCCGTTATCATTTCTCTGGCCGCGAACGGGACAATATGACAATGGCGGTCATAACTCTTGTTCTACACGTGGTTTACGTCAGGTATTTTATCGCTAATTATGAGAATGTGTGGTCTTCCTAACACGGTCTCAAAAAGAAACATCTCCAAAGTTTCAGTCAGTCTGTCGCCTCGAAGAAAGAAAAAAAAAACACCTCTAGGTTCCCATTCATTTTCCTTCGGTACATATTTCTAATAACATAATTTTATTATCGCAGGCCAAGGATGTTCCGTCGAAGGAAAATCGGTCAACGGACACTCGTAGGTGGTCCTTAATTTTTCATATCTGTTCAAAGTCCCTTTAGTTGCCTGTTTTTCGTCACTTATCGAAATAACATTTTCATTTGAATTTTTTTTCTTTGGCCAGGCGGTCTGTAGTTGATAATAAGATGTCATCCCGTACCAATAGTTGTTTTTCATATCCTTAGATAACACAGCCAATGCCAAAACATATCTGGTTCTTTCTTTCTTTCCCTTTCTTTTTACTCAGAATTTCCCTGTCATTGTAATGACACTCTTTCGCCATTTGTTACTTATCAAAATATCCTTTTATCCATTGTCTCTTAGCCGTGTGTGTGTTCTTGCTTATCATCCACGATTCGGTCCTTAGCCTCTCCTTTTCCTCTTTTCTTTCTTTTCCCTTTCTGCCTCGTTAAATTGTGCCACATATGTAATCCAGAATTTTTTTTTGGGGGGGGTGTTTACCTTTCCTAGTTTACATTTGACCTCTAAGTTAAAAATGGGGTTAAACCATTTTTTTTCTTCTTTTCGAAGCCTTCTTCATTTATTGTTTATTTGAGGTTTAAATTCCAGTTTGGTTTTAATCCCCTCTTCTTTTAATGTCTTTTCATATCCTTTCTTTTTCTCTTCGAAAATTTTTTACTTGAGGAATTTCTAGATAACTTGAACTCTATCCCTTTGGGGATTTGCTTTATTATACAAGCAGTGGGGTTGGATCTATCATTCACTTATTTTAATTTTCTGTTGGGTTTTATGTATGGGAAGGCTGCCAGTTTGTAGATTTAATTCTACAACAAATATCTCAGAATGTCCTTATTCATATCGACTTCCATTTCAAAGTTGAGGCTTTTGAATTGTTTGAAAAGCGCTTTTTTATTGTCATTTGTTGCCTGGCACTATCCTCAGTCCGTCATCCCTATATAGGCCGTGGTTGTTTATATGTACAATTTTGTTAATTTCATATAAAATATGTAGACATATTAATTCTGAAACCTCAGCACCATCAAACGTACCTTGTGGTACATCGAAGTCGTACTTTTTGAGTTTTAATCCAAGTTTCTCCATTGTGAAAACTGATTTACGGCAATGCAAAATTATGTCCATTTTCTCAGGTGTTATATTCATGAAGGCTTTGGCGAAGTACAAAGCCTCAAGCAGACCATTTTAGATATAGACGGATAAAAGTTCTTATGTCGTAATTTATAAATACATATTTATCTTTATTTATAATTTTGCGGAACTAGTGGATGCTTTCACTTGTATTCTTTTATTTGATTGGCTTGTGTTGCCAATGTGTCGCACATATTTTTAATCTTTCTTGGCTTATTTTACCCAATTCAGCTTTATTTGGATTTATCATTCTGAAAGAAGGAATATTTCATCTTTATGGTCCTTTATAGATAGAAATGCTTGCTTACAGTATAACATATGAACCCTGTCACTTGTACCTAGTTTCACAGTAATATTTTAGCCTTCTCCTTTATACTTTCAATGTAAGAGTTTGGTGCTTTTTTGTAAGTTTTATACACTTCATCATTTATTTTTCTCGTAAGTTTGGTTCATAATATAAATGTTCTTTTTTTTTCTTTTAACTAGGAGTTCTTTTCATTTTTTTCTTCCCTTTTTTCAATAGTTAATAGCTTTTGCAAATTACATTTGTGAATGTAATATTGTCTATCGTATTAAGTAAATCTTGTTGTAAGTTAGCCAGGCTCTTCAATAGCAGGCGGGTAATTTTTAGTTTTGTTTTTGAATTTTTCCGTGTTTTCATTGTTCTTTAAGTATTTGTTTCATAGTGTCTTCCATCTAAATCTGGTAAGTAATACCTCATTTTTTGTAATAAATTTAGCATGTATACTTCCTTCTTTGAAATAGAGATATTTTTTAATGAATGTGGTATTTTGAATTCTTGCACTGTAGTCACCTCCGTAAATTTTGTAAACAAAATCGTGCTTTCAAAAAATCAGAAAAACAAAAAAACAATTGTTGTGCGTTCTGAAAAAAGTGTAATAGTGAATTAATCCCCGTAAAATATATGGTATGTTAGAGGGTTAAGATGGTTTATGAAAGCGTAACAAAAATACACTGAAAGTGAAAGTGATAAACTCTAATATAAAGTGATAGATATAATATTAAAAAATTAATGGTCAGCATTGAAATAGACCAGGAAACAGTAATATTTAAAAGAAGGTGCTCAATACAGATATAAAAAAGATAAAAATTTACAAATTGTATACTAAGGGTAGCTTTAAGTAGTGGTTGTGCAATCGTAAGACTTCGTTTAAGCTAGAAAGGCTTAAAAATTCTACTAAATTAACCAGCCATGTGTGGAAATTAAAAAATCTTAAACATAAAAGATCGAATTGCAAGCTTGAAATTTAAAAGAAAACAAAACTTTACAATAATCATAACAATACCTGCAACCTTTGTCAAGAAGAAAAATTGGCTATGATAACATTTTCAGATCGAAAAACCTTTTGAATCAGAGATCGGAAATTATGACCCGTTATAAACATACTGAACATTTCCTTTTAAGTTCATATGAAGTAGAATGAAAAGAATGTATATATATTTCATTTAATCCCACATCGATATATTTCCAATACACTGGCTTTTCTTCACCTCCCCCTCCTCACCTTCTACTATACCTTCACTTTAATAAAGAATAAAGCGTTTGGAAGTCAATTGAGCGAAATCACCTGATGATGCCGAAAGGCTGAAACCAAGGTAGCGAAATCGGATGATCTCCTAATGTTCGATATTTGAAGCAATACATGTTTATTTTTTTTTATCTTTGTGTATTGAGACCTTTTAATACGACTGTCGCCGGGTCTAATTCAACTCTGATCATTCTTCTTCTTATTTTCATTTGATATATATATATATATATATATATATATATATATACATATATATATATATATATATAGAGAGAGAGAGAGAGAGATAAACAGACTGTGATATCTATTTATCTATCTATCTATCTATAGATAACAATTGGCTGAGATAGATAGATAGATAGATAGATAGATAAGCACAAATCTATAGGCATAGAGATATCGGTCAAGTGATAAAGACTTTGATATGTCTGTTTTACTAAATGAACGCATGGGAAACTACCAGGGGCCTTCGACCTGGTGTAATGGTTAATAAACTTGTCTCGTTAACTCGTTTACAACTGAATCTTTTCTTCGAATTCCCAGCGATCATTAATACTCAACATAGTATTAAATCACAGCATATATGATTACATATAATCTATATTTTTATTAAAACCCATCATTATTCTATACCATACAACATTTATTTTTCCGTAACATACATTATATGAGATGTTAAGAAAAAAAGATATAAGATGAAATAAATTTTTATTTCGAATTATAGAATAAAAAAAACAACACATCCGCATATATAATTAAAACACTTCAAAATGACTATGATCCACAGCATCTGATGAAATGAGCTTTTATCATAAACACCGTCATATAACAGTTTAGTCATATAGGTCCCAGTCATGTCGTCTAATACGACGGATATCAGAAAATCTACTTACATTTTGGGTCTCAACTTATCTACAGGTCGACTTCTACGTAGTAATATACGATAGGTAGATAGATTTGAATGTAATAACATTGATAGAGAGGTATGAGCATATGGAGATAGATAGATAGATAGATAGATAGATAGATAGATAGATAGATAGATCCAAAACACAAACCAAAACCGCAGAGAAGCTCAACTAAAAACCGTCGAGAAACACAACCTAAATCCGTCGAGAAACACAACCTAAAAACTCAGAGAAGCACAACCCAAAACCGTCTATAAACACAACATTAATACGCAGAGAAGCACAACTCAAAACCGTCGAGAAACACAACCTAAAACTTCAGAGAAGCTCAACCCAAAACCGTCTATAAACACAACATAAAACGGCAGAGAAGCTCAACTCAAAACCGTCGAGAAACACAACACTAAATCGCAGAGAAGCAAAACTCAATCCGTCGAGAAACACAACATTAAACAGTAGAGAAGCATGAATCAAAAGCGTCGAGAAACACAGCCTAAAACCGCACAGAAGCACAACTCAAATACGCAGAGCACAACTCAAAACCGTCGAGAAACACAACCTAAAACCGCAGAAAAGCACAACTCAAATCCGTCGAGAAACACAACACTAACCGTAGAGAAGCTCAACTCAAAACTGTCGAGAAACACAACCTAAAACCGCAGAGAAGCACAACTCAAATCCGTCGAGAAACACAACACTAACCGTAGAGAAGCTCAACTCATAACCATCGAGAAACACAACACTAATCCGTAAAGAAGCTCAACTCAAAACCGTCGAGAAACACAACATAAAACCGCAGAGAAGCACAAATCAAAACCGTCGAGAAACACAAAACTAAGCCGTCGAGAAACACAACATTAAACCGTCAAGAAACACAACATAAAACCGTGGAGAAGCTCGATTCAAAACCGTCGAGAAACACACTAAACTGTAGAGAAGCACTATTCAAAACTGTCGAGAAACACAACCCTGAACCGTAGAGAAGCTCAACTCAAAAACGTCGAGAAACACAGCCCAAAACCGCAGAGAAGCACAACTCAAAATCCACCGAGAAACACAACCCAAAACGGTAGAGATGCACAAATCAAAAACGTCAGGAAGAACAATCCAAAACTGTCGAGAAACACAACCTAAAACTGTAGAGATGCAGAACTCAAAACCGTCGAGAAAGACAACCCAAAACTGTAGAGATGCACAAATCCAAACCGCCGAGTATCACAAGCCAAACCGTTGAGAACCAGAACCCAAAACCTTCGAGAAACACAACTCAAAACTGTAGAGAAGCACAACTCAAAATGGGACAGAGACAACTAAAAACCGTAGAGAATCACAACACAGAATTCTGGTAAGCCAACTGGAAACTGCTCATCTCCGATTCCCAAGAAGACATTTTAATCCACGAGTAATAAGAGCATATGATTTGCCTCCACACGGACCCAAACACCTCCTTCAAAATCTAACACAAAGTGGAGTCTAAGACGGCTGATAGAATATCAGTTGCCCTGAATGGCCAGAACAATTTTCGATACAAAGAACATTTCATGGCTTCAAGAGTCTCTGTCCATTAGTGGCAACTATGACGACAACTGGGAATTAAAAACCATGTAGAGGCTAACGGAAAACCACTCCACTATCATTCCCTAGAAAATGAGGGCAATTCATATATTATAAAAAAGGTAACTATGGACTGCCACGGTTGTCTACATCCTGAGAGAAAAAGTATATTTTTTTAAAATTTCATTATTGATATTGCGTTAGTCTAATTTAAATAGATGAAGAGTGGATACTATAAATGATCTCCCATCAACAGGAACATATTCAATATTTGTGATTATATACTTGAGTGTCGACCACTACGATATAATACTTTACAGCATCTGATAATACGTTATCATTATTTACACTCGGATTATTGTCCTCCTCTTTTTTTATTATTATAACAACTTTTCAGGTGTTGTGCCCTCCTGAATTCATCAGGTGCTTGACAACTCTAGTTCAACCGGTGGCGGGGCATTACGCTGTTTTTCTCTACCAATGGTAAAGCGATGGTCAGGACTCAAAGAGTTATAGACTTTTGTTTTATTTCTCGTCCCATCCTTGGTAAAATGTATAAGTACTTTTCTAGCCATATTTAATGGTAGAATGAAAATTGAGAGACCCCTTTATTATGCAGATTAAACTAATATTAGATTATGGCCTCTAAAATCTAATCACGCTTTTATCGTTTTTTCCCCCATAATATAGAAAGTTTTTCAAAGAAAAAAGCAGATTTCGAAAAGTTTTAAAAAGCAAATGCTCAAAGACAGAAATATATTCAACACATTCCGAGAGAGGAAATGTTTCAAAGTTGAAAGAAATTCGTGTTTAAAGGCTTCTTTTTGTTGTTTTTATTTTTCAGAGTTTGCATGAATTTGAATTGTTTTAGTTTGGTTTGTTTTACAGTATATCAACATCAATGAGTTATTAAATGCCGACAAGATTTTTGTTGCTGATAATATTTTTTCTTCAGAAATTCATGGCTAGTAATAGCCTTTTACAAAAATGTATTGCTGGTATTAAAAATTATTTTTACATTTTCATAGTGTTTTGACCCAAGTCTGAAGGTACCCAATTTGCCGATAGCTGGGACCCTAACAGCTGCTACCACAACCAAGTCAGGATGGACCTGGGAATACCAGCAGTTATGAGGATGTAGTTTATCTTCTTACCCAGGACGCGGATGTAGTTTATCGTCTTTCCCAGGATGCGCATGTAGATTATCTTCTTACCCAGGACGCGGATGTAGCTTATCCTCTTACCCAGGACGCGGATGTACCTTATCGTCTTACCCAGGACGCAGATGTAGTTTATCGTCTTACCCAGGACGCGGATGTAGTTTGTCTTCTTACCCAGGATGCGCATGTAGCTTATCGTCTTACCCAGGACGCAGATGTAGTTTATCGTCTTACCCAGGACGCGCATGTAGCTTATCGTCTTACCCAGGACGCGGATGTAGTTTATCGTCTTACCCAGGACGCGCATGTAGTTTATCGTCTTACCCAGGACGCGGATGTAGCTTATCGTCTTACCCAGGACGCAGATGTAGTTTATCGTCTTACCCAGGTTTTATTTTTGCACCAACCTAATAACTAGGACGCAGATGTAGTTTATCTTCTTAAATGGGAAGTAAATTGTTATAATTTCTGTCAACTCTGAAACTGGCCACATTACAAGAAAAGTCGTTTTGTGTTCCTCAATTTGCGAAGTGTAATCTTGAAAAAAAAAACTTTGAAACTTTTCCTATCCAGCAATATGTTGAATGTTTTTTGGTTTTTTTTTTTGTCTCTAGGCATTTGTTTAAATTAAATTTTCGCAATTGGCTTTTTCTTTTTTTAATAAGCCTGTATATGTTGAAACGTGGGCAAAGGAAAAGAACTAGTAAATGCCGAAAAGCAGAAGATAAAATCGTTATTGAATAAGCGACTATATATTCGCATGGTTTGTCCAGTGATAAAGAAGGCTGTCGAGAATATAAGCTGAGAACTAGAAACAAAGCAAAAGAACACGTTTCCTCGAGGGGAACGTAAACTAAAGCCTGTTATAGAGAAACAACCAAATTTAACCAGTGCTCAAATTATTTAACAGGCTGAAACTGAGGGTGCCAAGAAGCACAAAAGGTGTAGAATACTTCACAAATTCGGATGTCAAGAAATCTCCTAGGCAAACTCCTCTCAGTAGAGAAAATATTTTAAAGCGTCAATCTGAGACCAAGAAATACATGAAAATTGACTTTCTTAAGTAAATTTAGCAGATGACTCACGAGTGATCTGGTAGATGGGCCTGTAGCTAAAAGAAGGTAGCAAGAAGGAGACAGATTGATTATATGATCTGGAATTGTCGACCAAGCAATTGTTGGACCATTTAAAATTGATGAAGGAGTTAAACAGTGCTAGCTATTGTGATTACTTGGACAAAATTTTATTTCAATGCGAAAAGTCACAGCCTCGCAATTTAAAAGTGTACGGTGTGTATCTTGTACGACAATGCTCGTTATCATGTATCTAAGGTTAAACGTGAATTATTTGAGCCTAAAATAATTGTCAATTTTGAAAATAAAATTATATGAAGGTAGCAAACAATATGTCAGCAAAGAAGACCTATGGAAATCAATTAAAATAATCATATCGGAAGGTGAATTTGCTGCAGGATAGATAATAGAATGATCACCATCAATTCCCGATCTTTATCCGATCGAAAATCTATAGGCAATTGTGAAGACAAAATTATATGAAGGTAGAAAACATATGGAAGCGAAGCAGACCTTTGTAAAGCAATTAAAACCACTATGTCGGAAATTGAACGTGCTGCAGTCAGAAAGTCAACAAAATTAATGGATAATAGATTGCTGACTGTTTTGAGAAGTCACTATATTAAGAGGTAAATTCTTCAAAGATTTATCATATATGTGTGTTATTTGTGCTACTATAGGTGTTGATCAAATGTTGATGATTTTATTTATTGTCATTGAAGTAAAATGTGATTTTGCATAATTCAGACTGCAGACTTTTATAATAAATTCAATAAGTTTAATAAAACATTAAACCAGCTAAAAATTTAATTCGACCTTTGTTTTGATATCTAAATTGATAGTTTAAAATTTCACTAACATCTTCATAACAAATTCAAATTTTTCATGTTTATTTTATATGCATAATAACTTTAGACGAATTGTATTTATCTATTAATAATCCCCATATCATATTTATTTCTATACTAATTAAATTCGAATAGCTTAGTATGAGCGCTGATTCTCTTCTAACGTCTGACTGTTCTTCGCTGTCGGGCACTTGACAGTGAATATTGCTCATTATAAAGTTAATACTTCATTACTAGATGAAAAAGGATTCTCCAAGGAGAAAAATCTCATAATACTGAATTGATCCATTTGTTATTTGTTCTACCACCAAAGATTTTTTTTATTTTTTATGTTTTAATCAAATTCATACCAAGCAAGGCGACAAAGCTATTAAGACACAAAGAATTACTGGGTGTGAAAGAAGTAGGGGGGGAACATAATGAATGAGCGGGAACAAAATATAACGATTGACAGTACATTTAAATTTTTAAAGGTCAAAGTTGGTCGGAAAGTATAAAGACATAAGAGAGTCCCACAAGGGAGAAGTACGATAAATGAAACTGTCAGCATAGAACTTACGGTTGTATCTAGCCATTTCAACTGTAAATTTGTGAGACCTTGTTGTCAATATCATCCTGCGCTTAAATTCATAATGTCTAGGTGTCATAGTTAAGAGCCCATCGGAACAATTACCATAAAAATATACAGAGAGAAAAGGTATTAAGTTTACGGCTGAGGGAAAGTGACTGAAGCCGAGATGCCAGGTCAGAACTAATAATATTGCTAATCCTCCTTTGGATTTTATCAAGAATCTGTAAATAAATAGCAGGAGCACCGGACCAAATATAGCAGCAATATCCTAAGCCTGGGCGAATGGCAGATTTATATATACGTAAGATAGATCCTGGAGAAAAAATATTGTCTAGCATGACACAGTGAACCAACTTTACTAAAAGCTGAACTAGCAATGGATGCAATAAAGTCTTTCTACTTCATGTCAGCTGAGAATATTAACCCGATAAGTCGAAACACGTTACTCGCATGAAGGTTAGCATCAACCATGCTGATGAGAAAAGGGGTCTCTCAGATGATTGCCTTTGGTCATTTAAGAATTCTACCTCTTATGCAAAGTCTCTGTTTAACTTTTGATGTCACATATAACTGAACTGTTTATTCTGAAATTATGGTTTTATATTATAGTATTATTCGTCCCGCCATCTGAGTTTATTATCCTCATTATTATTATTATTATTATTATTATTATTATTATTATTATTATTATTATTATTATTATTATACATTCTGTTCAAATGTACCCGTTTCAGTTGATCTAAGCTGTACTTTAACATAAAGAAAAATATTGGCAACGGCTATTTGCATTTACCGAGTGTCGGTTTCGTACTGGTCACTTCATTTGGCGGGCCAATTCGAGAAGAGTCTTTTGTTTTGGGTACCCGCCGTTGGTAATTTAAAGATTTAAAAAAATAACAGCTCAGGTTTGTGTCATGATGGACGCACATAAACTTGATAGGTATTATTCTCTATTAGCTGATGATCTCCCATCCTCTTTGATGTTGGTTACATTCCTAGCCCCGCAAAATCCCAAGAGATCCCCACCGACCTCCCATCCCCGACCTCTCAAGCTAGTCGAAACCATCCGAAGAGATGAGACTTTGTGACATTAAAGAATGCTGATTCGGCTGTGATTTTTGTTTTTATATTCTATTATATCCTGTAGCCGCTCTGTGTATTATTATTATTATTATTATTATTATTATTATTATTATTATTATTATTATTGTATACACATTTCCTTCCGGGTTCCAACCAGGACTAAAATCAGAAATGTCTTTATGACATTTTCCACTGATCAAATTAATTTTTTTATAAAAAAAATATCAAAAAAAATCACACACATTTTAATAGATAAACCACTTCTTAATATGTGAGCTGTACTTGTGAGTACGATTTTTGTATTTCTTTAAGGCATGGATTTACAGGATTCCCTTCAATGAATCTATCGAAAAATTTTCCAATCAATCTGAGGTTTCCAACTACAACCGGAATTACAAATGGCGTCATGTGCCATGTTTTTTTTTTTAGATTTCCGCTTCAAAATCCTTGTATTTTGATAGTATTTTGAAGATCTTCAAAGATACATTACAATCAGTTGGAACTGCCATGTCAATAAGAAAGCCCATTCTCTTCTTGTGGTCTCTGATCTCGGTATCTGGGCGATTAGCTTTGATTATTCTGCGTGCGTATATTGTAAAGTCCCATACAATTGTTACTTCTCAGTTATCGGTCTGAGTGTTTCTTGCAGTTTTCTTTCTCGTAAGAGTTGCATATTTTTCAGTGCAGATATTGGCCCACTCTATGATGCCGAGTTTTATATCCAGTGGGTGCTTATACGGTGCAACCCCGATACAAGATGATCAATTATATCTGGATATTTATCACAGAATCAGCATTTGGGGCCTACACAATTTTTCATTATGCGTGCTTGGTAAATTCTAGTTAGCAAGCATTGGTTATTATTATTATTATTATTATTTTCTTTGATTTCTGGCGTTTACACATTTCTTTCCGGGTCCCGCCTAGGGACTTAAAGTTAGAAATCATGACACTTTCCACTGAAAAACAAAATTTCCACTGAAAAAAAATTACATAGTTAAAACCATTCGTAAAGTGTAGGCTGTACTTGTCAGGACAATTATTTGTATCTCTTTGAAGCATGGACTTCCAGGAATCCCTTCACTTACTCTACTGGAATCTTTTCCAACCAGTCCTAGGGCTCCAACTACAACAGGGATTGTCGATGTTCCGATATGCCACATTTTTGAGATTTCTCTTTGAAGGTGCTTGTATTTTGACAGCTTTTTGAATATCTTCAAAGGTACATTGCAGTCAGCAGGGACTGCCATATCAATAAGAAGGCACTTTTTTTGTTTGTGGTCTTTAATAACAATATCTGGCGGTTGCCTTTGATTGTTCTGTCAGTGTGTATTGTGTAGTCCCATAGAATTGTAACAGGTCCTATCTCCGTAACCGGGTCTGGGTGGTGATCATACCATTTATTATTATTATTATTATTATTTCACTGTCTTTCAAAGATACATTACAATCTGCAGGGAATACCATGTCAAGAAGAAAGCACATTCTGTTCTTGCGGTTTTGATTATGATGCTTGGGCGATTGGCTTTGACTGTTCTGTCTGTCTAAATTGTAAAGTATTAGGTTGGTGCAAAAATAATGACATAATAATGTCGTTTTTTAACGTATTTTTAACGTCAAAAAACGACATTATTACGTCATTATTTTGGCACCAACTTAATACTATAAAATTGTTGGTTCTATCTCTGTAACCAGGTGAGGATGATGTTCATAGATATTTCTTGAAATTTCATTCCTATAAAAGTTATATATTTTCTCGCGCAGATTGTGGCCAACTCTATCATGCCGTTTTTTATATTCGGTTGGTGCTAACTCCATGCAACCTGATACAAGATGTTCAATTATATCTGGATATTTATCACAGAATCTGCATTTGGGGTCTACAGGATTTTTCAGTGTGTGTGCTTGGTAAATTCTAGTTAGCAAGCATTCGTTATTATTATTATTATTATTATTATTATTATTATTATTATTATTATTATTATTATTATTATTATTCATTTTGTTCAAATGCACCCGTTTCAGTTGATCAAAAAGCGCTAAATGAGTTGGAAAGAATAAATATTCCTGCCAAATTTATTTTATCGAAACCTGTCTTTATTAACCGGCTGTAATTCTCGTCTTGAAGAATGGCATAATGCTTTCTGAGGAATGCCGGAGACCATTAGTGTAAATGTTTTTAATGTTTTTTTTTTTCTTTTCTTTTCTTTTCTTACTTTAGAATTGATAACAACCAAACTACGACTGGGAAAGACAAAACTAATTCTAAATTAGGTCATGTACACGATATCTTTCTGAAGCAATAACCAGACTAATATCTTCACCTTCTCTAATTTTAAAACAGACGCCAATCAACTTTATTTCATTTAAAATCCACCCATGATATTTCCGCTGAAAAACAAAATTAAATTAACAATGTACAATATAATCAATTATTTTAGGTTCATTGCAAATTTCAAATTATTGATGGGGACTGATAGCTCCCCAATAATATCATTCAGATGATAAAGAAACTAAATGAAATCAATCCTTTTGTATGGTAGTGAATCTCTACACGGATGCAGAGAAAACTGGAGGCTGCAGCAATTGAAATCTACAGAAGGATACTGAGAATTCCATGAACTGGAAAAGTAAGCAAATTAAATTGAATAATAGCATACTCAGAATCCGAAAGAGACAGCTGAAATTTCTTGGACACATAATGAAGAAGGACAGCTTGGAAACTTTAACACACAGAAGACATATTGGCGTCATGAGAGATAAAGGAAGATAGCTGTCCATCTAACTGACGAGCCTGTGTTACTGCATAGAGGAACGAGGGGCGGATGACTTGACAAGAAGAGAAAGGCTGCTAAGAGCGACGAATGAGAGAGGGGAAGTTGTGGAGATCCATGACTGCTCATATTTGTAAGAGCCGCGGCATATAGAAGAAGAATTCAGCAAAAACTGGTATATACGAGTCGCTCCGAAAGTAGTAAGCCACGACAAAATAGGAGGATATTGCAGGTATATCGGTAGAATTTGAGCCACATTGCCAATAACTCATCATTCTGTTTCGTCTTGTTGCATTTAACAGCTCAGGGGAAAAATTGCGTCTGTTATGAAACTGTATAGGAAACAGAGGTGTGTCATTGGTTTATTTCATGCGAACAAAACCTATTCGCATATACTTGCTGAGTGTATGCAGAAACCAAACAAGGGATGTGATCATAGATAAGTGCAGGGCAATGAGTTTCAGTAGTTGCGATAGCGATGTGTCTTATAAGAGGTTCTTCTTTTGTCAACTAGTAAATTGACAACATTTCTTCTTTGGAATGAAAATACAGAAATAGGGAGTGTAACTATTTCGAGAATAATGTCTCGAATCTTGCTCTATCCTACGGTGTTATTTAGCTCCCGGTATTTGTATGGACCTATGATGAGGAAGTATTAATTTCAGATCTCTTTCCACTTAGCTATCAAACACTGTATGCCTGTTTTCTGCGTGGCAAACGAATCGCAGCGTAAGTTCAGAAAGACAAGCAAACACATAGATGTATATAATTAAACGCATTGGATCAGGGTGATTTTTAAGGGGCACACTTATGAAGGTCAGAGACAAGTTCAAAAGAAATTATGGAAAAAAAAACTGTTTCAGTTATCCCGTATTTAATTTATAACACGTTAAGTTTCGTTTCGTTTTCTTTTGAATAAAACCGATTTTAGCAAAATCCGAATCCGAAAACTTCTGTCTTGATAGCGGAATATTTTAAGATAAATAACTCTACAGCTTTGATTTATGAAGAAGGCCTTCACTGCCTAGTAGTCTGAATGTTATTGATCAACTTGATCTCAGTCATTTAGAGTAGCTCAAAATGACAATATTTTCGTGTTATGTTTTTTTAAAAAAATGTCAAATGTAAATTATTATCCTTTTATTACTGCCATCTCGGTTCAGGATGCAGACAAACAGGGCTCTCCACAGGTTCCTTTTAGCTATTTTGTGTGAAATGCCAGATACAGGGTTTACCAGATTTAACTGTTTCAATTAAATAGGGCAGTTAAAAAAATTATGATAAAAAAAAACAACAAATAAATTTATAAAGTTTACGTGAAAACATCATTGAAAATTTTCAATATGCGCTCCGCCTGCATTCCTTCAAACTTCAAATCTATCCTTAGCGTTGCCAAACACATTTTGAAGTATTTCAAGAGTTATCTCCCCCTACACTAATAACTGAATGCGTTCTTTACGCTCAGCTAAACTACTGATCTTTTGACGACGAACCCTTTTTGAAAACCTTGTTAAACCTTTGTCTTTATGAGATTCCATACAAAGAAATCCAGTGAAGGGCAGGGGGGGATGTCAAGGAAGATGTGTTTTTGTGTGTTCATTATTAATAGGGTTCTGAAAGGGAATGAAAATAAAATTAGAAAAAATAGAAAAATTATAAAGTTTTAACAAAATTAGAAATTTATACACTATTAGAAATTTATACACTATTAAAAATGAATGGGAATAAAAGTGATTTTTTTTTAACATTGTCTGATTTCATTGAAATAGATAGGTCATTCTGTGACACCCCGTATTCTTACCACAAAAAAAGAAATCTATCCATTTATTTTGCCCATATCTTATAAGAGAAGAAACAAACTGATTCGTATCTTTTCTAAGGGCATTTGTTACACTATTTTTCATCCAATACAAGGCACTAAAACCACTCAGAGGGTTAGTGAATCTCTATCTTTAAAAGGCAGGATATGTGTGCGTGTGTGTCCGTGTGTGTAACGAATGCACAGCCGCAATTTTCGACGGATATGCACCAAAATTTACATGCACATGCTCCAAGTTAGCGGAAAGGCCAAGACCGACGTTGTATTTCCCAACTCCCAGCGATAGTGGAAATAATCGATTTTTTCATGCATCTACGGCAGTTTTCATGTAGTTTGCGGCCATTTTCTACTGGTCAGAGTGAGAGTCTATAACTGGCTGCCACGAATAGGCAGGAAGATTCTAAAGGCCAGCGTGAGAGTCAGCACTTGACTGAGATGAATGTTAACTAGCATGTTGGCATTTAAAAAAATCGATAGCTGCATTCGTCACAAGTGGGAAAAATTTAAATCTGCATGGCACTTTACTCCAATTGGCTCATTCGCTTGCTTAAACTCAAAATTGATTCTGATTCCGCTGAACTGGGTTGGGTTTGAAAAAGTATTTGTTGTTAACATTCTTTTACATTCGGTTGTTCCAGTTACGACTCCTTTTTTAAAGCTGATCGTTTGTGTTCAATTCGTTTAGTTCTTTTTTTGTAACAGATTTAATGTTTAGTATAGAGCTTAGAAAATATTCGCAGTGTGAGTAGGGCATGTAGCAACATCAGCACGGCAAAGGGCACTCCTTTAAAGGCAAGGAAGGGCAAAAATGTTTTAAGTCAAGTGATAGCGATTGCTGTATGAATCGTAAGATTTTTTAATCAAGCACGGGCAACGCCAGGCCATACTGCTGGAGTTGTTATCAAAGGAAGAATTGATTGATTTGTTTTTTAGCGTTTATCAACGATTTGCAATTTAAAGCCATAAAATATTTTTCGACTGTAAGAATATTTTGGGGATAACTATGATTTTACTAGATCGAGTCTTCCTAATCAACCCATAGATGACGGGAGCAAAAAAAATGGGAATTCATACCTCTTCCAAGGTTACTTCTGAAAAGGGAATATAATAATTCCGGCTGAAATTTGAAGTTGGCTCTCTGATTTCCAATTCCGAGCATTTATCATTTAAACCACCCGCACATCCTAGTTTACAGCACCTTTTATTAACAAGCGGCTACCAATCTGTTTACTGACAAGTCTCACCGTTGCTTAACTTCGGTGACTGTACGAGAATCCGAATTTCAACATGATGTGGTCGTAAGCTGTGTACAGGTTAAGTGCCGTTTATGAGGATATGTAGAATATATACTTGTTGATCTGAGATGTTAATATTGTAGTAATTGGATTTTCTCGTTTGTCTGTTCTACAAAGCGGCGGCTCTTGGGAAAAAGCTGACGAAAAGGAACTGTCTCCTTACCAATGGATTACGATGTCGGGTTTTAACTGTAAAGGTCAGAACTGATGGAACAAAGGAATATAGCTTGTCTGTGAATTTGAATTTTGCTTGTTTTTTGGTGGAGAGGGGGACGAAAATGTACGCAAAAGCCTAAACCGGAGATTTGAAATTGATATGCAGATTCCATTTTGAGCAAACTGTATTCGTATTCTACTTGGCCATAGTTTGCCAATTTTACATTATAATGTTTTGTGTTAGTGCATAATTATCGGGCGTTTTTAAACGCTTTTTATTATGGAAAAAGAAACAAAACTATTCAATAATAGCATTTTTAAATGGTTATGCCGGAGCATATGATTATCGATATACATTTTTGTAACCTGAAAATAAAATAAAAAAAAGAACTAAATTAAAAAAAGTAAGCAAAACAAGCAATTTTTATTAAGAAATAACTCGCTTACAAAAACGCCTGATAATTATGCACCAACCTAATATTAGCAGGAAATGAATTGTCATATTATTTATATCAAAGTGTAATCTCAACACGTCAACATAATAAATCTCAAAGTTCAAATCACAAATTAAGAACGATTCAGCTTCATGGTTGCTCTTCTTTTATTCGCTGAGTCCTTTCCGGAAGCGTGTATTTTAGTTCTCCACATTTTCCTGACTTTCGTTGCCTTCAGTAAATTTTGACCGTTTACACCCACATTTGACCTGGTTCTTACATCCATTTGCTCAAACTTTTCAGTGGGTTATTAGTTTTTTTCATCCTACTTCTCGTGTCTTCGAATGTGGAGAACTAAATTGCCTCATGGGTGTCAATATCTAAGGCGCTTTTTCCTCAGTCTCAGAAAACTTCAAATGACACTACCTGGTTGCAAGTATATACAGTGTAACCCGGATACAAGAGAGTTGTCGGGACCGGAGAAGAAGTATCTTATATCCTGGTTTCTCTTATATCCGAGTTTGGTCTATTTTGTTTACATTAACACCTGCTCTAATTTGGGACTAGAGACAATTTCTCTTCTATCCGGGTTTCTCTCATATCCGGGTTTCTCTTGTATCCGGGTCTCTTATATCCGGGTTACACTGTATTCTTTTGCTGCACCTATTTTTCTTAAAATTTCCTCATAACACAGACGTTCTCTGCTTGATATTCATAGCTTTTTTCCTTATTTCTCTTGCATTATGTCACTTCTGTATCTTGAAGAAATAGTTCAGTATCCACTACCCTATACGAGTCTAAATCTTGCATAGATGTTCACACCCGTTTTTGTTTCTAAAGATATTTTTACTTATCATTTATATTTTGCTTATATTCTGAATATATTAATCTCTTTTTTATGACTTTCTAGTAAAAATAGACCCAGAGAATAAACTTATACGAAAGCTTTATTGCACTTTAGCCTAACTACTCGTCTACTGACAGACTATACAGGGTGCTTTTCATGCCACCTAATTCCTAAGGGGAGGTAACTTATGATTTATGATTATAGACTTATCAATATTTTATAGTTTATTTCAAGCCATAAAATATTTTGTGACTTGATATTCTGAGAATTTTTTTTTAGATAATAATAATTTACTAACAAAATTCCTACTAATTAACCCATAGATGCAGTGGAAAAGAGATATATTCATACCTTTCCCAAATGTATTTACGCCTAAATGAATACAAAGATCCCAACTGTAATTGGAACTCGGCTCATCCGATTTCAAATAACGAGTCGCTATCATTACACTACCCGCACAACCAACTAATCAAGCGTACCCCTTCTTGATACTGACCAGGCTTGACGTTGCTTAACTTTCGTGATAGTAGGCGTACCGATGCATCAACCTGATATGACTGTGAACCCTTATATTCTAGAAGACATTTTTCGTTATTTTTATGCGTGTTTCGATTCCTGTCATATTTTGCGTCTTCTGTGACTAGACTACCCAGATAGTTAAGTTGAGGTACCTGTTTCTTTGTGAAGACACCAGTATATTGTTCACACTTTGCGCCGTCTCATTTGCGGAAAACCATACACATTCTCCTCCAAACGTTGGTAGTCATTGAGTCTTGTTTAACTCTCCTACATTTATTTCAGTTTCCTCTCAGAGTCCGCAATGATTACGATCTCATGCGCGTATCTTATGCTGTTAACATTATGTCTGCCAATAATAAATCTTGGATGGTCTTCTAGTTTGAATAGATAAATTCCAGCCTAATGAATAAAGCATGTAAAACTTCCGAAACTTAAGGTTAAAGAATGTACGAGTTTGCAAATAAATGCATAACGAATAAAGTAATTCAAGTCAATTGTAAAATAAACGGAAAAAAAAATCCCTCTCTTATGAAAAATTAATAGAAAATTTCTAAGGATAATGAATGGAAAGTTCTATGCTTAATATATAACGGGTAAAATATGTTCAATGATAAGAACCATGTATAAAAGATGTTCACGTCTCATGGATAACGAATAGAAAATTTCATGGTTAAATTATAAAGGGTAAAATATATTCAATGATAAAAAGCCATGGATGAAAAATGTTCACGTCTCATGGATAATGAATAAAAAATTTCAAGTTAAAATTATAAAGTGTAAAAATATATTCAATGCTAAAAGTCCCTGGATGGAACAGGTTCAAGTTTCATGGATAACAAATGTACAATTCCAAATCTAATGGTTTATTAAGAGAATATTTCAGATCTGTTGGATAATACATAAAAAGATTTCCAACAGTAAAGAAAAACAATTGTTAAATGTCCAAGTCTTATGGATAATGATGAGAGAAATTTCAAAACGAATCAGTAAAGGAAGTAAAACATACCATCCAAATGGCTTATGGACTGTGACATTCCAAACCGAATAAATAATGAATATAAATAAAATTTATATAAAAGAAAGATGCCTATAGCCTAACGTCTAAAATATGTGAATTTACCTGACTAATGGATAAAGAATACATTATTAATTTGTTCGAATTTTCTTTTAATAAATGTATGAAGTTGTAGCTTCTATCAATTCCTTGATCATCGGATAGTGACTGTTATCATATAAGAACCCTTCTGATGCCGCGAAGTGAGACAACTCCTCATAGAATTCCATAATTAGACGGAATCAATTAGTTGAAAGACGTCTGGATAAATGTTTAGCCATACCGTGTCAATAGCTATCCACTGCTACCTGATATTTTTAAGTGCCGGATCTTGTTTGTATATAGACCACTCAACAACGTCCCTTAAACACTCGATTGCATTCGTCTCGAGCGTATGTGAATGCCACAAAATTTGCTTGAATTCAACATAATGCTCCTCGAGCAAATGTTGGGTAGCTTCAGCCTGATAGCACACTGCATTATACTGCTGGAATAAGTTGTTTTTCTTGAGACAGATGGCGTCCGTGAACGGGGGTAAATGGTGACGTAGCAGTGTACCTTACTGGTTAAAGTGTTTTGTTTTTGCAGGACAGAAATCAATAATAATAATAATAATAATAATAATAATAATAATAATAATAATAATGATGATAATAATTTTGATAACTTACATTATGGACTTGGAATAATGAGAAGAGATTGAATACGAATCATGGATTTTTCTAGTGAGAAAATGGGATATAATGAATTACATTTCGGCTAGCCTCTACTTTTACATATATGATGCACGTCATATATATATATATATATATATATATATATATATATATATATATATATATATATTAACCCGGATATAAGAGACCCTGGTATAAGATAAACCCGGATATAAGAGAGATTTTCTCTGGTCCCTAATTATTCCCATACTTATCTAAACAAAATAGGCCAAACCCGGATATAAGAGAAACCCGAATATAAGAGACTTCTTCTCCGGTCCCGCCAACTCTCTTATATCCGGGTTTCAATATATATATATATATATATATATATATATATATATATATATATTTATATATACCCTTACAAGTTCGCTTCAAAACACGATAAATCCTGCACATTCACTGATCTGCGGAACCGACTCCTAACAGGGTATTTTCCTGATCGCTACAATTTTAACATGTTCAAGACTAAGCTTAACTATTATCTTCCCTACTTATCCACATAAACATGCCTCTTACTCTGTAACGCCTTACCTCGAGTGGCTCCCAGGCCTAGTACAAAATGAACCTTACTTTAAAAATAAAGAAATAATAAAGAAGGCCAGTTTGTTTAAATTTTCAATTCGTATTTTTCCACTTTGCTGAGCCCAAAATTGTGTATAAACTGTCAGAATTTCATATTTCTTCTTTTTGTCAAGTACTTTTGAGTGTCTCAAAAACATTTCAAGAAGCAATGCGATGTCTTTAAGGCAGAGAATTATTTCATTATTTTATCGTTTCGTTTTGCCCCATGCAAGGTGTTAATACCACTTGAACGCACGTAGTTACAGGGTGTGAAAGTGAAGAATCAAAAGACTATAAATGGAGTGGTTTGAGGAAAGGGAGAAAAAGGAACTGGATTCAAGAAGACAGAAGATGGCGACTGACGTTGTATTTAAATTTTTTAAGTATGTGTTTATCAGGAAAATCGGAAGAGAATTCCACAGGTGGGGAGTGCAACAATTTTGAGCAAAATGTACAATTTTTTCTACATCGCAATATACTTACACACACATGCACACACGCACAGACACGAGCAGACACGCACATACATACATGTATAGCTAGCTACTCGTAACCGTCTATTCGGGTGGCTAAACAATCTTTATTGAAGACTCCCGCTCAGGCGCATTTGTCTTCATGCAACACCCACAGATCCGACCTGTGATTTATACTGCAACTATTCTGAGCAGATCTTAGTTACTGTTTCTGGGAAAGAGCGTGTTATCTAGCGTGATCAGCAGTTTGAACAAGGCCACGATGAATTGTGACTTCGTGCTAGCACAGCTATCGACGGGCCTCAAGAGTGCTGTCTACGTAATTCCAGGCTTGTGTCAACCCGTGGTATGGTTTTCTGGCACTTTGGGATCGCCTCCTTCATTCCGATAACATCAGGGAATTTACTTACTGGCAAATCGACCATGGTGATATTCGAACCCGGAGCTCATGATCAGACCCTTCTAACTACTCGGACAAACACACACACGCACACACACCGCTTGGGCATCTCGAATGGTTAGCAGGCTTGTTTTGTTAGAACAATTACAAATCAACAGTGAGTTGGATCCTCACTGGGTGCCTCTAAATTTCGGTCTTGTGCCATATCCAAACTACGCTTGGAAAAAATCAATATATATATTTGAGATTTAAGATTTAAAAATGAAGCAGATATTTTCATATAGTGCAGTAATAATATTATTTTTCATATATATATATATATATATATATATATATATATATATATATATAGATATATATAGATATACAAAATAATTATTTACCTGTAATTTTCTACGACAATGAAGTTTCGTAGTAATGTATCCACTTTTCAAGTGGTTAATCTTTATATTAAATATTTCCAATTGTAAGGAATTTTTTTTTTTTTTTTTTTTTTTCAATTTCTATATTTGTGTCTTTTTCAACTCCGTTTGGTGCGCGCACAGGTTCATGTTTTTACATGTGTTTACGTGTTCTTTCATAAACGTAATTTTTCTGTCCTGGAGTAACATTGTATCTCCCAGGTTTCTCGTACGATTTCATTTTCAAGTATTTACACTACTCCTTGGATTGTCATAGCTGAAACTCCACTCTCACGTGCCAAACATATGAATTGATTTGGATCTTTTCTAATTGATCTCTTTAACTCTAAATTCCCTTTTTTTTAAACTTATTCACCATTCTCTTGATGGTTCTTGAACGGACATTGAAGACGGAAGTCAGAATACGAATGTTGGTACCATTTCTGAAGGCCCGACTGATCTTTTTTTCTCACAACATTGCTCAGTTGGGAAGACAACTTTAGCTGACAAAAAACGATTTTATTCTGTTTTCTTTCTAGCTGAATAACTAGAAATGGCGACGAGATGACCAAACGTCTTATCTGAAAAGCAAGTGAAAAGAAACTCTATTAGTTTAGTGTTTTTTAGATAGTAAATATTTTATCGGAAGGATAATTATGCTGTTACACGTTTTGAATAATTTTGCTGTTACACCCGGTATATATGGTTATGTTGCTTTTTAAATATATGTATATAGTAATAATAAATAATGGTTGATCTCATCGTACCCGCGTATATGAATATAGCTTGCCTATTGGCGTATAATTTATAGAAAGATACATTATATACCACTTTTGTTCTAGATATTTACGTACATAGTTTTTCTTTGATGCCACAGCTGTCAGCTGAATGACTAAAAGCATTTTCTGGTGTGTCAGAAAAGGCATCTGTCTTTAACAAAAGTCCAGAGTTATTCGATCGCCAGGATCCGTCCGACTACTGACTCTCTCATCGTGTCAGTTACACGTATTCACCACCTGTATTTACCACGTTTTATTCACTTAGATTGAAACTCATAGGCACCACACAGACATTCAATTACCTAAAACACCGACTAGAGATCACTGGGCTGGAGATTAACTATAGAATATCCCTCTGGGGAAGAAACCAGTGTTTATCCCTGATATACGGTTGTCTTTACTTAGATCCTCATGTATGGTATAAGATCCAATTAGTGGCTCGAATTCACCTTAGAAGTTGCATTTGATACGCTTACACATGAGTGGCTCTGACGAAAATTGGATCGACAACCAAAGAATAAAATACAAAAACTAATAGTTTCAATATTTTTATACTACTGTAACTCGTCTTGGGTATGACGATAAACAACATAGCAAGGCCTCTACTCAGGAGGCATTGAGGATCGTGAAACCACCTCTTAATTACTGGTGTTTCCAGGTACACCCTGACCGGGGTGGTAGCACCTGTTAGGAGCCCAGCTATGGGCAAATAGTTGAACCTCAATCTGGGATCGAAACACTATGAAAGTGTAAAAATAAGTTTTAGTACCAGAAATATTTTGTAAAAAATTATTACCAATACCAAAGTTTTGAAGAAAACATTATTACCAGCAATACATTAAAAAAAATATATTACCAGCAATACATTTTTGAAAAAATATTGCCAGAAATAGATTTTTTTTAAGGACAAAATATTACAAAGAATACAATTTTGGAAAAAAATATTACCAGCAATTTAACTTTTGTCAGCATTTTACCGTAAAACAAACCAAACCAAATTAAACTACTTTTGATCCAATAGAATAACCAAGAGCCACTACAAGTAGAGGGTATTTGAACGAGGTTGTTGTAAACAAGTAAATAGAGGAAAAGAAATGCATACCGTGTGAATATATAGGAAAGATAACGTTTGACCCTAAACTTGAAAATATTCATAACGTTATGGTAAATGGAGGTACGCAACGCTAACCAATTTTTCCTAATAATAAATTTGGAGAATAATTTCAGGTGTTTGATTTACAAATGAACAAGGCTGAGGAAAAAGGGGTCTTTTTTCGCCAGTGGAATACGAATGGAATGGGGAAGAATCCACACGTGTAGGAAGGGGATGAAGGGGTATACGTATCATGGTAGGTCCTAGCTGTGAAGGTCTGAACTGGTAGAAGGAAGGACTGAAACTCATCACCACACCTGCCATAAAAATAGCGATAGAGCTGCGGGAGACTAATAAGGGTTGTAGAATGGAAAATACTTAATCCCCCATAAGCCCGTATTAAGGATTTTTGCAAATGGCGAAAGCTGAAAACAGAGAATTGGGAGCCCCAGTCCTTATTCTGCAAGCAATACACCATTTTTATTCTGATGTCTGTTAAAAGACGGAGCCTGTTAGAAAACGTTAAGTATCTTTAAAGTCACCGACTATGTTTGCGGGATCTTTGTCTTTTGCACTGAGCTGTGAGGAATATCAGCTCCCTGGTCATCTAGAATTTTAGAAGTGCGCGCATAAACCATGTTTCCGGTATCTTTAGCGATGATTTGTATATGAGTTGATCTTGAGGCCTGGTGTGAGCAAGGCAGGGAGCCTTATTGGGATTAGATCCATTTATCATGACAGGGGATAAATTACAGTTGATTCAGTGATGATGAAACCTTACTAGTTTTGTTTTGAAGGTATTGAATGATCAGAAGCCTTTTTTTTTCTTTTTTTTTTTCGATTGAGCTCTGAGGGATATCAGTTCCCACACTCTGGTCATCTAGATTTTTAGAAGAGCACCCATAAACCGTGGTGTCGACAGCGTAGATCAATAATGACAAATAGTATTTCAGCTTTCACCTTTGGCTAAAGAAAAGAAAGAAAAGTCAATATTTAATTAATTTCTTTAAAATAAATGGCATGTAATTCTCAACGTAGGCGCTAAGGTCTATAATAGATTCCTTTTTTTTTATTATCTGTGAACTGAGATGCCTTTCCTAGAGATAGCTGTGTGGTCTCCGATTGCTTTCTTTTCCTTAAGAAATGTTCCTCACTACTGCCTGAGAACGCAATGCTAACCAGTTTTTCCTATTCTACCCAGATTTTCACTCCCTATTTGTGGGTAAGTAAAGAAATAGATTTAGCCCTTACTCAAGTGAATAAGTATGAAATGTATATTTGATGACGAACTGTTTACGCCAACATCCAGTGTAAACACACACACACACACACACAGATATATATATATATATATATATATATATATATATATATATATATATATATATATATTAAACCTTTAAAATTCACGGATCAGTTTCTTAATGTAGTCATTAAGGGAGACGCCGTATTTTTGGGGGTTTTTTTTTCATTTCTTTTATTTTCCAAAGTACTTTCAATCTCAGCCAAAATCATCTTCAGGAATGAATTGCTGAGAAAAAAATTAATATAATTCATACATGTGATTTTTTTGTAAATGCGCATGAAACGCGCTCTGTTATAATTATAAACACGTATGAACGCGCTCAGTTATAATTAATTTAAAACTTAACTATTAGGAATATGATGGATCTAAGGGAGATAGCTTAATTTATATTTTTTTTATTTTTAATATTTTAAAAAATTGTTTACAAATTGAGTATCCCAAAACATTGATTTTATAGGCATTTTAAAACAGTGTTGCTATACTCATAATTAACCTTATTTAGTGATGATTTTATTTTATTTTATTTTGGCTGTGTTTTGTTTACTGGACAGAAATCAATAATAATAATAATAATAATAATAATAATAATTTATACCTGCTTAAATTATGGATTCGGAATAATCAGGAGATGCGGGATACAAAATCATGGATTCATATAATGAATTAGTCTTCGGTTAGCCTCAACATTTACATAAATGATGTAGGCCATATATATATATATATATATATATATATATATATATATGTGTGTGTGTGTGTGTGTGTGTGTGTGTGTTGTCTTTATGTTTATGCGAATATTTTTCTATGTTCGCACCTCTGATAGTCGCCCATTTTTGTGCTGGAATGGCATTTGTTTTCCAATGAGAGCGATGCCGTCGAGAATTCTAAACTCCCGATAGGGTCACTGTTGGTGACAAGGTCGAGGATGTGGACCCAGACTAGCCGCGACCAACCTCAAAGCAGCCAACGGTAGAACAGGCGGATGACAATTATAACAGATCTCAGCTGTTGAACCAGCGGAAAATGGCTACATAACGCGGACACACTACATGAGTTGCCACTCGAAATTATAACAGTCAGCGGCAGTCCGTTGCAGATTCATAACTGGATTCTACATGTCTCATTCCATATTTACTGCAGAGAAACGTCATGAAATCAAGAGTGCGTGTCACTTCCTGGCTAGTTGATATCCACCTGAGACAAATTACGCCATCGGCATTTTATTCTACTCTCGTTTTCTCTTGCCTCCAGCCTACACTTGCATAGACAAATGGCGATAGAGAATGGATGACGGATGTAAGTTTTTGTGAAACGAGAAGCTTCTATTCCTGAATCTGCATGCTGGCGGTTAATTTCGCCATCAGCATCATCATTATAAATGATTATAAAGCAAGCAATCAGCAAAGGAGAAATTAAATTCTTGATACGAGATAAAGCCAAAGACGACGAATATGAAAATTAACGTAACTGACCAGGTCAAAATTCGAACTCGGCCCGGTGGTTCCAATTCAACTGATTCCCTACCATTATCTTCTCAAAGTTTATTAATGATCATAAATAGTTTATGAGGCATCTGTCTATATTTCTGAGATGAGGTATTGTAACTATTTACACTATTTACATCCTTCGGACTGTTGTTCTTATCTTGGCCCAGGTCATCACCAAACTACTGCAGGCCACTGAATAGGTCAGTACTTCAGTATAATTTTTATAAAGATATTTTCCTGTCCAATTATTTTGCTTAGTTTTTGTCAGGGATCTTTCCCTACTTTACTGCGCTATATATTCATCGCCGTCTGTTACCAAACTACCCAAATATTAGGTTGGTGCAAAAATAATATCGTTTTCTCACATATGTTACTATGTGAGAAAACGATATTATTTTTGCACCAACCTAACAGTTAAATTTCAAAACATACTTGATTTTCAAGTCCCCAATTTGTAGCAGTTTTTTTTTTTTTTTTTTTTTTTTTTTTTTGCTATCTTTCTAGCTGCCAACCATGCACGCTATTTTCTTTCAGTTCACCCTCCTGGGTATACCAATAAACTACATCCGCGTCATGAGTAAGACGGTAAACTACTTCCAAAAGCACGGCCTCTAATCAGGTGGTTTTGAGAAGCGTGGAACCACCTTTTAATTGTTGCTGTTTCCATGTCCTCTCTGACCCGGGGTGGTAGCTACTGTTAGGGTCCCAGCTATGGACAAATAGTTACCCACACAAACTGGGGTTAAAACACTATCAAAGTGTAAAAATAAGTTTTAATACCAGAAATACTTTGCAAAAAAAAATATTAACAACAATAAATTTTTGAAAAAATACATATTACCAGAAATATAATTTTGAAAAAAATATATTACCAGAAAAAAAAATATTACCAGCAATACATTTTTGAAAAAAAATTATTAGCAACAATAAATTTTTGAAAAAATACATATTACCAGAAATATATTTTTTAAAAAATATATTACCAGAAAAAAAAAATATTAGCAGCAATACATTTTTGAAAAAAGATTATTAGCAACAATAAATTTTTGAAAAAATACATATTACCAGAAATATATTTTTTAAAAAATATATTACCAGAAAAAAAAAATATTAGCAGCAATACATTTTTGAAAAAAAATTATTAGCAACAATAAATTTTTGAAAAAATACATATTACCAGAAATATATTTTTTAAAAAATATATTACCAGAAAAAAAAAATATTAGCAGCAATACATTTTTGAAAAAAGATTATTAGCAACAATAAATTTTTGAAAAAATACATATTACCAGAAATATATTTTTTAAAAAAATTTATTTCCAGAAAAAAAAAATATTAGCAGCAATACATTTTTGAAAAAAGATTATTAGCAACAATAAATTTTTGAAAAAATACATATTACCAGAAATATATTTTTTAAAAAAATATATTACCAGAAAAAAAAAAAATATTAGCAGCAATACATTTTTGAAAAAAAAAGATATTAGCAGCAATACATTTAAAAAAAAAAATAATAAAAACCTGAAATACATTTTTTGAAGAAAATATTACCAGAAAAGCATTTTTGAAAAAACAATATTACCAACAGTAAAAATTTTGTCGGTATTAAATAACCATTCCAGGCTGATATACCGTAAAACAAACCAAACCAAACCATTCTTTCAGTTCATTGTTCTTTCTTCATGCCTAAAATGAAGCGAATGTTCCATAATCTGAAACTAGTTATTCATCCATGGATTTTGTGGGCTCTTGTATTACTTCATGTGATATTGATGACTTCACAGAACCGGAAAGACTTTTCAATGTTCATTATTAAATTACCATCTGTCAATGTTTTCAGTCCGTGTCGGAGAAACAAATTGGGCATTTTATGAAACGACTTTGCCCACCATTTTATTCATATATTAATGCATTTGCCTTTAAATAATTACTGTAGGCCCGAGTTATCATCTTCCTTACTTTATTTATTCACTCTCAATCAAGATCTAAGTTTCTCAAATTTTTTACCCTTGCGTAAACCCATAAAATAAATTGCATGTCTCAAGGGACTCCTGCGCAAAAACAAAATTATATCCAGTGTAACCCGGATATAAGAGAGTTGTCGGGACCGGAGAAGAAGTCTCTTATATGTGGGTTTATCTTATATCCGGGTTTAGTCTAATTTATATACATTAACACAGGCTCTAATTTGGGACCAGATAAAATCTCTCTTATATCCGGGTTTATTTTATATCCGACTCTCTTATATCCGGGTTAAACTGTAGCACATATTTCTTATTTTAATTGCATCCTAGTTCACGCGACAAATATCACAGTATATATTTTTGAATAACTGGTTTAAAGAAAAATTAATATTTCTTTATCAAATTTTTTAGTAATGCTAAATAAAATTCATACAGTTCGTTTATAATACTTTATTCACACACAAAAAAATTTCTAAAGTCAAACGTAAAAAATAAATACAGTGTAACCCGGATATAAGAGAGTTGGCGGGACCGGAGAAGAAGTCTCTTATATCCAGGGCTTTTCTCTTATATCCGGGTTTGGTCTATTTTGTTTAGGTAAGTAAGGCTCTAATTTGGGACCAGATAAAATATATCTTATATCCGGGTTTCTCTTATATCCGGGTTACACTGTATAAATAATCAATATTATATACCGATAATATAAATGTAAACAGAACAAAAACTGATAATTGCTGCAGCTGTTTGTTTTTTTTTTATCCTTTACTGGCAAAGACATAAAGTACATCAAGGCAAAATGTCCTGTGAACCAATAAATGGACTAAGAGCCATTTGATAAATTTCTCGTGGTATCCTTGGTCACCGTTTGCGGAACCTTAGCGTTCCGGAGAACCCGGGTTGAGAAACGCTGATCTAGATGATAGAGCCTAAGTTAGTTAATCTGCATAAACTTTTTTCAATAGCCGCATAGTATGAGCCTGGCGATGGCTACAAGTCGGTTCTGCATATCTTTCCTTTCTCTGAGAATGGTTGCCAACTACGATGAGGGTACCCAGATTCTCCTGCTAATTCACCCATAGTTGAGGTGTTGCAGAAGAGATAGCTTCATACCTTTCAAAAGGACAATTTTGGCGTAAATGGCTTACGGCAATATCACGTTGAAAGCCCAGTTCTCATTAGAATAACCGAAGTTAAGTGAGCCTGATAAGTATCTAGATGGGTGACCACTACGGAATAACCGGTGCTGTAAGCTTGGATGTTCCGGTGGTGTAATGGATAACGGCTCGTAATTGAAAATGGGAGAGGTAGGCGAGTTCCAGTTCCAGTCGAGCTCGATATATTCTCTTACACGCAGATACCAATTGGAAAGGCATGAACCCACCTGTTCTTACTTAAACAAGAAAACAATAAACAAAAACTTAAAATTCTTGAAGCTATATACAAAAAACAGTTGAAACCTAACCTGAACAAAATAAACTACGAAATCTCCACAAACATCCTTAAATGCCTATAATTGATAACAGAAGCCATTGGTTTATACCAACGGCTTCCCGTACTTAATACTTCTCGAATTCACTCACGCGTGGTCATGTGTGCTGTCACGAGGTGCGACGCGATTTTCGCTTCTACGTCTCGTATACACGCGTTAACCGTTAATGTGAAATTTTTCATGCAACAAAAACAAACTATCATTACTGTTTCGTCCGTGTATTGTTTGATATATTGAAAAGTAATTGTCATCTTTGATAATGTTTTATGTAAGCCGAAAGCTTAGATTGGATTTAAACATGTATCAATATGGTGATTTCCTTTTGTCTCTCAATGATAATATTATTAAGCTTATCAGACAATATGAAAGGAACTTACTTAAAATATATAGACAAAACTTGTCTATATTATTTAATGAAACATGCATGAATGAAAAATTGGTGCCTAAATATACACAATATATATATATATATATATATATATATATATATATATATATATATATATATATATATTCAAACATATATTGCTGGTAATATTTTTTGTTTTACAAAAATATATTGATGTTAATTTTTTTTACTATGAAAATATATTGCTGGTATTTTTACTATAAAGACCTCTTTTTAAATTTGTATTAGTATTTTGACCCCAGTTTGTGGGCTAACTATTTGCCCTCAGCAGGGATCCTAACAGGGGCTACCACCCCGGATTAGAAATTAAGAGTTGGTTCCAAAAACTGATAGAACAAATTGGGGGAATTTACCGATTAGCAGCAACTCAAGTTGTTCCCTTTGTCGTTAGCTCTCTCCGGTTTATACTAGGCAGACTCTATGCTTTGAAAGACGCCTGGGGAATACTTGACATCATTGGGAGTGATCGGGTAGGAGGAAAGCTTTAAAAAGCTCACGTGCGGTGGAAAGTGTTGCGTGTCTAAGATGCAAGGAAGAGCGGACAAGCGTCATTCAAAATGTCCTAAACCTCGTCCAGAAATAGTTGGAGAAACAATACAGTTTTTTACAGTCCACTTTGACATCAACGATGCTACAGCCTTTCATTCTCATCACGGAAGTATATGACGTACTAGACCTCCAAAACCTCCCACCTCCACTAGGTGTACTGGACCTTCAAAACGTCCCTCCTCCACGTGGTGTAGTGGACCTCCAAAACGTCCCTCCTCCACGAGGCGTACTGGACCTCCAAAACCTCCCTCTTCCACGAGGCGTACTGGACCTCCAAAACGTCCTTCCTCCACGAGGCGTACTGGACCTCCAAAACCACCCTCCTGTACGAGATGTACTGGCCCTCCAAAACCTCCCTCCTCCACGTGGCGTACTGGACCTCCAAAACCTCCCTCCTCCACGAGGCGTACTGGACCTCCAAAACCTCCCTCTTCCACGAGGCGTACTGGACCTCCAAAACCTCCCTCTTCCACGAGGCGTACTGGACCTCCAAAACTTCCTTCCTCCATGAGTCGTACTGGACCTCCAAAACCTCCCTCCTCCACGAGGTGTACTGGACCGCCAAAACCTCCCTCCACCACGATACATATGACCTGATATATTGTTTCTAAAATGCCGGCTACGCAGATGGAATTTGAGTTTAAGAAGGAGGAGGAAGTCACATAGAGCTAGGTCTGGAGATTAAGGGAGGTCGGGGTAGCAATTCAATACCAAAGTTGACTGCTTCAGCTATTGCGACCTGAGCAGTGTGAACGGCCGCGTTATACTGGATAAAATACACCTTCGCTCAGATTCGCTCTGCATTTTTCCATTTTCCAGGTAGGCTATCATGATTACGCCTTGAAAAACAAAAGCGATAACTTTGCCAACAGACACTGGCTGCTTGAAATACTTCGGGATGGAGAGCCAGAGTGTTTTCACTGTTTGCATTGAATCTTTGATTCAGGTTCGAAGTACAGAACCCAGGTTTCATCTTGAGTTACAAATCTTCGGTGGAAATTCTCAGGTTCAGACGGAAAGCGAGTCAGAAGTTTCCTGGAAATGTCAGCCCTTTCAGCTTCTGCTCTGCTGTCAGCATTTTTAGAGCCCATCTTGCAGACAGCTTGCTTATATCCAAGATCTCAGTTAAAAGAGTACGGAGCGAACCAGAATTAATGCCTATGGACTTAGCTATCTGCCGGACAGTAAGACCATGCGGTGAATGCCATCAACTTGTTAATCGGTGGCTGAGGATTTTGGACGACCTGTGATTTCCATATCTGGCTTAAATTGCGCAGCCCACTTCACGATTGCATAGGAAGGGGAGTCCGCAGCAAGTGTCTGCAACATGGACTGGTGGATTTCCCTAGGTGTTATACCTTTCTTTTGCAAATATACTTTATGACGGCTCGAGCGTCTGTTTTGTCCATTTTTAGATTTGTCCATTTTTAGATTTGTCGCACAACACTCACATTTGTATGGACTTAAACTGCGCATAGATTAAGACAAAAATCTGTTTTTTCTAGTTTTATAAGAATTGAGGTGTCACAACAAAAATATTCAGCTATGGCGCATTTTTCTGGGTGAGGCTTCGACCTTTTTTGAACGACCTTCGTAGATAAAACAATCATCATTTTGCCGAAGGACATTAGTCGCAGAGGATCAATAATAATAATAATAATAATAATAATAATAATAATAATAATGACAACACGATTAAACGGGAAAGTGCAATGGACTTAATATATGCAAATGTAAATAAAAAAAGAGAAACGTTTTTTTTCTAAAATGCTTCACTGTGAACGTCTATGCGCGACTGCATCTGTAGATAACTGCGTTTGCATGCTTGTGTCGTATCCGTTTGATCAACCCAAAACAGGATAATGGCGGAAGGCTCTTATTCACGAGAAGGAAAGAGATAATTCCCCAAAAAAGAAAATTATTTAACTTATCATTACGGAAGAGGGAAACGCAGTCAACTTAATCAACCGCTTGCAACACATTTTAGAGCAATCAACGATTTTTAATCAATGAACCCAGTAAGAGGAGAATTGCCTTCTTTGTTTCTCTTTATTATTTTGATTTTCGTTAAACACACTCCCTTTAATCAACTGTTATTTCGGTTCGGTATACTCTGTAAATGGCGCCGGTATCTTTGGTTCAAATTGAAAAAACGAAAATTATTTAAGATAAAGGATAAGCAGAAGTTATCAGCTTTTAGCGTGAATGTCACTCTTGCTGTAGTCAATTCCGGCATTTTTTTTCTCTAAATCAGATAATAAAAGGCATATAAGGAAAAAGACAAAATTGAATGCAACATTGAACGTACTTTAGCCATATAATAACTATTTATATACACATATTTTTATATTTTCTCTCGAAACACACGATATGTATACACACATACATATCTATCTATATAGACTTGTAGCCTGTTTGTTTGTCTTTTATCGAACTGCTCCTAGGGTTTTACAGATAGACCCTCATAACAATATATATTCTGATACTACATTACCCATGGTACTTGGATATGTATATTTCGTTTTGGTCAAAGAGGGTCCTCAGGGGTAAAAAAAAAAGAAAAAACACTGATTTTTTTTTTTTTTTTGATTTTAGCTATAAATTAAATTTAAATTTGAACACAGGAAATAATCATAGGGTACTTAGATGCATATATTTCGTTGTGATGAAAGCTGTTCATGGAGATGGGCGCAATACCCCTACTAATTTTACCCTTTGATGTAAATTAAATCTAAATTTGAACAAGGGAATGACCCCTATTCAAAATATAGGAAGAGAAAGTCAGAAGATGGAGGTTACTTCGGCATGATCATGTTCATTAAAGGGGATCCACGGGGGGGGGGGCGAAACACTCCCACTCAAATTTTTCCCGTTGAACTAAGTGAAATTTAAATTTGAACAAGAGAATGGCGCCTGGGGTACTTGGATAGGTATATTTCATTTAGATCAAAGGCGTACCGGGCCGGGGTGGGGTAGAAACCACCCGCTGAAAATTTTCTCCTTTGAATTCAATTAAATTTAAATTTGAACAAAGGAATGATTCCTATCCAAAATATAGGAGAAAGCCAAAATATAGAGGTCAAGTCGGCAAGATCAAAATGAGACAATATGAAAGTTAACCAAAAATCACCAATCAGTGGGGTATGCCTTACAATACATATTTGTTGCGACAATTCAACTGGCATATCAATGTTGTAATCTCCACACCAATTCATTCAATCAAGTATTGCATCAAATATGTATCAAAGGGGTCAGATAAAGCTGTTTTTGTACCCCCAACACTGAAAAGTTTTCCCTTTGATTTAAATTTAAAATTTGAACAAGGGAATGGCTCCTGTCTAAAATATAGGAGAAAGCCAAAAGATGATGGTGACATCGGCAAATTCATTGATTGATATTAAAAAGCGTAATTTTCCTTGACAAATTAAAACAATGTTGTAAAATCAATCATCATATTCTTACAAAAATTGTGTGACAGGAAACAAGGGGCGAGTAATTCGGCTAGTGTATATATATATATATATATATATATATATATATGTGTGTGTGTGTGTGTGTGTGTGTGATTCCAGTCGAGTTCATTACATTCTCTTACGTTCTAATGCCCTGGGAAAATGTATTAATCTATCTCTTCCTCCATCACGCCGCCAGCTATGAAGAAATATTAGGTTGGTGCAAAAATAATGACGTATTTATGTCTTTTTTGACGTATTTTTTAACGTCAAAAAACGACATTATTAAGTCATTATTTTTGCACCAACCTAATACCTGTGAATTGTGTCTTATAGCGAACGGTGGAGAAGGAAAACTCTTCGGAGAGTGGTATGTTGACCTCGTGGCATATGCACCAGTCCTCTATTTTCAGCTCTTCCAAAAATTGTGGTTGGTTCTGCACGAGCCCTCGCCACAACGATAATCAATAATATACGTAAGTGTGGATAATCTGGCTGTCAGTTCTAATCACAGCGCTGCTTGGCGCTCATACGTCTTTAAAACTACAGGATAGTCCAGTATATATATATATATATATATATATATATATATATATATATATATATATATATATATATATATAATGGACTCTCCCGTAGGTTTCGACTTATGAGGATCTGACAGCTTATTGAATCAGTTATGAAAGTTTGAGCTATAATCTTAAGTGGCATTTAAGACCAGATAGTGATTTACAAAGGAGGCCACATATGGTTTGTGACACTATTTAGGGTTGCGTGAGAAAAAAGAAAAAAAGGCGACAATTAAATTAGGTGACAAGAATCTATCACGAAAAGACGATGTTATTTTTTTTTTCTAACAAGGAAAAGTGGTAAAGATTTTATTTTCATTAGCGAAGAAAGTAAGGTCGCGGATCTGTTGCGTTTGATTTATGACGGCGCACCGAGTGGAAGGTGGCAGTCTGCCCATGGCAATGGTGAAAAATTCAAATTGGTCGGGTGGCCTGCAAGGCAGAATGCTAAGAGTTAAAAATTAATTGGGTCGCGAAAGAAAATGTCCGCTGGACCACCCAGAGTACCAGGAAGGAATGTTTAAGCCTTTGACTATCTGCAGAATATCATTTAAAAAAACGACACCTGTTTTATGTCGAAGCTGGCCATGATAGGAGAATTATTTTATCAGAACGAATAATTGGCCGTGGATATCGCCAGATGACCACCCACTTGTTTGGCGAAGGTCTCGAGTGATGAGTTACAGGTGACATTCAGATAAAATTGAGATTAAGAGACCACACTACGGGTCGTATTGGATTGTTGTCGGGCAGAAGAAAAGAAAGAAAAGAAAAAGAGAAAAAAAGGAAGATAATTTTTTTTTCTTTGAGCAAGATTTTTTTAAACCGAGGCTAGTCTAGCCACAACCACACTGCTGGGCGCCAATTGGCTGAATGGTGGCATGAGCGGTAGGCGAAGGTAATGATGTTAAGAAGGAGGGGAGGCCTGTTGACGCCCCCCTGAAGGGATCGGTGTGAGATGCCACTGTGATAGAGAGGGGAAACCCGTTGACACCCTCTAGGGTATGGGTGAGATACCAATATGAGAAAGGAAGAAATTGGGAGGACGAAAGACTTCCAAAAATGGAAATTAATAATTCTTCCTGACCGAAAACAAAGAAAAAACCCTTAATGCGGATTTAGAATTATCAAAGAACCTCAAACCCCGACAGGCCCACCCCGGTTTTGGTCGGCGTCCATATAAGCAGAGTCGCAACGAGTTGCGGCAGTTGAATTAAGGAGTTCAGTTGAGGCAAACACAGGAGTTGGTGTTAGTCAGACAGGCAGAGAGACAGCCTCGCAGAAAACTAAATGAAACGTCCACGCAATTCCGAACTCAAATCTAACCAAAAACAATTTATTTTTGAAGAACGACTTAGACTCACACCACCAAAACAAGTTTTACGAATATCACCTGAAGATACACCAAAAACCAGTTCCTTGAAAAAACAACTTAAGATATTAAGACTCGCCTAACAAACGCAAAGTGTCACGAATCAATATTAGCGGTTTGGGAGGAAGACGCAGTTCTGTATTCAGCAACCAGATATAAAATATTGTTATCCTTTTTTAACGCATTTGAACTTTTCGAGTTGTTACTTTATTTTCTTTTACATATACTTGTGCGGTATTACCCTTGTTCGGACTAAAAACACATTTTATATAGATATAACTAGCCACTGGAAATATCAACTGCAAAGCAGAACCTCTACCTCTACTTTGGTATATTATGCTTTGCTATGAATCCTTTACAGCAATTGCGGTGGGAACTATATGTATATTTTTTCTAGACAGTTAACTCGTACGCTGCCTTACTCTGTGTCGCTCGCCCTTGATGTGTCGTGTGAGTGTTAAATTCTCCAAGCCATCCTTTCTCATCATGTCTACAATAAAATTTCTCTTTCTGAATCTGAGCATAAGTGTTTATTTGTTTCTATTATTTTTTTTTCCTCAAGAGAAGCACATTTGTTTTCATCCAGCTTTCTCTTCATCTGTGAGCAGTTTGTCTTGCACTTACTTATATAGAAATGGATTCTTTTTTTTTTTTTGTTTCTAATTAAATTTCTGATTTTTGTTTTTAATGTTTTTTTTTCTTTTGGAACGCATTTTTTCTCTAATCCAAGGCGTGTTTGGATTTCAGTGTTGCATTTTCCACCTCAACATCCATAGCATTATTAAGGAAAAGGGATATACCGAGCTGATCACGCCTCTGATCTAACTCTCACAGCTCAACGGGGGGGGGGGTTATGGCTTGTATTATTCAATACTTCCAGGACAAAGCTAGTAAAGTCTCATTACTACTGAAAAGACTCTAAACTTGTTCCAATACTGATGAGTAGTGATAGAGTCTATGAAGTTCCGAATCCCGAATGGCTATCTCTTCTGAATTTTAATCCAAACCTCAAATAAAACAGGGGTATTCGTGCCATCGCTCAAGATGGTGGGAAAATGGTTGGTTCCTTGCACCGCCCTAGAATGTTCTTCTTCCTCCCATTCCCTATCTTTAGAAAATCCCTCAGATCGAAATTGGAGTAATGATGTCCAGATCTCCCTCCAGCCTACTCTGAGTACAAAAGCGCTTATTCAGGGTGATGAATTGTTTCCCATCCTGCAGCCTTATCCAACAGACGAAAGGTAGGAAAGACCCTTCCATATTCGCGATAGCAAACCATTTCCATTCAATTCGTGTTCCTTGTTAAGGAATAAGTTCCACCCAGACAGCTCAGAACCGTTACTTTGTGGAGCCAACTTCGGAGTAGATGCTTCCCTGACTACTACAATCTTAGTCCAGGGCAAACTCATATCTATCCTACATAACCTCATAATATACACTTGTTATTTAATCATTCCCCCCACCTCTGTTACGACATTAAACATCTATCTGGAGTGGACCTTTTTTTGTGAAATCAACGAATACTCGTTATCACTTTGGTAATGCCCGTTGTGGTAGAGACTTTGTTATTGCAGATACAACTATAGTAACGCCGTTGACCAATACTGCTGGCTGACGCCTTTGATTAACACTTGTACTAATAATACTTGCCCGATAATACACACTCGAATAGTAATTCGTATAGTGATCCCAATAGAGGATTAGTATAGTAGTAGAGTAGAGAATAGTGGTACGTATAGTACAGAGGATAGAGTAGAAATGGCGATCCGAATAGTAATACAGGATAGACTAGAAATAACGATCCGAATAGTAATAGAGGGTAGACTAGAAATGGCGATCCGAATAGTAATAGAGGATAGACTAGAAATGACGATCCGAATAGTAATACAGGATAGACTAGAAATGGCGATCTGAATAGTAATAGAGGATAGACTAGAAATGGCGATCCGAATAGTAATACAGGATAGACTAGAAATGGCGATCCGAATAATAATAGAGGATAGACTAGAAATAACGATCCGAATAGTAATAGAGGATAGACTAGAAATGGCGATCCGAATAGTAATAGAGGATAAACTAGAAATGGAAATCCTAATAGTAATACAGGATAGTCTAAAATTAACGATCATTTACTTACATGCGTTTCTTAACTCATTTAACTCATTCTTAATTAAATAATGAGATCGCTTGTATTTACTCACTGGCGATCTACGTTCAAACGCAAGTGTCAGCAGCGACACTTTATTCCTATATAACAACCTTGATTCTTGTATTAGTTGAACTAAAGTTAAAAATAAACAAGATTATACTGATATTCTATATGCAAAGATAATACAAACATGAGAATGTTTTTATTAGCATCAATCACAAAGGTCGACAGACTTGTATGTTATTTGCAAAATGTGAACAAGCTTATCTGAGGAGAATCTTGACAGCCACTTGCATCCGTAATGACATTGATAAAATGACAAACGAGAAAAAGACGCAAAGAGAATGTGAAATGCAAATTTTTGTAAACGCAAAGCCAAGGACTTGTTTACGCCGAAGAGAGTTAAAGAGGGAAATAATTTTTGATCGGTGGAACTGATATCAAATGCATTTTAATCTGCTGTATCAAAAGAAATGTGCTGAACATACAAAGGAACAGAAAATGTTAGACCTCTGGTAAAGGAGAAGACTGTAGACATTCAATATTATTGCATGCAGACATTTTAAGGAAAGAAAACATTAACCCATTTCTTCTTTATTTTATGTAAAATCACATCATTTTCCCCTATATATAAATATTTACTCTGTTCTGACTGTTGTCCTCATCTTTATTACCATATTCACGACGTTTCGACTGTTGTGCGCTCCGGCCTTCTTCTGGTGATATCTGTAGGCATTTCGAACACTACCGTCTATTTAGTCCAGTGGGGTGGGGATATTCGGGATCAGTCGACCATACTGTTCGTAACTGTCGATCTCTCTGCCTCGGCAGAGAGGAAGCCGGACGCGGCTTTGCTGCAGGGCAAAGTTTCGCCCGGGGAGGTAGACAGGGCCTGAACCCGTTTATACGGGTTGAAAAGGAATATTTTTGGTCGAGCCTACGGGCTCGGAGAACCCACGGTAAACACGGCCTTGTGCCACATACACCCCTCGTGGGGGGAATTTTAAATTTTATCATTAAATATTTGAGCTTTACAAATCTAACAAGATATTGGAATAACAATCCCGTGTATGAATTCGGGTCATTAAAGAAATAAGAGGGTACAAATGAAGATTCAAAATGTCGAGATGTTTCGTTTTAGTAAAGCAGACAGTTAAATACATGATGGTTTTTCCTCTCTCTCTCTCTCTCTCTCTCTATCCATCTCTCTCTGTCTCTCTCGTCTACAGTCGCTCTCTCACAGACGCGCCGTCGCCTCTCTCTGTCTTTTTCACAAATACTTTCATGGTAATTGCTCCGAAGAGCAGCATTCGCTGGTTCCCAGACTTCATGAATTCAAGCGTCCTACGAGGCTGGCATCCCGCTATTACCCTTCTCTGTCGAAACTCCTAAATGTAGCCGTTTCTTCTACTCCAATAGCTTCATGTCTCGCACCTCTCGCCTGTGGAACTCCCTTCCCTATTTCAGTTTCCCTGAGAGCTATAGTATCCAGCTATTCAAATGTAATGTCAATCGACATCTCCAGTTGCCTTGATCTATCCACTACCCTTCTCCTCATCATTTCCTCTATCACTCCTATCTGATCTTGCTCCAAATCTTCTGTAACCCCTTCCGTCCTAGTGGCTTCCCGCTTTGCTTGGGGTGAAACGCTTAAAAAAAAATTCTAGTGTGACATGTCTTTGGAGGCTTTAACTAATACCGATATTTCTACTCCAACAGTTTCTTTTCTCGCACTTCCCGTCTACGAACTCCCTTCCGTTTACTTGCTACCCTGATAAATGAAATCTTTAAATGCAACGCCAATTTCCATCTTATGAATTTTCTTGAATCCTTTTGTCCTTTCATCAATCCTACTCTATACTCAGTCATTTCTCTCACTTCCTGTAACCCTCTGCGTACTAGTGGCATTGCCACCTTGCTTGGGGTAAAAAAAATTAAATAATCTCCCTTGATATCGCAACTCTCGGAGTTTTGTTCTGTCTGTAGCCATCGATTGAACTCACATCTCTTTGTGTCAAGTCACTTTAAATCGACCAACGCTGTTATCCACTGGGTCATGTGTCCTTTAGAAAAATTTTGGGAGTTATAAAAGCTAAACTCACAGTAACCGTTTTTAACAGAGTACATATTACAACTTTTTGTTATCATTATTTTTTTTATAAAATCTAATAAAAATATCTATAATTTTAAAAAGGGATAATTACAATGAAATATGTTGAAAAAATTGTCTGTTTTTATCTGAATTCAAGAACATTAAAACAAGTGGTTACAGTTTATAATAAAAGATGGCATCACTTTTGACTGAAGTCAGGAGGATGAGAACAATCAACAGAAGACAAGCAAGAAGGAAAGATGTCGTTGGTAGTTTATTATCAATTTAGTCCCGAAGAGAAAGGGTAAGTTTGAATAAATGTTAAACTGGAAAATTCCAAGTTAATTTGGTTTCAGGACATAAATGGGCGGAAAAAAAGCTGGAGAAAAAAAACAGAGAGGTTAGCACAAAAAGGTAAGATGGAAAAATGCGAAAAATAAAATGGACGGGTGTTTCTGGAATAACAGCGTGTAATTTGAAAAGAAAAGAAAAATTTAAATAGCCGGACAGGCCTGTCTATTCAGAAAGCATCTAGTCGTAAGATATTAATACTCACATACTAATCTAATTTTTTGCTATCTTATCAAATTTTCCTTTCTCTACCCACATTTATGTTAAATTTAAATTAAGCGCAACTGACTAATGGATGAAAATTTTTGCAGATTTTGACGTCATTCTGTGTTTTTTCGTCTAAATCCGCGAATTTGTTTTACTCATGTTAATTCTCAAAAAGCTACTCAATAAAATTCATTATTTTTATATGTAATGTTGACTGTGTTAAATTATTCAACATTTTAACAAGAAAAAAAATCTCAAGTCGATGTTAAAAATGGTCGCCAAAATTGTTGATTTCTTTAAGAAGGATTGATCTATTATGACATGTCTCTAAATCTTATTTAGATACATTGTATTTATTTTCCTTTTTATCTAATTGAATTGTTCGCCTACATTGCATAGGGTCCATTATTGTACATAATTAGGTTACAGTAAAATGTGTATTTTATATGGATACTATATTATGAAATTTGAGATAGCAGAGATTCGTGGAGGATCAGATACTTGCACCGGCCCGGTATGTACAAATTGCACCAACTTTTAATAAGGGGCAAGTCAACCTAAGAAAAAATGTGGTAGGTTGTTCCCATTATAAGAACTTCATTTTGTTTCTTGGGGGTGCGTACGTTAGAGATGCAATTGGAGATATTTCAATTTGAAGTGTATATGTATTAGCTTGGTGCAAAAATAATGTCGTTTTCTCACATATGTTACTATGTGAGAAAACGACATTATTTTTGCACCAACCTAATATTAATTATTGAATATGTCGGGAACTAAATTATGTCGTTATTTCTCACTCAACGTGTTTAATAACAGTCAATGAGATATTTTTTGTCTTGTTTTCGACTCTGTCACTGCAGCATCTGAAGATATTTCCAAAAGTGTCTTCCTGAACAGGAATACCACCAATAACAACAAGGCTAAGTTTCAGTGAAAATCATCGTCATTTGCTAAAATCTTGAACGGTTTCGCGTGTTCTCCGTGCCAATAATCCCTCACTTGGTATTGGTCGATGATGTGCAGCATGATTTAAATTCAGAACCGTTCACAATCAACGATTATCGATCAACGCTTCTCGATCAAAAATTATGTTTTCTTAGCGGAACCGAGTCCCGTGAGGTCCTGTTACCTAAAGGCACGCTGTTCTTCCCATGGGTAACATTCGAACTGTTCTCTTCGTTGTATTCCACGTTCAGGTTGTCTAACCGTTCTCAAAGCCGATTTTTATGGCCCAAGAACTACTCAAGGTAGGGACTTCAGTCAGTCAGTTATGTACCATGCGTAATACATCTTTCGATACATGACTGACGAGGCAGATTTTTCTTTTTCGCCACAGTAATTTGCCATTTCTATCTGCTGTAGACCAGTAGTCATCGAAGGCTATAGAACCCGGTCTTTTCCTGTTATTTACCCATAGCTGGGGGAGAAGATAATGATTCATACCTTTCCCATTTTCATACATATTAGCACGTAAGTGAATGTAATGGATTTGACTAGAATTCGAACTCGACTCTCCGATTCTTTAATCCGAGCCGCTATCTCTACACTTAATGCAATTCTTGTAAAGACGTAACATAAAAAAGGAAGGATATAAGGATACGTAGGATAGAAAACTGTTGACTGTAGGCATTTAAACGATATTGTTCACCTAATACTGATCCCTAGAGTTCTTGAAGTTAGAGGTTTACTAAATTCGGTTGGTTTATGGACAATGGAATTGTAGATTTTGAGCATTCGTAGAATAGATAAACGTTTACCTCGGACATGAAGAGGTTATTTTTGTAGTTGTCTTGGGAGCATTCACTCAGGAATCTATTCCATGAAGCAGCAACTCTTGAGAAGAAGTTGCTCGAATGGAACTTACCCCTTACTAATGGAATACGGAGGGATTGTAAATTCCCACCACCGTTGTTCAACGTGTGAGGGTGTGAACTGGTGGCACTTGGGGATGTATCTAGACAGAACATTTTCCATTGAAAAAGTAAAGATAATCTTGCAACATAGCATATGCGGGAAAGGTGGAAAATAATCCATCACCTAAAAGGCCGTGTGAGCACATTTGGTCTCTGTCGAGGCTGGAGGTTAAGATTGTACTGATCGGAGATGCATCCTCTCAGCCGACTTTCCACAGATAGTGTTTCTTGTGTTTTGCCTTCACATGGTACTGCTGACTTTAAGAAAGTCATGAACCCACTCCTTTTCCTTCAGATATGGTTTACATGACAGAACAGTGCGTTTTCTCGCCTTAGATAGCATCCTTTCTAAAATGAGAGAACCTTCTGGATTCAGACGTGATGACGTCTTAGATTACACAGCCGCTCGGATAGAACTATCAGCGATGTCGATAAAGTTTAATAATGGATAAGTGTATTTTGTGAGAAGTGCATTAGGCTCTACATAAAAGTCCTATAGTATATTGTATAATGTTGTTTGCTTGTTTTTTTTTTGAAAAGCTTAAAAATGATGCCGAAATTGTACAAGACGCGACAGAAGTAGCTTCCAGAAATACATTCTGCATAATGGTAAATTATTAGTGGCACTGGTGTCTTCGTCCAGCTAATTTCTTACCATCATGTGGGAGGTATTTCTAGATGTTATATGGTGATTCATCTATGCACAAGACCGAAAAAAATATGCGCCCCCACTAAGGATCGAACTCACTACTCAGACGTAATTTTTCTAGCGATACAATATTGTTAATCATCACACCACGTCGACGTACCTTCTGGAATCTATATGAGGAAGGTATTTCTGCTGCACACTGTATTAAAGATATGATTTTTTTTTATAAAAAAATCAATTGCGCTGTTAAAAATAAATAATTCATACCAGCTTCTATTGTAGAAAAATATGCCTTGATTGTGGAAGAAATGAAATTGCCGATAAAAATTGATTTTTCATTTCTACAAAAGTAATTAACAACTGTAATGATAAATTGTTTTTTTTTCCTTTTTCTTCTTCTTGTAAAACACACATAAAGTTAAAATGGCTGGAGCCTTTTGTCTTTTACTAAAAAGGAATTTGCTGGGAAATTTATTAGACAATTAAATACAGGTTGATGGGAGTGAGCGAATTTTCCCTTCTTTCTTTGAACGTATAAAGTGAACAGAGAATAAAATTATGAAATTAAAATAAGAAGAATAATGAATAACTATAAATTATCCGACTATACTGTATCCTGAGTTTATGTGTGTTTTTATTAGGTTGGTGCAAAAATAATGACGTAATAATGTCGTTTTTTGACGTCAAAAAATACGTCAAAAACGACATTATTACGTCATTATTTTTGCACGAACCTAATAGTTCTCTGCCATAATTTGGCTTTGGGATGCAGAGATTGAACATAAACGTCCTAAAAATGCTGAGATCTCAACCATGAACTTGACCTCGTCTTATAAGCATAAATGAACTCATAAAAGTACGCACGCACGCATTCACACCTCTCAGAGATTACAGCTGCCAGTTGTGACGTTAATTACGCTCTTTTCTAAATATCGTTTACACAAGGACAGCGCGGATTATGACGACTATCGGCGCGGTGAGACAATTTCAATTTCTCGCCAAAGCAGTTATGAATCTATCTCGGCTGCCTAACCTCAGTTAGCAGGGTAAATATGGCTCTGGAGACCTAGGTGGCAACCAATTCATAAGAAGAAAAGACTCTGAAATGCAAACCGTAAATAAGGCAACGGAAAACCACTGCAATACCTTTGCCTAGAATCCATGAAAATTCAAAGATATTAAATAAAAGGAAGCTGTGGAGAGCCATTATCGCTTACCTCCTGAATGAATATATCTTATTAAAAATATAGAAGAAATATGTCAGTCACAAGAGATTATAGAGACTACAGAATTGCTTGATAATCCCTGTTACAGACACCTACTTAGACATGTTTGCGTTTCTTCAACACACCACAGTTAGCCTGTGCTTTATAGCAGAGTTATTCTAAGTGGTTTGTCGTTACAGTTTCTGGAAGAAAGCACAACATTTGAAGTAATAAATAACTGTATATTTATTGTATCCAAAATATAATTTTGGCACAAGGCCGAAATCGTGGGGCTGGTCGTAAATGACTATCTTAAACCTAGCTATTCTGATTTGCGGCCCATTCATTCATTACAATTTCTTCATTTACCACAATAATTCATTCATCGACATTCATCCGACATATAACACAATATCCTATATTCAAGAGGGTACTACTAAAACACCTATGATATAAAAAATTTCACAATACAGTGTATTCGGGCTAATATTGACAGTTTTTATTAAAACGAAACAAAGTGAATATCTAAGCTAAAAATCAATTTATTGGAGAAATAGAAAAGTCGCATCCAGGTTATAATAACCAAAAGAAAATTCACTTTTAAAAAAAAGAAACCCTCAGCATCTACCACGCCCTCGATCCGAATCTATGAATCTGGCACATGTGGCCTTGACAGAGTCACTTGCGAGAGCCTCAAACGCCTGCTTAATCTTGTCGATCTGCTGGCCCTTGGTGTTACAGGCAATGCGGTTGGTTTCTTCCTCAACTGTGCTCCCCACATATAATCCATGGGATTATAATCAGGAAATTAAGAGAACGAGTGAAATCATAAAAATTATCTAATAAAATCTTCTGACTTTTCCTGGAGGTGTTAACAGGTAGCTGAGTCTTGATGCCACTCATTGTCTTCCAGCAAACACCCTCTTCAACCAGGGCTTGACCATGGTGTCCAGTAACTCCACATAGACATCCGAATTGAGACTGAGATCTTGTTTAAAGATGTGAGATACACCCTCACTGGAGACACAGCCTAAAACCATCACAGTTTGGGGAAAATTCATGGCACAAGGAATGTGATATGGATTGTAGGCAAACCACTGTCGTTCTGGGTCCTTACAAAATTATTTTCATCAGAGAAGAATCAGATTGTCCCTGGTCCAACAGGATGTCTCACCTTATTCAGGAGTTTTTTTGCCTTTGCCAGATGGTTTTCTCGAACCTTATTTGTAAGAAGTTGACATTTACACCTCTTGTATGACTGGTAGTTTAGGTCGTCATTCAAGGCCATCTTTATGGTGGAAATTGAAACACCCATTTCCCGCGCCATAGACCACATTCCCTTGCCTGAGTTTGTTCCATCACTTTATCTTGCAATTGTTGGATGAATTCTGGTGTACGGAGGCAATTAGAAAGGCTGCCTTGTTATTTCCTAAAAGCCACGGTCTCGTTGCCATGGTTTCAGCTCTCCATTTCACGTCATATCGTTTTCACGGTGTTCAAACAGCATTCAGCATTTGTCATGATCGCGATATTTGATACCTGGCTCGAATCATCATCATGCAGGTCACTCTTGTCCAATATTGAGGCGGCAATTTTGACACCTTTAAAACTGTAGTGATTAGGTTTCACAATGATGCTCACTGTTTACAGATATTCCTAAACAATTTGAAAAATTAAAAACATTAATCTCTGTCAAATTTATCCCGACACACCTTGTATCTCCAAATATCTTATATTTTGCCCTATTTTTACGTTTTTTTTTTTTCAAATAGCGGAACTATGTGGTATAAAATGAGTGTGGTGGGGAGAAATGCAAAAACCCAAATATAAAATGCAACCAAATACTTAAAGTAAAAATTAAAATGTTTTAGTAAAAAACATCGACTGCACAGAAAAAATAAATGTGGCCGCTGTATTCTGTCGACTGGTAAAATCAAAATGCTCACTCGCTAAAGATGAAGGAAGAAGCGATAAATAACTGAACTGCATGCTCATAAGCTCGGTCACGATGATTTGTGATTTCGAGCTAATGCAATCAACAACAACTTCCGAACATTTTTTTTTTTTACCAAATTTCAAGAACAAGGCTTCTTCCATCTGGTGGTATAGTTTTTAGACACTCTCAAACTGAATTCAGATTTATCGTCATGTACCTCTATAAAAGAACGCACCCTGCACTATTATTAAAAAGGGTTTGAATTCGGAGTCTTGTTTCTCTTAAAGCGGCAAAGGAAACGGTAAATAAGGAATATGAATTCATTAAATCCATCTTAAATTCAAATTCGGACGATTATTTTCAAGAAAAGCATGAATACAATTACTTCTGTGCCTATTCTATAATCTTGGTAAACTGATTTGTGACTCGCACACCATGATGGGTGACTATATGGAGGGCTATAAAAATTGAGGAACCACACGCTCGTGGCAAGGAAATATAACCAAGTAGAAAAGGAATGCTACTATTATAATCAAGCATCAGTCAGTTATGTGCCATGAGTGATACACGCTTAGGCGATCATGTATCTTTCGATACATGACCGACGAGGCAGATTTTTTCCCGCAGTACGTTACCGTTTCTTTCTTCGGTAGAACAGTTGACATTGAAGGCTATAGAACCCGGTCTGTCCTGACATTTACCTACAGTTGGGGGGTGGGAGAAGAAGAGGGATCATAAGTTTCCTAGGAGTATTAGCACATTAGTGAATTTCAGTCAGTTATGTGCCGTGCGTGATACATGCTTAGGCGATCATGTATCTTTCGATGCATGACTGACGAGGCAGATTTATTCCCCGCTGTAGATTGCCATTTCTTTCTGCGGTAGACCAACTGCCATTCAAGTCTATAGAAACAGGTCTGTCCTGCCATTTACCTACAGTTGGGGGGGGAGAAGAAGAGGATCTATAACTTTCCTAAAAGTATTAGCACAGAAGTGAATTTCAGTCAGTTATGTGCTGTGCGTGATATACGCTTAGGCGATCATGTATCTTTCGATACATGACCGACGAGGCAGATTTTTTCCCGCAGTAGGTTACCGTTTCTTTCTTCGGTAGATCAGTTGACATCCAAAGCTATAGAACTCGGTCTATCTTGCTATTTAACCATAAGGTATTAGCATGTAAATGAATTAGACTGGAATTCGAACTAGAATCTCCGATTCATCAATCCGAGAAGGCTATCAATTACTCCACCATAGCTCAACCATAAAATTTGTAATAACCAACATTATTTATATATATATATATATATATATATATATATATATATATATATATATATATATATATATATATTGTATATCAACAACAGTATTGGAGGACATTGAATGACAAAGTGTAAAAAGTTTACTTGTAACGCATTTCGTCCTTCAGGACTTCATCAGATTAAATTTTTATGTTGTTAGGACTACGCATATGCACGATCAAGGTGTGCTGGGAATTGAGAATTTTGCTTTTTTTATCTAGCCCAATTCATTTAGAGTCTTTTTTTTTCTTTTTCTTTCCATCACTTTTGTACGTAGCTATTCCAGACTGTGGAAATGTTGTCAGAGCCAGATCGCAAATTTATTGCAATCATAAGCAAAACGTTTCCAAGTTCACCAAAGGTTTCATTCAAGGCAACATCACTGCTACTATAGAAGCATACAACGAAAATACGTTACCACTGAGACACTTAAATGCACTAAAAAAAAAAACTAGTCAAATATCAGAAAAGTCACATCACTCCCTCTTACAAGGGAGGTGGATTGCGATCATGAACAAAAAATGCATGAACATAAAACAAATTAATTCCCTCCTCAACGATACCGACACATACGAAAAAGTAAACGAACAAAAAATAAATACTTCACAAGGAAATCAGAAAACTAATTAAATATGAAAATAAATCGTGTCAAACATTCTTAGAATATCACCCAAGAATGCCCAAACTCTACGGTTTCTCTAAATCCCACAAAACACGTTTCCCAGTGTTCCCTATTATCTCAGGAATAAACTTTCAAAACCCATAACAAAAATTCTAAACACTCTCCTTGGAACAATCAGTTCATCACACAAAAAAAACTCAGTCAGCCTCGTTGAAAAAGTAAGGGAAATGAACATGAACGACAAACATATGGCCAGTCTAGATATAATATCCATTTACACCTAAATCTAAATCTAAAAATGCCTAAGTTCCCTATAAAATCATCTAACACAATCAAAGATAAAGCCCTCTCTACACCACAGATAAAATAATAAAAACTGTGCCGACACATCACCAATAAATGCTGCTTCATATGCAATCATGATTGTTACAAAAAAAAAAAAAAAAAAGGTTTGGATTACCAATGAAATCGCATCTCAGTGGAGTGATTCCATGTATCTTCTTTCTCGAATCCGATCTTTTCCAAAACATTTTACCCACACAATCAACATACATTGATGATGCTCTACTTATATATCCTCTTGATACTGATTTACCTGACATTGTAGATCAACTAAACAAAGTCGAAAACACAATAGAATGGAAGAACATAATTCCTTAACCTTCCTAGATATCAAATGTCCACCGGAAATCAAACAAGAAAAGGGACCTAATAAATTTATATCCTCGTCATAACAACAAATTAAAATCCGATATAATCATTGTATTCTACGTAAGAGCACTAAGAATATGCAGCCCCGATTATTTACAAGAAGAGGAGAAATATATTGAAAATACTTTCAAACTTCTCCAGTACCCTAATTAATTTATATTCAATGCGAAACAAAATACCTAAAAAATATTCCGAAACAAAAAACGGCCCCTCCTGAGAAACCGAACGAATCAAAAAAAAATAATAATATCCTCCCTGCTAACTCTATCACATCTACAATCGTAAAGAATCTATTTAAACTCAGCAGAAAATTTGTTACTACTACATCCAAAACACTAAAACTTAGTCAATACTAAAGATAATAAGCTAAAACGTAAAGGAGTTTACTCCATCTCCTGTAATAATTGTCACAAAATGTACATTGTAGAACCCTCAATGTATCTAAATAAAAGATTATATGAATACAAAAGGGATATTTTACAAAATAATATGTCAAATGCGTAAAACAAATGTTACTCTGGTCAAAACAGAAATAATTCATTACGATGTAAATGTCTGGAGAGTGCCTTAATCGCAAGGTCATCTTCAGTAAATTTGCGCTCTGGCTTCTACATTTCACTATTCATGGCTGATCTTCTAATATCACAATGTCGAATACATACTTACAAAAGCGATAAAAAGAAAAGACTCTAAATGAATTCGGTTAGGTAAAAAAAAAACTGAAATTCCCATCACCCCTCTGTCGTGCACATGTGTAATTCTACCAACATAACAAATTAGTTTGATGGCGTCCTGAATGAAGATATACGTTTCAAGTAAACATTTTCCACTTTATCACACAATTTCCCCTATATATATATATATATATATATATATATATATATATATATATATATAGAGAGAGAGAGAGAGATAGATAGATAGATAGATAGATAGATAGATAGATAGATAGCTGGGAGGCACGGTGGATAGCGGCACGGATTGAGGAATGGAGGAGCTGAGTCCGAATTCCAGTGGAATTCAATACATTCACTTACGTGCTAATAATTTTCTCCTTCTCCCTCCAGCTATCAAGGCAACTGGAGATGTCGATTGACATTACACTTGAATAGCAGGACAAACTGGGTTGTCAACTGGTCTAGGAGATGGACAACTCTGAATTGTCTGTGGAGGTTCGTTTGGGGACCTTGCGGCACATACTACACCAGGTCTCTAAATCCAAACCTTGAAATATATATATATATATATATATATATATATATATATGTGTGTGTGTGTATGTGTGTGTGTGTGTGTGTGTTTGTGAGTGAGTGAATAAAGTAAATTTATTATAGCCGACATAGTTCGTCCTCTGGTAAAATGCATGCGTGGGCAAAACGTTTCGCCAAAGATAAGTTTTCCTTTTGACTTTATTCATAGTGTCCTTTTACATATGTACTCTATCTGATTTTTTCACACACACACACACACAAGCACATATATATATATATATATATATATATATATATATATATATATATATATATATATATATATATATATTTAAGCATTTCACCCCAAGCAAGGCGGGAAGCCACTAGGACGCAAGGGGTTACAGAAAATTTAGAGCAAGATCAGATAGGAGTGATAGAAGAAAGGATGAGGATAGTGGATAGATCAAGGCAACTGGAGATGTCGATTGACATTACACTTGAATAGCTGGAGATTATAGCTCTCAGGGAAACAGGAATAGGGAAGGAAGTTCCACAGGCGAGAGGTGCGAGACATGAAACTATTGGAGTAGAAGAGACGGCTAAATTTAAGAGTTTCGACAGTGAATGGGTGAGAGCGGGATGCCAGCCTCGTATGGCGCTTGAACTCATGACGTCTGGGAACCAGCGAATGTAGCTCACCGGAGCAATTTCCATGGAAGTATTTGTAGAACAGACAGAGGGAGGCGACGGCGCGTCTGTGAGAAAGTGACTGTAGACGAGACGCCAGCGCAGGGCCAACTACATTGCATATCCGCCTCTGGAGCCTATCAAGAACCCCGAGGCAAACAGAAGGGGCACCAGACAATATATGGCATCAATACTCTATGCAAGGGCAAATTGTTGATTTGTAGATCTGGAGAAAAACTTCCTGGCGCCGCTCAGGGAGCCAACTTTCCTTACAGTGGACGAAGCAATTGACTCAATGTATTTATTCCATCTGAGGTCAGCAGTCAACGTGAAACCGAGAAGCCGCACAGAGTTGCTCTCGAGAAGTTGAGCGTCAGACATTCTAATGGAGGGAAGGGAAGGATCTCTGTGGTGATTAATAAAGAGCTGTTTTTTCTTAGAAGCGTTGAAGTTGACCAGCCAATTCTTGCCCCAGTTCACAATCGATTGGAGGTCTTTTTTGAGACGCACGGTCAGGTGAGTTTTTGTCAGAGAGACTATATTTGTTTTTGAGGCTGGAATAAATTGTGGTGTCATCCGCGTAGATGCCAAATTGGGAAGTTATGGCGTCAGGAAGGTCATTTATGTAGATAAGAAATAGAGTGGGGCCTAAGCTGGAGCCTTGAGGAACACCTGCGTTATGAGGATAAAATCACATTAGATAAATAATAGTTTTCTATTTGTTCCTTATCTTATAAACGAAGCTGAGCAGATATGAAATTTTGAGAAACTGACGAGAAGATACTGTTCAGCTTTGCATGATCGGAAATTTTCTTCGCAACTTAGTCGGTTAAAACACTTCAGATCTAACGATGTTTCCCTCTGTCCAGGGATAGGGGATCTGGTTGGAATTTTGTCGGGGGGGGGGCATATTTTTCTTTAATAAGTTTCTTGTTTTTCTTTAGTGTCCTTTCTGACCCGCTCTGTCAAGACTGTGTCATGTTAAGCTTGTGAGCGACTGAAATTGTATCCTCTCATCTAGTGGAAGGTCAATTTCATTATGCTAACACCCAAATTATTCTTGAGCTCGGAACTGTAATAATTTAACCCCAAAATGCAGAAATTCAGTAACGGTGTTTCAAAATGTAAAAATTACGCATGTTTTGGAAACTAAATGAATTAATTTGGTAATAATTTATTTTCTAAATTAATTTATTGTAATTTCCATTTTGTTAACAACATTTTTTTACCTGAAAAAATAATTCGTTCCGTTGTATTAGGCTGGTGCAAAAATAATGTTGTTTTCTCATATATGTTACTATGTGAGAAAACGACATTATTTTTGCACCAACCTAATAGTTACCTTACGCTTTTACAGTTCTCTACAAGGCATTTCCTTTTTCTCTCTGCTTTCAAATTTGTTGGACTAAGACATCCTTGGCATAAGGCCATATTTATAAAGCAAAATGAAAGTAGTAACCTTAGTTAAACTAAAGCAAATCTTGTCGAATGGCAAATACTTGGAGTCCTATGCCATAGTCACGACATCATATGTCGTTAAATATGCGGTTTGAACTGGTATTTTTCAACTTCGGTTTCGTTGTTTTTAAACTGACCGTATCGGCTGTATCGATGCGTTAGTCTCCAAGGATACACCTTCCAGGAAAATACATCAAAGTAACACTGTCCCTTTTTCTAACTGAAAGTTAAATCAGCCGTCTTTTCAATACGAGGAAGTTATTTTCTATTATTTAATAACACGCGATCTATGGTTTGTATTGTCGACTGGCACCCCTTTTGATCAAAAAGAAATATACTTATCCAAGTATCCTGAGTAATGTATTAGGTTGGTGCAAAAATAAGGACGTACTAATGTCGTTTTTTGACGTTAAAAATACGTAAAAAAAACGACATTAGTACGTCATTATTTTTGCACCAACCTATTAGTTTTAGAATATATGAGGTTATGACGGTCTACCTGCAACATCCTAGGAAGAGTTCCACAATAAACAGACTGGCGGAGTCCATAATAATCATATATATATATATATATATATATATATATATATATATATATATATATAGTGGTGTTGCATAAGTGATCGTACACATGAAAATATTTCATATTTTTATTTGTAACATTAACAAAACGGTAATATATCTACTGTATTAGATTGCCTACGAAAAATAATATTCCATGTTTAATATAGCAATACAATGTAACTCGGATATAAGAGTGTTGTCAAGATCGGTGAAGAAGTTTCTTATATCCGGGTTTCTCTTATATCCGGGTTACACTGTATTTAAATTTTTAGGGGTTTAAAAAATGATCGTGCAGCAGAACAAAAACATGTTTTCTCCATTTAATATTTGTAGCAAAGCCCATATTAAGCTCAACAGCAACCAATCTCTTCCTGTGATCTTTAATTAACGATTCGTATACTTTAGTAGGTATTTTGTCCCATTCTTCCTGAGTAATTGTCTTCAGGTTTTTGATGTTCGTTGGACCTCTATCACGGATCTTATTTTTCAAAAACTGCCATAAATTCTCTATTGGATTCAAATCCAGCGACTGCCTAGGCCATTGTAAGATTTTAACGTTGTTATTAGCAAAGCCATTTCTTCGTACTTTTAGCAGTATGCTTGGAATCATTGTCCTGCTCGAAGATTCAGTCAGGAAGAAGCCCAAGATTCTCTACAGAAAGTGATAAATTTTCGCTTTGGCTTTGTTAATATTTTTCTGCATTCATTCTACCGTCTATAATTGCTAGTTTATCAACACCTCGCATCGAAAAGCAGACTCAAACCATAATACTACCCCCCACCAAATTTGACAGTTGGTATGGTATTCTTGGGTACGTATGCTTCGCCGTCTTTCCTCCATACATGAATCAGGGAATTGCGACCGAACAACTCAATTATACTCTCATCTGTCCAAAGAACCCTTTCCCAATAAGAATTTTCCTTACCTTTGCTCCGTCGCAAATTTCAACCTGGCATCTCTATGCCGTTTCAGAAGGAGTGGTGTCTTTCTTGGGGAGCGCACATTTATACCGCCTCTGCGTAGTTCATTACTAATCGTTTGCTTAGTTACGTTAAATCCTGACTCAGATCATTCTGAAAAGCTTGTCTGATCGCCATTGGGTTATTTGGGACCTGTCGCATCAACTTTCTTCGTAATCTGGGAGAGACCAACATGGGAGCACCAGGTCCACTAGCACGCAATGGGTTACAGAAAGTGAGAGCAAGAGTAAAGAGGGGTGTTTGAGGAAAAAATAAAGAGAACGCCGGGGATCAACATCAAGGCACCGGAAGATGTCGATTGACATTATATTTAAATATTGAAGATTATAGCTATTAGGGAATAAAATAATAAGAAGGGACTTCCAGTGTCGGGAAGTGCAACATAAGAAGTTGTTGGTATAGAAGAGACGGCTACATTTAAGAGTTTCGAAAAAAAAAATTACGGAAAATGTTTCTCACCTTTACTAACTGTTGTTCATTTTCCCAGAATTCCTTCTGTTGAACCATATTTCTGTTACTTCAAGTCTATTATTCGTTTTTGAGGAGATTGTCCGACATTAACTGCTATACAACAGGACAGCTTTCACGTAGCAGTTTTGTACGCTTTTTTTTTTTCTAACTAAAGTTATTACGTTGGTGCAAAAATAATATCGTTTTTTGACGTTAAAAAATACGTCAAAAACGATATTATTTTTGCACCAACCTAATAATATTAAGTGCTCATGTCTAGATAAATGTTCAATACCTACACTGAAGTACTTACTGTTCAATTGTATTTCTTAAAGTTCAACCTAAAGTGAACGTAGTCAAGTTTATATTAATAAAGCTCACATTTTAAATTACGTATTAAAGTTCACATCGCAAAGTTTATAATCAACTCCACGTATTAAAGTTAATATTGAAATATGTCTTGAAATTCATATTAAAGGGTACGTCTGAATATTTATATTAAACTGCTTGAAATTAATGCTTTCTCGTCGTTTTTTTTTCTTTTTTTAGTTTTGTTTTTTTTTGTTTTTTGTTTTGTTTTGTTTTGTTTTGTTTTGTTTTTCTATGACATTAAAAGTAGACAGTGTATTGTTGCCAATCTTAGCCGAACGTATTATTTCTGTCGTGAAACGTTTTTGGAGCAGCAATCATTAGACACTATAGTGAACGGATAAATTGATCTCAATCGATTTTGAAATAGTTTCCATATTGTCCAGAGTGCTGTGCATTGCCAATGATATGATCTACCATTTTCAGTGACTTAAAAGTCTTGTGGAAATTCTTAAGCCATAATCATTTTCTTGAAGCCTGTATTTATCGCAAATAAGATAACTTCTTTAAGAATTCTAAAAATTGAGAAAAAAAAAATGCCCAAAATAATTACTCAAGCCATGAGAGTGAAAGCTGTATATTTTATAGCCAGAGTTTATTCACAGAACACAAATGGGGATAGAAAAAATATTTCTTTTAGGTTTTATTTTTCGATATTTTTTATCTAATGTTCGTTTCTGCTGCTTGTTAATTACAATATCGAAAGAAATGAAGCCAAAAAATGTGTCCGTCAAAAATAAATAGAAGCTGTGAGTTGTTGTTGTTGTCGGCCGACATTTAGTTGTTCGCCAAGTTGTGTGCGTGTAAAGAAGTGGGGAGGGGTCAACTAAAGGCTCCACCCTGTGAATGACAAAGCTTGTTATCAAAAAGAGAGAGAGAGCGAGAGAGAGAGAGAGAGAGAGAGAGACGAAGATGAAAAAGAGGCAACAGAAAACAAGATTAAAAATTAAAGAGAAAATTTGAAAACATATTATTAAAAAAAAAAAAGAAACGTAATAAGCGTTTCATTTTAAAATAAAGACTAAAGATAAGATAAGAATAATGAAGATCGAACGATGAGGGAGAAGAAGATGGAAGAGAAACGGAAGGACGCCAGAAACAAAAATGGAAAATGGTATTGATGAAAATATATGAGTAAAATGCAGAAGGAATTTTCAAAACCGAAATGATGTACGGAAAGATGGGAATTAATGAGCAAACAACAAGAAAAACAACATCAATAATAATAATAATAATAATAATAATAATAATAATAATAATAATAATGTTAAATATGGAATGGAAGAAAGAGACTTTTGAATTAAATGATTTTCAAATAAAATTTAATGCAGTATCAATACATGAAAAATAGAACATTGTGAGTAAAAGAACGAAGCGGAATGAAAAAAAGAAAATGAGGTGAGAAAATTAAACAAAGGGAATAAAAAGGAGATACGAGCAGTTAGAGTAAAGAGAACAATTTGAAAGAGGATAATTACAATCGGTAATTAAAAGAAAGAAAGAAAAAAGATATGAACGTGTAGAAACAAAAGAAAGAAAGAAAGAAAGAAAGAAAGAAGGAAAGAAAGAAAGAAAGAAGGATATGAATGCGTTGAAACAAAAGAAAGAAAGAAAGAAAGAAAGAAAGAAAGAAAGAAAGTGTTGAGGTGGAAATGAAAGGGAATAATAAGCTGCAGAGGGATAAAATTGCAAATAAGAAAGAAAGAAAGAAAGAAAGAAAGAAAGATATGAATGTGTTGAAACAAAACAAAGAAAGAAAGAAAGAAAGAAAGAAAGAAAGAAAGAAAGATATGAATGTGTTGAAACAAAAGAAAGAAAGAAAGAAAGAAAGATATGAATGTGTTGAAACAAAAGAAAGAAAGAAAGAAAGAAAGAAAGAAAGAAAGAAAGAAAGAAAGAAAGAAAGAAAGTGTTGAGGTGCAAATGAAAGAGAGTAATAAGCTGCAGAGGGATAAAATTGCAAATAAGAAAGAAAGAAAGAAAGAAGGATATGAATGTGTTGAAACAAAAGAAAAAAAGAAAGAAAGAAAGAAAGAAAGAATAAAAAAAAGAAAGTGTTAAGGTGGAAATAAAAGAGAGTAATAAGCTGCAGAGGGACAAAATTGCAAATAAGAAAGAAAGAAAGAAGCGGGGGAAAATAGACATAAAATTACTACTGGAAAGGGAAGAAGAAGAAGAAGAATCGTAAAAGAATGACGATGGCTACAAATGAAAAACACAAGAGAAATTAGGAAGGCGAATGAAAAAGTATATTGAAAGAAAGAAAAATGTTCCTTAAAGAGTTTTGTAAGTAGAAGAAAGAGAAAATAAAAAGAAAAGTAAAGAGAAAGAGAGAAAGACGAGAAAAGCGGAAAAAAAGCAAAGTGGATGGTGAAAATCAGATACAAACAGCAATAGTGAAGAAAATCATTTCAAATAGGATAATGTAAAGAAAGAAAGAAAGAAAGAAAGAAAGAAATTAATATGTGGGAACTAATGAGAGAATGAAATGAACGTATAGAAATAAAAGAAAACAAATAAGAAAGAAACGAAAGTGTGAAAACGATAAAAGAAAGAAAGAAAGAAAGCAAATACGGATGAGAAAGTAAAAAAGACAAATGAAAATAAAGGAACAAAGAATCAAAATGACGTCCAGAAAACAATTCAGAAAAAAAGAAAGCGAAACATGAAAGAATACCAGATGAAAAGAAAGGAAAACAAAAAACAAACAACTACAACTTCATTAGAACATCGGAACGGCTTCTTGAATGAAGTGGTGTGCGCGAAGTAATAGTGTGTAGAGACGTTAGGTCTTCCAGAAATAACATTTTGATTATCCGCCCATCAGGCAAGTAGGCTATTAAGTGAAGGCCGTCACTTTGTGTCGGTGGAGGGTGGCGACTGTCTCGTAAGGAATGGAACTGAATGAGACTAAGACAGAGCCGTTGGCTTGAAAACGGGTACCGATTAATGACACGCTCTGTCAGTGTTTAAGATAACAAAACGGGGTATCATTGTTCTCTGGTGGCGATGATGAGACAGGAAATGGGGTAGCAGAAATAAGGGGGGGAGGGCGAAACGAATGTGGGATTTCTTAGTAGAGTAGCTGTTTTAATCAAGGCGATTTTCACATCTCTGGTCGAAAATGAGCGGGAGCTGCCTTTGATGATGACCTAATCGAAATGGCTGGATATTTGATGGTATTTAAGTCCCGTGAGTACAGGACAGGGACACTCAAATCAAACAGGTACAGAAATTTCAATATCTTGAAAGTGTTCTGAAAGAGGAGTGTGATACTGTGAGCCGAGGATCTACAGGGATGGTCAAAGTATTAAGAGGCCTGAAAGTTCCGTTCGAAACAAAGAAAAGAGTACTGAACTGCAACATGATATCTGTCCGCCTGTATGATAGCAAATGCTGGACAATTTCCTCAAAGATGAAGAAAAGACACGAAGCAACAGAAGTGAGCAACGATAGGGTTTTGGAGGGAATGGAAACGAAGAGGAAACATATACTAAGCATCAGGAAGAGGCAGTTAAAATTTCTGGGGCACGTAATAAGGAAGGAGGGCTTGGAAAATCTGATACTCACAGGACGGATAGAGGGAAAGAGGGATAAGGGGAAGCAACGCGTGACATACTTAAGAGGCTTGAGCAAGTGGATGGTCTGGGAGAAATAACAAAAAGAGAAGAGCTACAAAGGACAGGAAGAGGTGGAGGCCCATGATCGCATACGTCCTGAAAGGGCACGGCATATAAAACAAAGAATATCGATGATGTAGCGATCAAAAAGGGGTGACGTTCTCAGTATGCCTTCCAGTTGATGAAAAAACTAACACCACCAAAACCAACCCCCGCTAAAAAATGGCCGAAAACTATTAGGACAATGGGTGTCTTTTTTATACTACCTCCTCCCATCCAATGGAAAAATGTAAGAACGCTGGAAAAAAAAATAAATAAAGGTCTTTAAAATACACCCGTTCAACATAGCGTATAAATCACACGTGGTCTCGGTTCTACACATATGTGCCTGGACAAGCGTCTACAAGTGGGATTGGCATGTATGTGCGTTTGTGTGCGCATGCGTGTATGTGTGTAATCTTTACTTTATTTGATCTCAGTGGAAACGGGGCGAGCAATAACTGTGCATTATAAACAATAAAACCTAGATGAGATATTCCTAGATATGAACAGGGGGATGAAAACACTCTACACCCATAGATTAAATAACGAATGCTGTTCGAAACTCTGTCGGTTACCCCGATCGGCATGCACGTGATGAAGCCAACGATGAACCCAATAACCGAAATGTTATCATAGCAAGAAAAAAGATTTGACAATAATCCGTATGCAATTTTTAACTAATTAATTTACCTTTAGAAACCCGACGTTGTTTCTTATTGCTATAAACGTTTGCTGTAATTGTTTCTCGAGGCTTAATGGTAATTGTATGGAAGGTGGTTTCCTATATTAAATGGAATACAGGTTCGATTACTTTCGAGAAATAGGCTTTACTTAGTAAAATCTTTATGTCTGTAATTATATTTTTCAATTATTTCTCAATTGTCTCTCAAAAATATGGTCGAAGAAGCGGTCCATTTGCCATACGTGCCTGACGACTTGGGAAATCATGAAACTTTAAGTTGCACTAAAAAAGTAGGTATATGTGTATTTATTAAAATATACTTCATAACTCTGTTTAACTGCACTGTGCAGTGTTTGGTTTGGACTATAAATTAAATAAATACTTATTTACTTATCTGCGTATACACGCTATCGCACACACATACAGTTGCTAATATCTCGTTTTTTTAGTTTATATTCACACTTATATATATATATGTACGCACACACACACACACACATATATATATATATATACATTAAGAAATGGACAAAGTCCGATAATTTATTTATTAAAGACATTTTTTATGTTTAACGTTCTTTTTATAGATACAAGTATTTTAAGTAAATGTTCTGTTTATAATAAACAGTATTAAATAACATTTATCGGCCTGAATGTCCGAGAAATTTTCATAGAAAATATTCGTCCTTTGACAGGATTCGAACCTGCATCCTATACGGAACCGTCATTTACGCTGACGTGCCTTAACCGACTTGGCCACAAAGGAACGTTCAGCAGGCAAGGTCGAATTTACTGCTTATAAACTTCAATCTTCCATGAATCTCGTACAAAGGACGAATATTTTCTATAATTTTTTTTATAAATAAGATATATTAAGAACGCTACAGTCTTAAGAAAATAAAATTTCGAGGAATAATGAATTTTTACAAGAATTATTTTCATTTTTAATAAGAACATGTTATTCAGTTTCAAATCTATTAATATTCTGTATTAAATTCAGCCTTTTAGATGATATTATTATCAACTGAAAACTAGATTTATTCATCATTAATGGAAAAGCTTAATAAAAATCCTCAAACACCAATATTTTTTTTAAGAATTTTGATTTTTTAATTGTGTGTATATAAACGTGGACATTTTTGGAAGTAAGGGCGTCCATACATAATATTATCAGGAATTAAGAGTGATAATTATAGTAAATTTTAAGTCAATATTCATAAAATTCATTAGATTCATGAGGTTTTAAGATAACTGATAAATTAAAAATTATATAAAATAATGCTGCTCGCGTCTTTTTCTTCATTTATGTTTTACAGATAAAGTCTCCGTAGAACAACATTAGACATGTCATCAAGCTGTCAATACGTCAAAACAGATACTGTTCGGTTAAAAAATGCATTTCTGCGATATTTTAAAATAAAAGTAAACGATATCTGTTTCAAATCAGATTCATTATTCTTAAAATCAACTAATATTTCTCAAATACAGTTTCAAAAAAGAAGATTTTTTTTATAAAAGAAAATTACATTGCGATGAAGGACTTTACAAAGGGCGTTAATCAGCTATTTTAGCAAAAAAACAAAAAGAAAAAATTATTTCCAGTCAAGTTTCGGCATTGTTTTTGATAATTGGAAATTTTTAACTTAATCTGTTACCTTGAAAGGAAAACTAAAATAAAAGCTTCAAGAAGAATTTTGATTTTTTAATTCATTTTATACCCTAGCTATCGCTATATATATATATATATATATATATATATATATATATATATATATATATATATATAGTGGTTGGCAGTTTTTTTCTGCATTAGTTTTTTATTTAGTTGACAAGTGGGAGAACAACATTTTGGGTTGAATATCCCAAAATGTTCTCATGCAACATTGATAATACTTGATACTGAATAGTGTCTCTTCAGCTGGAGTAAATTTCAAATCCAGCAAACGTTAATGGTCTCATTATGAAAACCAACAACTCTTTGACTACAGTATCCGGAAAGTTCTTCATTGCTTCCCCATTTTTGCGCACACGGGTAGATCTATCACACCGTTCAGATGACGCCTACTACAAGAGAGAAGGACCATTGCTGAAAAAGCTTTTTTATGGATATTAAATTGGCAGTATGATTTTATAAGTGAGAATATAAAATGAAGTGTATTAGATAATAATAATAATAATAATAATAATAATAATAATAATAATAATAATAATCGCAAGCCACCAATGTATAAGGGTTTATTCTTGCTGACCAAGAGCAGAGCCTCCTTACATCCAACTACAAAACTAATATCTTGCATAATAGTACGGACGCAAAATATAGCTTCTGTGACAAATACATTGAGATTATTAATCGCCTTATCTGATGATACTCAGTACTCCCATACATTGAATAAAAATACCGTATTTGAAAGGGTTGGTCAGTAACTGCATTGGAAGATCTGCCATTACTACTGGATAAAAAGCTGCAAACTATTACGAACATTACCCAGAATCGATAGTTGATGAGCATATGTTAACAGCCTTTGGGATTTTTCTGTTAACACATGTCAGACAATACAAGCAAATTGCCAAGAAATTATTGTCAAGGACAGAAAAGAAAATGTTTGATATGGGCTTTTGACAAAAACAACTGCGTAAATTTTTTTGAAAAACTAAACAAATACAAAGATATGGAGTTGAAAATATTAGGTTGGTGCAAAAATAATTTCGTTTTCTCACATAGTAACATATGTTAAAAAACGAAATTATTTTTGCACCAACCTAAGAAACGACGTGGCATTTTAAAACTAAAACTATTCCCGTTGTTGTTGTTGTTGTTGCTGCTGTTGTTGTTATTGTTGTTGTTGGATCTGTAGGACTGATCAATAAAGGAACTCAAGAGCAAATCAAAAAAGAAATCCCTACTGCATCATCTCTCCAGACAATTCTAAAACAGAGTTCTACAAGAACTGCCCATATCCTGCGAAGGGCTTTGTCCATCATTTTTTTCTTTCTTTTTGTTAATGGATTAACTGTACATATTTATTTATATATTTATTTTTTGTTTAAGTGGAGACAATAGAATTACACCGGGTAGGCATGTGATTACAAAACAAACGCAAGTCAAAATATTCTTTGCAATAATAATAATAATAATAATAATACCTACTCTACATGGATGATCTCAACTCTTTGCCAAAGACGACAATGAGTTGAAAGGCCTCCTCAATATTGTAAAATACTTCAGTGACGACATAGGTATGGACTTCGGATTAGATAAATGTGCAAATGTAACATTCAGTAAAGGTAGAATTACAGAAACACCCTTAATAGATTTAGATTTTGTCACAAAGATTAGAGAACTGGAGCATGATGAAGCTTATAAGTACATAGGAATTAGCGAAGGAGATGGCATACAACACCACCAAATGAAGGAAAAAATGAGAAAAGAGTACTACAGGCGTGTACGTCTGATACTAAATACTGAGTTAAACACAAAAAACAGAATATCAGCCATAAACACATTGGCTGTGCCTGTGGTGCAATACAGCTTCAATGTCCTTAACTGGACCATAGCTGAAATTAAGCGAATGGACGCCAAAACGAGAAAGATTCTCACTTGCTATCGCATGCATCATCCCAAAGCTGATGTTGATCGTCTGTATGTGCCCAGATCCGAAGGAGGCAGAGGATTAGTTCAACTAGAACTGTCCTACAAAACTACAACAACTGGCCTCCAAAGATACTTGGAAACTACATAAGACTGGGTGATGGTATGCGTCAAGGAACATGAAAGTAGTAAGCGTCTTTACTCCGTAATGAAAGAAGCCAACAAATTCAAAATAGAGTTTCAAATGGGCGTAGAGATGCAACTACAGCACAATACACCGGCTGCAACTGCAAAATACTTAAAAAAGACAGCAAAGACGAATGCAACCGACCAGATACAGAAACAATGGCAAGATAAAGCGCTTCATGGCCAATACTCTGCCCGTACCAAACAAACTGACGTAGACAAATCCAGTACCCATCAGTAGCTACGTAGTGCAGGGTTGAAAGCGGAAACTGAAGGTTTTATCCTTGCTGCGCAGTACCAATGTTTGTTAACTAGGAATTATCAAGCACATATACTAAAATATTGTGTCAGCCCAAAATGCAGATTCTGTGATAAATATCCAGAAACAATAGATCATCTTGTATCAGGTTGCATGATGTTGGCACCCACTGAATATAAAACCCGACATGAAAGTGTAGGCCAATATCTGCACTGGAAAATTTGCAACTTCTACGGGAAGGAAACTGAAAGAAACTGGTATGAACACCGCCCAGACCCGGTTACGGAGATAGGACCTGTTACAATTCTATGGGACTACACAATTCACACTGACAGAACAATCAGGGCCAACTGCCCAGATATTGTTATTAAAGACCACAAACAAAAACGGTGCCTCCTTATTGATATGGCAGTCCCTGCTGACTGCAACGTATCTTTGAAGATATTCAAAAAGCTGTCAAAATACAAGGACATTGAAATAGAAATCTCGAAAATGTGGCATATGGGAACATCAGCAATCCCTGTTGTAATTAGAGAATAGGACTGGTTGGAAAAGATTCCAGTAGACTAAGTGAAGGGATTCCTGGAAGTCCATGCCTCAAGGAGATACAAAAAATTGTTCTGACAAGTACAGCCCACACTTTACGAAGGGCTTTATCTGTGTAATTTCTTCTTTTTTTTTTTTTTTTTTTGTCACTGGAAAGTGCCATGCTGCTTCTAACTTTAGGAAAGAAATGTGTAAACGCCAGGAATCAAAGAAAATAAAAATAATAATAATAATAATAATATTGCAATAATAATAATAATATTAATAATAATAATAATAATAACTGAGAACTTATTATTAATAATAATAACAATAATAGTTAATAATAACAATAATAATAATAATTATTATCAATAATAATAATAATAATAATAATAATAAGTGAGAACACTGAGCAAAGTAGGATCTGCAATTTTATCTGCCCTGACCTGTCATTTCTGCTTCAGTCACTTTCCCACTGCCGTTTCTATGAAAATTTCATGGTAATATTCTAATGAGGTTTCCACTTTGGTACTTTGACTTTATAAATTTAAACCCAGTACTAGATTGGCGGCAAAGTTGAAATGGCTAGATGTAACCGTAAGTTCTATGTTAATTGTTTCTTCTCGCTTGCGAAATTTTCTCCCGCCTTTTTTCTATCCAGTCAATGTTGATCTCCAAAAATTTAAACAGTGTTAACCGTTGTATTCTTAATTTCTGTTAATTTATTATTCTCTTCCCCAAATATTATGTTGCTTTTCTAATATTCTTTCACACTCATTAATCACTTGCATCTTTCTTTATTGATTTGCCTGGGTTGATATGATGAAAGCGACAAAAGAAACAGAGATATTATGCGTGACTATAAAAATGATAACAACAACAATAACGATAGTAGTAGTAGTAGTAGTAGTAGTAGTAGTAATGGAAGAAGTGAAAACTTTGATTTTTGAATTTCTCATATATATATATATATATATTATTCAAATGTAACGAAAACGAAAAGCACATGAATTCAAACCGTCATAACATTAATTTAAAAAAGGGCTCAATACCAAGAGTAGAGTAATACTTGTTTATTATAAAGATGCTACATATGGACAAACAATTACTCACCACAAAGATGCATTTTTGTTTCGATGAGAATGCCTCTAGACAGATGAAGAACAAAGATGGTTACAAACGATTCTATTTAAAAATGCTATTTATGAAACATCACTTTCTTTTTTTCATTATTTTTTTTGGGGGTGGGCAGACATAAGGCGAAACACCATGAAAGGAAAGACATATATAAACGGTTCCCATAAAAGAAGAAGAAGAAGAAGAAGAAGAAGAAGAAGAAGAAGAAGAAACGAAGAAGAAGAAGAAAACAGACAGAGAGAAGAGGACAAGAAGACAATAAAAGGAAAAAAGAAAGAGAAATATAAGAGTTAAGAACAATTAAAAGTTAACTCGTTATATCTCCAAACAAAAAGGAGAAGAAAAGAATATAAAAGAGAAGAGAAGAGAAGAGAAAAACAAATAGGAGAACGATCTACATGAATACGAAAAAAAGGAGAAAGAAAAAAGTTGTCCGTATGTAACATCTTTATAATATATATATATATATATATATATGTGTGTGTGTGTGTGTGGTGCGGCCAAAAATGTATACCCATTTCAGAAAAGGAAAAAAAAATTATTTCGCAGTTTTATCAAAATGCGAAAACACGGTTTACTGAAGTATGGTATTTTCTCAATAGGTAGCATTACCTTCATGGCTGTAGCATCAACAAGTGACTTCTCCAACATGGCGGATGTACGTTTGCGATTAAAGAACGTAAGATATTTTTAGCGGACACTGTACATTTATAAAAGAATACTTAAAACCTCTCAACACACACACACGCATGCATATATATATATATATATATATATATATATATATATATATATATATATATATATATATTAATCCAAAACACCTCATGTGGGTATAGTCTGTTTCTATGTACCAGCTATCCTTAGTCCAAGACTGTCTGGAAATGTTTTTTTGAATTTAGTTTAGACAGCGTTGGTGAAAACCTATGGGACCACTTAAGAGGACGCCTCAGTTTAGATAAGGAGTCTGGGTTGATATCCAGGAGATGGGCTGAAGTTGGGGTATATTTCTGACCAAGGCCTTTAGTTGTATGTAAAGGAATTTAGGCTCCAGCTGTTCGTCAGTTTTGTTAGTTATGTGCCATGCGTGATATATGCTTAGGCGATCATGTATCTTTCAATACATGGCTGACGAGTTAGATTTTTATCCCGCAGTAACGTTGCCATTTCTTTCTGCGGTAGACCAGTTGCTGTCCAAGGCTATAGAACCAGATCTGTCCTACTATTAACCTATATCTCGGGGTGCACATACACGCACACACATATATATATGTACATATGTACACACATATATATATATATATATATATATATATATATATATATATATATATATATATATATACACCCACACACACACACATACATGCATATACACACCATCCTTTTCCACCATTAAGGTTCGGTCTGGTTACGATAGATAGATACTGTATTTTACGTATGTGCTGCATTTTTTTCGAATTCTATCGTATATTTCTTATATATAAATATATATATATATATATATATATATATATATATATATATAGAGAGAGAGAGAGAGAGAGAATGAGAGAGAGAGTCAGAGAGACAGAGATAGATCGATAATGGACAGGTCCCGATATATAGATAATTACTGAAAATTATTTGTTCTGCATATTTCCTTCGAATTATATCGTATATTTTGTCTCACATATATATATATATATATATATATATATATATATATATATTCAGCCAATGTAGATAATATAATATTACGTAATACTTATAGTTCTCCTAATATTCTGATATATATTGGCGTAAGTATGCGATGTTTTTGTTGCATATTGCATACAACAATGTTTGATATAATAAAATAAATACATACTGCATTTTATATAAGTGTTTACGCATATATCCCTTATATTCATCCGTGTGTGCGTATGTGTGTGTGTGAAAGGGAGAGAGACATGGGTGCATCTATGTATGTGCAAATGGGCTTCATCGCAGAGACGCTGTCGGGATAACTCAAATGCGAAAATTTCAAGAGAACTTCACATTGATATAATTTGATTCAAGTATATTTTTGCCGTCGGATATTCTTCAGAAAGCGGAGATTACTTTTCCGAGAGAGAGACAGAGAGACAGAGAGAGTGAGAAAGACAGAGAACAAAAAAAAAGAAGGGAAATATGATGTTCTTGAGATTTTCCAATTCTTTTCTGGTCGATTCTGTAATTGATACTGATAGATCGCGTAGATGTACCTTGACAATTTCGTCAAAAAAGAAAAAAAAAGAAAGAAAGAAAAACAATGAAGAATGGTCATGAGGGTGGCGTGTGAAGACTTCACAACAGAATATCTATTTACTTATCTAGCAAGTCATCCCCCTTTTCGTCAAATTAAGTAAACGTACACCGATAGTTCAACGTCCATGCTAAGAAATATTTCATGTTTGTATGAGCCTGTAAGTCTATATAACCGATGTTTTTGTATACATATATGTGTGTATGTCAACGATATCATATAGTTGAGAGAAAAATATCTCGTTTTTTTTAATCTTCGGAATTATTATCAAATTGCTGATATTTCATAATCTTGTCAATATGAACTGTGAGCATAAATTCTAAGCGCTCTCATGCCTTGCGAACTAGAGATTGAATAAGCAGTAAAATATTAAACTAAAATGCACGCAGAAAACGAAAACGCTGGATTATTTTGTACACATCTAATATCAATTCTATGACATAAAAAACAACATAATTTTTTATATTATCAGTGATGCAGCCTGATCTTCTCTTCTTAAAAATGAGATAAACCATTCTTAACCCGAAAATTGAAATAGAAGATCCAGACGGCTGATATGAACGTCATCAATCACATTCAGAAATATTTTAATTACGGCCTATATACAGCCGTTTCCTAATATCAGTGATTAAAAAACATGGCTTCGAGCATTTTTAATTAATGATCAGAGAAAAATATGTGTGTGTTTAGATTAAAAAAAAATATTATTTTCCCAATTTCTGATCAAACACGCAAACACACGTACATACATATATACATACATATATACATACGCATGCACATGGCCGAGTGGTTCGGAATGTGGTTCGAATCTCACTAGGGTCGATTTGTCAGGAAAGAGATTACCTGATGTTATCGGTCTGGAGGGGGATGATCCCAGCGATCGGTATCTTTGGAAAGTGCCTGTTGACCCAATCCTTGTGAGTGAAATTGGATAGGCGTAACAATTGGAGCCGTCGATAGCTGTGCTATAGCTCGGTCACGAAGTCGCAAGCCATCATGACTGAGGGTTTGAGTGTGCTGGGGTTGCTCAGATTGTTGGTCATCCTAGATAACACGCTCTCTCCCAGAAATTGTAACTAAGATCTGCTCAGCATCGTTCCAGTATAAACCACAAGTTGGCTCTATGGGTATTGAACAAACACAAATGTTCCTGAGCAAGAGTCTGCAATAGGGATTGGTTAGCCTCCTTTCCAGCTATTTATAGGGTGTCCATAAAGTCTCTTTAAAATTTCAAAGATTTATTACCAAAGCAAATGAACAGACAAATGTGTGGAAATTGTAACAAAATCAGGAGTAGCTATTGAACGTTTTCAACTAATTTAATACACCACAGTATTGGCAGTATTCGCTGCACGAAGCACATTAAGACGGTACTCTTGGCATGTTCGCTGTAGCATAGTCTTATCAATGGTGGCAATGGCTTCAGTGTTCTCTTGTTTTAGATCCGTTATATCCTGTACCTTTGTTCGATTCACGATAACTTTATCATAACCCCATAGATAGAAGTCCAGGAGAGTGACATCGGGTGAACGAAGTGGCCAGAGAATTGCACCATCCCTTCTAAAATAAGCGGTCTGGAAATGTTAGGGGTTCATTTTACAGTACCTCTTTCATCGGCAGAATACCTGAAATACAAAAATACATTTTTTTTTTTTTTTTTTTTAGCATTACACTTTGGTAGTGTCACTAGCACGCAAGGGATTACAGAGAGTGGGAGCAAGAGTAAAGAGGCGTGATAGAGGAAAGGATGAAGAGAAGGAGGGGGAGTTAGATAAAGGCATACGAAGATGTCGATTGACATTGCATTTAAATAATTGAAGATTATAGCTATCAGGGAAGCAAGTAAGAGGAAGGGAGTTCAACACACGTGAAGGGCGAGTCATGAAGCAGTTGGAGTAGAAGAGACGGCTATATTTAAATGTTTCGACAGTGAGGATTGAGATCTAACCTCGAAAGCACGCTTAGATACATGCAGTTTGGGAACCAGCGAAAATAGCTCGTCGTAACAGTTACCGTGAAAATACTACTTGTAGAAAAGACAGAGAGAAGCGACGGTATGTCTGTGAGAAAGTGACTGTAGACGAGATATCAGATCAGGAGCAATCACATTGCATATCCATCTCTGGATTTTGTCGAGGACTTTGAGACGAGCAGCGGGGAACCCAGACCATGTATAGCAGCAGTTAAAAACTTTAGTATCTACTGAGTACATAGAACCAATCTGATTCGGATATATCATCAATTAATTCTGTGGTTTTTTTTTTTTAATTGCAAAGAGAGTTGATGGCCACCCTGTATATATATATATATATATATATATATATATATATATATATATATATATGTATATATATATATATATATATATATATATATATATATATATATATATAAAAGTGAACATAGAAACAGATTGTCGCCTCTAAGTGTTGTCTTCTATGTTCACTTTTATATTTACACACGCTCTATCTCTGATATTGAGCACTTTATCCCATAAATATAGCTCATCTTAAGACTATATTTCTTCATATATATATATATATATATATATATATATATATACATATATATATATATATTAGACTCCAAAATTCGCTTGAGGATGAAATGGAAGTGATGTCTTTAATTTAAGTACAAAATTAAATTAGGGGCTTTTAGCTTCCATTTTTGAAACATGGTTGGAACTGTGTAGCGAAAAACCATATTTTAAGTCTATTAACTTATAATATTAATGCTCTGTAAATTTACATTGAGCACTATTTTGTAAAAATAAAAATATCTATAAGAACACCGGATTATATATCTTACTGTTCTTTCTTTTTATTAATATATATATATATATATATATATATATATATATATATATATATATATATATATATATATATATATAAATATATATATTTAGGGGGAGTACACGAGAATTCATCCTCTCGCACGCTTTTCCTTAAAGAATTAGACAACGTAAAAGAAACGCTTTTATTAACGGATTTCCTAATCATTTGTTGGATTTCCATATTAGGCGTTTTCTGCCTAAGCTAGCCCATAGAAACGACTAGGATAGAAATATAAACAATAAGATTGATGTTTTTATAAAAGTCAAATGAACGAAAATTATAAAGAAAATGAAAGTAAAATTAATGAACACTATAAAAAAATGTAGGACACCAGTCGACAGTAGCAAAGAAATTAGGTTAATTATTTATTAGAAAAAAATTAAATCCTCTAACCTTATAGTTAAAAATATTAATTCACCTCGTAGAACAAAATTAATTCGGGCAAATATTATTTACGAATTTAAATACCCATAAAGGAATTAAATTCCTGATCAATCAAAATTCGTAAATAATTATATAGGCCACACTACATCTTTCTGACCATATTGCAATTAGATCTCATTTAAATACTCATGGAGACCTACCGGATCGTATTCGTAACATATTTGTTGACAACACAAATATATCAGTATCATCTACATGCAAAAAATGAAATACATGCAACACACCATTTCTTATTTAACCGTTAAAATATTTCATCCTTGAAAATAGCTATATGTATAGCCGAAAGCTCCCGGAAAAAAGAACATTCGGGCAGATTTTATATAATTTATCATCTGAAAAGAAAACTATTATTAGATCACATGAGAAATTGTATAAAAAACTAAATCAAAGCACCTTGTCTGTTATATTCAAAGAAATATATATATATATATATATAGAGAGAGAGAGAGAGAGATAGACAGATAGATAGATAGATAGATAGATAGATAGATAATATTAGTGTTAAATATACATATAAATATGGAATCATATATCTAAAATGTATAAATATATATACATACATACATACATACATACACATGCATATATATTTGTATAAAAAATGATTCCAATAGGATAGAATCCAGGTAGAACTCAATGTCCAGGACAGAGTGAGGATCTTTAAGATTAGATCGTCTATTGTGTGTGTATGTTACCACAAAATGTATCCTTTCCGGTTACATCTTTAATGTATTAGACATCCGACAACATTCATATTTCTCTCACTTAAACCGTCTTTGACTCCCCTCTTTAAAACTTCTCTCTGTTAAATTTTAATCCCCACCTTCCTCTTTAGACCTTCCTGTTCTTCCCTCGTCTGTTACCCCTCCTTATAGCTTTCATTTACTCTAACATTCGTCCCACACTCTCACACATACACTCTCACTAAATTTATATTTTTTATTTCCGGAGTTGTTTTTTTTTCTGTTTTCTTTTTGAATTTGTATGTCAGATGAATTGGATCGTATTTAGGATTCCAATGGAATAAATTATGACCATGGAATATTAATGTTTAAGCCTTTTTTTATTATATATATATATATATATATATATATATATATATATATATATATATATATATATATATATATATATATATATAAATCGTGTAACAGCTTAATTATGCATCCCACAAAATCTATATCTAAACAACGACTAAACTATTTGAGTTTCTTTTATCCGGGATTTCAGATAAGATGTTTAGCCATCATGACACAATTTATCTTAAGAATCACTGAAAAGCCCTTTGAGTTATACACCTAGAAAGAGAACAGATTAAAATCGTTTTGTGTCATCCCCAATTTCTTCCCAAATGAGCAATGGTGAGAGGAAAAATATCATTCATTCCTTCAGTATTGGTACGAACATTCATACTCTGATTCCATCTTCAAAGTCCACTCAAGAAATATTAAGTATAACGCCGAATAAGTTTAAAAAAAGATAGAGTATTAGAGAAAAAACCTCGATCA
>OZ010583.1:89711075-89726075 GCA_963932145.1 Acanthosepion lycidas
CGCAAAAAGGCAGTTGTGGATTGTATAGCTATAGGTTTTTCTACCTTCCATAAAATAACCCTGTATTCATTAATGACGTTCATTGACGTATACCGAACGTTTATGGAGACCATTCAATGGATGCGATCACTGTTATGTTTCATACACTGTTTATTCTTCTGTTTTAGTATCAGGTTATTTGGCCTGAGGCTTCTCATGCTTGTCACCCTATCCATGGTAATTTCATGCATAAAATATGACCATAATAAAAATTAGGATATGGGTAGTTAGCGTCAAGCATGGAGGTCGTGATTAAAATTTAAAGAATTTTATTTGATAGGTATCTTAAGATGGCGTTACACTAGACGCGAATAGATCAACACTTCGTTTTCCACGAACATGGCGTGGAGTGACTACATTGAATCAGTTGTTACGCCTACTGCTAGGAAGAATAGTTCACTGTGTCGCGCCAGAAATTTTTTTCTCCTCAGAATCCATATTGCACATTTACAAATCTACTATTTGCATGTGCATTGAATACTGATGCCATATCTGGTCTGGTGCTCCTGTTGTACATCTCGAGATTCTTGTTAAAATTCAAAGGGCCTCAAATACAGTGTAACCCAAAAAAAAGGGAACTATTTAACAATCCAGTAAAACCAAGAGTGATGGAAGAAAAATATTTTATTCATAGTAAATGAAACCTTAAAACATGCCATTTAAGGAACAATGATGGAATTTTCATTTTTTTAAAATTTCGTCCTGTAGATGGCGTCCTCCTGTACGAATGCATTCTTGAAATCTGCTGTTGAGATTCCTCATTGACTGCTGCAACATCTCAGCTGGGATACTGTGAATTTCATCTTGAATTCTAAATGGCTAAATGTTTACTTGCTCAAGGTCACTGTCTCGCAGTGTTGCCACTTGCTCAAGTCTGGCAATACGCACTTTAAAAATTCCCGTTTTTCGGGATCACCCTGTATAATCAATCTTGATTTAGCATCTCAACATCAGTTACTTTCTCACGGACCTGAAGTGGCATCCCTCTGTCTTTTCTTCAAATATTTTCACAGTATCTGTACCGATGAGCTTTTTTTTTCCCTTACTGCTTGGACTACTTGAATTTAGGCGTGCTAATTAATTTATAACTAGGCCCACGTTTTATTGTTGAACTAGCTAGATTCAACCGCCCGTTGTATTCTAATATGCAATTCTTATTCTGTTTCTTTTCTTGGACTTCTATTCCTTGATATTCCTTTCTGATTTCTTGCTACCCTGATAACTACAATCTTCAAAACTTTAAATGCTTCGTCAATCGACATCTTCTGTCTTTCTGAACCCTGTTCCTTTTCCTCACTTCGCTTTACTAAAGTATTCTTACATCCTTTCAATTTCTATAAACCCTGCATCCTAGTGGCATTATCGCCTTGTTAAATAATTTATCTATTAACAAATAATTCTGTTATATTTTATGCTATGGTAACTTTTCCCAACACTTCCCTTACATCGACTTACGCGTAAATATGGGTACGGCATGAATCCATCTGTTCTCCCCGTAACTATGCGTTGCATAACAGAAGAGACTAGATCCTAATATCCTTGTATCAGTCTATCGCAGAAAGAAACATCAATATGATTTTTGTTAATTTAATTACTTTTTAGTTCTATTTCAAACCCCTAAAATGGAATGTCAAGTAAACAGAACTGTTCATTTTCGACACCTTTTGCTTTTTGCATATAATCGAGGAGTTAACGTATAGAGATGTCGAAATGCCTCAAAGTTGGTTTTCGCGCTTCAAAAAAAGAAAATTTTGAGCTTGAGAATGTTGACCTGTTGAGTTTGATGAGGAGCGATTAAAATATTTTCTTCGCGAAAATCCACGTCAGACGCCCAGAGAATTGGCAGAACAGGTGTAAATCACCTTCATTCAATGGGGAAAGTTCAGAATCTTGGTTTATGGGTGCCACACGTGTTGAATGACTACAACAAGAATCAGCGCGCAACACCTGCAGCCAGTTCGCTGACTCTGCATCGTTCAACGTATGGTCGTAAACAGCGTTTACTTTATCGCATTGTCACCTGGCGATGGAAATCTTTATCTTTATGTCAATATGAAGCAGCCTAAAGAATGGTTCAGCCCCAATAAGCAAGCGACACCTCGAGCTAAACGAAACCTTCTTCCACGTAAGACCATGTTCTGTGTATGGTGGGACTGGGAAGGAATAATTCATTACATCATTCGGACTGTTGTCTTCACCTTTATTGCCATATTCATGACGTCACAGCTATTGTACGCCTCGGCCATCTTAAAAACTGTCTATCTATGTTTTTATTTATCTATCAAGTCTGTCTTCTTAGAAACGAAGGACAAGGAATGTTTCGTTGATTTAAAAAGTAATAGCAAGATATATATAGATGCTGTTTATCAAGAGTTGAACTTGTATATCTTTTTTCATGACAATGGTCTGGTCTTTTTTGGGAGGTCATCCGAAACGTGATGGTCAAATATTAACATTTATTTTATACTTTGAATTCAGTCCAAAGAAAAATCTGAACTTCCTTTCTTGCTTGGAATTTGGTTGTTTGAGTTTGTTTAGCGGCATATAACCACCTGTACGGGTTGTTTAATATAAAAATCTAAATATTTTGAATGCAATTTTATGGCTATAACTAAATATATTTTGAACGCACTTGTATGCCTTCAACTTCAGATGAAAAATATTGTTGTTCATTTTGCTATAAAGTGTATTGTTAGTTATTTTGATATAAAATTATTGTTGGTAATTTGTCTAAAAATATGTATTGTTAGTCATTTTTTTTTTTCACCAAATATATATTGCTGGTATTTAAGTATGAAAAATGGATTTACCTGTTGGTGTTAGATATTGGTTGTGTGGTTGATTTTGTTTAGCGGCATATCAACCTCTATGCCATAATCTAAATATTATGTCTTCAGCCAAAACTACAGATAAAATGTATTGTTGCTCATTTTCCTTTAAACTTGTATTGATTTAATTTTACTATAAATAAAAATGTATTCTTCGTATTTTTATTCTAAATATGTGTTTTTATATTTTTATAGTGTTTGGGGGTTCACTATTTGGCCACACCTGGGACATTAACAGGTGCTACTAACCCGGGTCAACGCGGACCTTGTAACAGCAGTAATTACGAGGTGGTTCCGCGCTCTTCAGAATCTCCAGTCACCCGATCAGAGGCATTGCTGCCGGATGTACATTGTTGTCATACCCAGGATTATTAAAATTTTGTTAATTTTGACCTAATTTCTACCTTCTCATCAGCTGAAACAACTTTTATCAACAAAGTTAGAACAAAAAAAAAAATGCAGTTTACATATGGATATTCGAGATGCCAACCAGTACAATGCATGACCAATGATTTTAGGAAAAATAATTTTCTATTCTAAAAGATTTTACCAATTATTCGTGTGTATATATATTAGGTTGGTGCAAAAATAATGACGTAATAATGTCGTTTTGTGACGTTAAAAAATACGTCAAAAAACGACATTATTACGTCATTATTTTTGAACCAACCTAATATATATATATATATATATATATATATATGTGTGTGTGTGTGTGTGTGTGTGTCTGTGTGTGTGTGGAGGGTCCCTCTCTGTTTATGTTTGTGTGCGTGTACTTGCATTCACAAAACTTTTGAATATATCAATTTTTTTCAATGGCATTAGGAGCGTTTAGTTTCTACTAACTTCTTTTGCAAATATTCTGTTTGATTGTTTTGCGACAAATATCATATCAGCAGAATTCTCTTAAAAAGTTTGTGGAGAAGGTACTGAAATGGTCGAATGTGTCAAAAAGGGTTTGCGAAGTCTCTTTTGGGAAATGTACAAATTCCGTGTTAACCGAAGTTCCACGTTCATAAAGACTAGATTTTGATGATAATAGATAATATAAATAGAGAGATTACTTGAGAGTATCTGAAGCACCAGAAATATGGTACTACAGATGGATGACAAGAATTTGAGCAACGAGGACGTCTTAAAGAAAAAAGAAACAGAAAGACTTATACTAAGAATCAGAAAGCGAGAGTTCATATAGGAAAAAAATATTCGAAAATCTGTCATCTACAGGACAGGCAGAAACATCAAGTAATATATTTAAGGACTTTGTGCAAATTGATGGGAGGGCAGGGAGTACGGGCGATAGTGAAAACACAATGGTTGCTAAGAGCTGTCCTTGCATGGAATATTGCAACCATTTATGGTATTTTACGTCTCGAGGTCCTCGACAAGATCCAGAGACGAATATGCAATGCAGTATAGCCAGATCTGGCATTTCGTCTACATTCGCTTTCTTACAGACGTGCTGAGGCTTCCCACTGTCTCTTCTACAAGTATGTTCACAGCAACTGTTCCGACGAGCTACTTTCGCTGGTTCCCAGATTGCATGAATTTAAGCGAGCTACTAGGCCGGCATCTCGGTCCCACCTTTTCACTGGCAAAACGGTTAAATGTAATCGTCTCTTCTACTCAGATTCTTCTCACGCATTTCCCTTCTGTGGAACTCCCTTCCTCTTGCTTGCTTCCTTAATAACTATAATCTTCAAATATTCATTTGTATTGTCAATTGACATCTTCTGATACACTGATCTTGTCCCCCGTCCTTCTCTGTATCCTTTCCCCAAATATGCCTCTTTACTCTTGTTCCCAATCCTCTGTAATCCCTTACGTGCTAGTGGCACTCACGATTTGCTTGGTGGGAATTGCTTAAAAAACAGCTACAAAGGATATTAAGTCATGGAAAAACGAAGAATCAGTTCATTCAATTTAATAGATCGGACTAAAAGAAGGGAGGTTTCCAAACCAAATGCAGTAAATCCTTTGTATAGTTTTGGTTATGGGGGTCGCTTTAATGTGTAGCGGGAAAAAACACTGAGCCGTTGCGGTATTAGCAAGAATTACGTATTTGCTTTCTAAATTGCACATGCATGACGGAAACTCTTTTGGGGGTGTTTCTAACACGTTTATTGATCATCTCTCAGTTGCGTCTCTGTCTTTGGGCAGAGGGGCAACTGAGGAAAATTGTACTGAGATGTGCCCAGCCCTGGGGAACAGCTGCCCGAGGCCGCGCCCTCTTATTGCACTAGAGAGAGTGATTGGTGCTCGCTTCTGTGGGCAATTTTTGTCCCTTGCCCGAGTGTACGCGCTCGGGTCCCCACTTTAAAAAAGACCTTGTGTCACATCTCGTCCTGGTGGGGGGAACGAGTAAATACCGCACAGGCTTGTTTTAAATTTTCAATGGGATATGTAGGGTATTGATATTACGTTTGAGTACTGTTGATTCACCACTTATTTGGTTGTATGAGTTGATTTTTTTCGAATCCAGGTTTATTAATTGTATATATAATCTTGATTAATTTGAAAAAAAAATGCAACTGTTGCATCTATATAAACTTACACGTTTTGCTATGATTGATTTTCCGCAGTTGAATAGACTAGTTGTTGTTGATAGAGCTCAAAAGAGAAGTTTACTTGGGAAGAATCGATTCATGCAATACTGGAGATCGGATACATACTCAAAATACAAGGTCTGATCAAAAATTATCGGGAATTTTGCTATGGTAAATGAGTTAATATTCGCATTACTTACCAGAGACTGAACTTCAACTCTGTAGCAGTGTTGGAAGGAAAGTGTGTAGAGTGTGGTCGCTTCACCACAAATAGAAAACTTTGAGAACGGTCATCACCGGCGTCTAATAGTGGGTCTATGTCTATGATCCTGAAACTATGGCCCAGTCATTGGAGTGGGAAACGTCAAACCTTTTCGAGACCGAAGAATGCAGTAAAGAGTTGAAGCAATGTGAATATACAGTTGACAGTCATCTTCATTTACAAGGGTTTTGTTCATCGAAAGGGGAAATGGTGAGAGGTTGGTCTTCATTAGATATCCAAGTTCTAGTTAACTAGAATCACGACCCATTCATTCATTACAATTTGCTCATTCATCACAAAAACTCATCCATCACCACTCTATCTTGAATATACCATAACACTGCATATTCGCAGGGGACCTACAGATATTCCCATGCTGTAAAAATTTCATTTTCATTGTCCATAAAGTTCATATTTGTGAAAATTCCATGATTTATCAAATAATAGGATGGGAGGATGAAACCAGAAAACAAACTAAAAATGAAACACAAAAATAAAACTAAAACATGACAATGTTAATAGGACCCGTCCATCCCTCAAAATAATAAGAGTGGCCACTGTATTCTGACGATAGACAAAATCAAGAAGCACACTAACTAATGGAATGGGAAGGGTAAAATAAATGACGGAAAGGGGAGAATCAAAGGCTGACCCCGTCGGGACGAAAAATGGGGACTAAAATAAACTAGGGAAGGTTGGGAATTTCGACATGACTCTTTACAAAAGAAAATACCGGGAATAGAACTTATTCGTGTTAACTAGAAAAACATAATATTGTCTAACTTAACCAGGGGAGGGTTCATAGGAATTCACCCAGTTGCATCAACGGGACTTAAAAGAGAAAATCAAGGTTAGCCCCATCCACACGAACCAGGACGCCTCAGTTAACAACCTTTCGCTGAAATGTGTCGAAATCAATGGAAACGATGTTGGATAATGTGGGTGCCTTCAGACAGGAACTACTTAAAATTGGATTAAATTCCGAATTGATATGTGTTGTAGTTTTTTTTGTTTTTTTTTTATAGCACCGGATGTACGCGATCATGGCTCTCCATAATTTCCTGTCCTTTGTAGCTCTTAGTAAAGTTTGACTTTTTGCTATTTCTCTTCACCTCCGTTCTGCCAACCATTGAGACAAGGTCGTCAGGTATGCTGTGCTCTGTTTTCTTGCTACTTGCCTTCCATATGTCCTATGATAAACATCTATTACTGGTACATTCACTACAAAAATGTATTACAGGAAATTTCACTACAAAAATGTATTCCTGAAATTTTCATTACAAAAATGTATTCCTGGAATTTTCACTACAAAAATGTATTGCTGGAATTTTCACTACAAAAACGTATTGCTGGAATTTTCACTACAAAAATGTATTCCTGGAATTTTCACTACAAAAATGTATTCCTGGAATTTTCATTACAAAAATGTATTACTGGAATTTTCACTACAAAAATGTATTACTGGAATTTTCACTACAAAAATGTATTCCTGGAATTTTCATTACAAAAATGTATTACTGGAATTTTCACTACAAAAATGTATTCCTGGAATTTTCACTACAAAAATGTATTCCTGGAATTTTCACTACAAAAATGTATTCCTGGAATTTTCACTACAAAAATGTATTCCTGGAATTTTCACTACAAAAATGTATTCCTGGAATTTTCACTACAAAAATGTATTCCTGGAATTTTCATTACAAAAATGTACTGTTGGTAATTTTTATTATAAAAATGTATTGTTAGCACTTTTACAATAAAAATGTGTTTTTATACTAGGCTAGTGCTTTGATTTTTGCTTGGTGGTTAACCATTTGCCCATAGCTAGGACCCTAACAAGTGCTGCTTCGCCAGGTCATGTTGGTCCTGGGAACAAAAGAGGTGGTTCCATGCTCCTCAATACCTCCTGATCAGAGGCCTTGCTGCCGGATGTAGTTTATCATCATACCTATTACTAACATACTGAAGTGACACTGCACATAGAAGAACCCTTAACCTTCAGCGGCTCCATAGATTTGTAGTGATAGACATTCGTACAAATAAAACCATAAAGCACATTTGGTAGAAAAGCATCAAATGCAGGGGTTACTGCAGCGAAAAGCGGAATTTAGCGCGTCAATTTCTAATTCAAACCTTGGACGTAGTGTTTGATTTCGCAGAAATTGTATTGGGAACGTCTGGATTTGTGTCTTCTATCCCATACAAACAAGGGGTTAACATTAGAGTAAACTGGTCTTTTTAGATTTGATTTACAAGAAATCTAGAATAACAACTCTGAAGTCATAACATAATTGCTTCGGAAGAAACGCAGCAACGCATTCAGTTTTGAGGTGAGGGTTCTATAAGCTAAAATCGGAATATTCAAGATTATCAGAACACAGAAATATGTTAAGGACCTATAATATATGGGTCTATAAATTCGCAGTCTGACCACGCTACACGTAAAAAAATTTAAATAAAAGTTTATATCATTTATAAAACAATACTCTCAACGACATAACAAATTCAAATTCTATCACCGGCCGTATTATTCCCCACCATAATAACTTTAACCAAAATTTTAATAAAATTTCAGCTTCCCCTCTCCTTTATGCGCATGTATAATCATATCAAATAAATATCACTTTAGTCCGAGAAAATTCTAAATGAGGAAACGCATCACACGTAAGATTTTTCCGCTTCGTCATAGATTTTACTAATATATATATATATATATATATATATATATATATATATATATATATATATATATATATATATATATATATATATATATATATATATATATATATATATATATATATATATATAATGGACAAAGTCCCAAAATTATTTTAAGATTCTTTATGTTTAACATTCTTTTCATAGATACAAATATTTAAGTAAATGCTCTGTTTATATCGTCCTCTGTGACGAAATCGGCAAAAGAATGTCAGGTTATATGACGGTTCCGTATAGGATAGGGGTTCGAATGCTGTCGGGGGACGAATATTTTCTATGAAAATTTCTCGGACATTCAGGCTGGTAAATGTTATTTAATACTGTTTATTATAAACAGAGCATTTACTTAAATATTTGTATCTATAAAAAGAATGTTAAACATAAAAATGTCTTTATATATATATATTACTAGTAAGATCGACGCAGATGTGACTTCAGTGTCCAATTTTGATTTTATAGTTACATACCTTCTATCCCTGATACTGAGTAGTTTAACCCATAACTATAACATGCCTTAAAACTATAATATATATATATATATATATATATATATATATATATATATATATATATATATATATATATATATATATATATATGTGTGTGTGTTTGTGGACACTTAGATCAACAGCAAGCATCGGCCATTTTTTCATCTCTGTGTCTACATTTATATTTACATACGCTCTATCTCAGAGAAGTATTACCCATAAATATAACTTAGCTTACAAACATATCTATCATGTACGTATATATATATATATATATATATATATATATATATATATATATATATATAACATATGTGAGAAAACGACATTATTTTTGCACCAACCTAATATATAAATATATATATATATATATATATATATATATATATATATATATATATATATACCGAGTGTAACTGCAATGTTTCCAAATCGTGTAAGAGCATGGAATAATTGTCCATCCCACAAAATATTTAATATCTAAAAATCCCTAAACTAATTGACTTTGTTTTTCTAACTATTCAGATAAGACGTTTCGCCATTTTGACACCGTTTGTCGTAAGAATCACTGGGAAAAAAAACTTGGAGCTGTTCAGCTAGAAATAGAACAGTTTAAAATAAGCAATTGTGAGAGAAAAAAGATCATTCAGGCCTTTCGTAATGGTACCACCATTCATACTTTGGTTTCCATCTTCAAAGTCCGTTCAAGAACCATCAAGAGAATGTTGAATATGGGAAAGTAAGAGGAGGAGTAGAAAAAATGGATCAAAATGTCACAACAATAAGAAGTATCATCATTTCAACTTAGATCAAATAGATTGCTCAAAGCAGAATTCCAATAAAACATCTTTAATAATTTCTTAAGATACAGCAGTTCAAAGCTTAATCTCACAATTTGACAATTTTCTTGTTGCACAGTTTTGTTGTTGCACTAGGCATATATATATATATATATATATATATATATATATATATGTATGTATGTATGTATGTATGTATATTAAGGCATTAATTTTTTACTATAGGCCATGATAAATTTTAAAACGAAAACACAAGTCGACCGGTTTCGTTTCGTCCCGTCTCGTCAGAACTCTAAACGAAGAAACAAATTATGAGAAAAATGTCAGTCACGGACGACGTGAATCAAAGGACAAGGAAAAAATATAATAATAAAATTTATAACACCAAAGTTGCTAGAGACACAGCACCGCAAGCCCTAAATGGTAAATGTCCAGTCTATCTTCGGTTACCGTGGTTCGGTAGGATTAGTGAGTCCTTCGCCAAGCGGATTCTATTTCATTCCCGTGAGTGTTATTATGCAGCCAACGTTCGTGTTGTTTTTCAAACTAAGTCTGTCCTTTCATCTGTGTGTAAAGACGTTCTACACCCCCGCCATATTAATTCTGTTATTCCTTATTTTATATGTAGCTGTGAACTCGACTACCCTGGTAGAACGACACAGCGTTTAGATGTTAGGATTAAACAGCGCATGCCTGCTAAAATACTTAAAATGTTTTCGTTTGGTGACACCATTCGAAATACATACGGGTCTTCTATAGCGGATCACTTGATAAATAATCTGACCTGTGCTATGGATTTTAATGTGAGCTGGTTCTTTGTTCTGGACAGAGCACACTCGTTATTCTATCTGAGGGTTTTGGAGACGCTGTTCATCAGGAGCAGGCGACCCGCTCTTTGTAAACAAAGAGACTGTTTGCTTGGGCTTGAGGGGCTGCGTCTCAAGCATCTTTGATATATATATATATATATATATATATATATATATATATATATATATATATATATATATATATATATATAACGAGTGGATAGAATGTTCGCATTCTGACAATGAGACTCGGGGTCGAATCTCGCCATAGTCAGGTGGGAGACTTCCTGATGTTAGCGGAATGGAAGGGTCGGTCCCGGCGTGCGGTACATTTGGAAAGTGCCTTTTGAGTGAAATTGGGAAGCCGGAACCCTTGGCTGCCGTTGATAGTTCTGCTAGCACGAAGTCACAAGTCATTGTGGCTCAGGGCTTGAGCGCGGTGACCTTGTTCAAATTGTTGGTAACATGCTCTTTCCCAGAAACTGTAACTAAGGTCTGTTCAGTATAGTTACAGTATAAACCACAGGTGGTTTCTCTGGGTGTTGAATATAAACAAATGCACCTAAGCAAGCGTCTGCCATAGGGATTGGCTAGCCACCCTAGGTGCATTTGTTTGGATAGCCACCCTAGTAGACAGGTATCCTCGAATACGAGTAGCCATATATATATATATATATATATATATATATATATATATATATATATATATATATATATATATATATATACTATAGAATTGGGTATCAGATAAGTTGTGCAATAACGTGTACAAACTTTCTATCTGTTGCCTTTTTGGAAGTGTCTACGCAAGTATCAAAACCTTTCTCTCGAGTAGGTCTAAGGAGATAGCCAGTCTTCTCATTGATTGTTTGATTCGTTTTTTACGGCTTATCAACCCATTGCGAATAATTTAATACCAGAATATATATTTCAGTGTTTAATAATATTATTTTAGATAATAATGATTTAGTGGTACAAGTTTAGCTAATCATTCCATAGCTGGTGGGGAGACGTGGTGGACTCATACCATTTTCAAGTGTATTTGCACTTCACTGACTACAACGATCGCGACTGGAATTAGAACTCAGCTCTCCGATTAAAAATCCCGTGGCATTATACATTACACCACCCACACTTCTAAGCTTACAATACCAAGTATTGCGAACGGTCACTCATCTAGGTACTCACCAGATTTGTCATTGCTTAATACAGGTGAACATACGGGAACAGTTGTTTCAGCGAGATATGAACGTTCTTTGACGCCATACGAATAAGGCAGGTCTCCCCAAAGTTTTTTTTTCTCCTGAGTACTACCTTCTTTCAGTATTTATTACAGATCTACTTTAGAATATACTCAGATCAATATTAAACAACTTCCGGCCACAAAAATCTCCTGAGCCGACCAAGCATAAAAATAAATACAATATGGGAAACAGTAATAAGGAGTGCCAGAGAAAAGCAATGATAACAACAAAAAGTTGCAATATGAGCTCTGGTAAAAATGGTTGCTGCAGACATTAGGTTTATAATACCCAGAAATTCATACCCAGATGTCTTCAAGGACACATAGCACAGTGGATAAAGGCGTTATTTGATCCAGTGACTGGACCCAAAAAGTGTGAGTTCAATACCCGTACAAAATAATTAGTACCCTACAACATAACAACTACCCTGGGTACAGATTTTCGATTGAACTTAAATCAGGAGAGTTTCTGGGCCAATATATTTTACTTTGATTTGCTCATTGTAAGGCTTGCCAGTGCGTTCGTGCAGCGTTACAATTTTCGTACGCTTTCTTGGTGACCATGGCCGTAGGACAACTAATCGACAGTCAAGACAATAGTGTCTGGGCGTGATGAAAATCTGATGCAAGGGTGTATATATGTTCGGAAACTTGCAGCTGATTTTCCTTCTGATCATGATAAAACAGATCAATTTACACGGCCGTTGTACGCTTCGAACTTAATCAGGTGATTGAAATTTCGAACCGAACCATTTATTTCGTCCGCCGGGTTAGATTGTTCTAGGTCCACGTGCCATGACTCTCCGGGATCTTATTTATCTCCCTTTAACTGTTCGTGTTTTTGTTTACTAGTGCAGTAGCCTGAAGAGGCTGGCAATGAGAACCCTGCAGAGGAAGGAAAACATCATCATACTACCAGCTGACCAAGGCAATGCGATTGTAGTGATGGACAAAACGGGATATACACAAAAACTGGAAGACTTCATTGGTAGCTACAGTAAAGAAAGATCCGACAATAAAAACAGAACAAAATCAGTTGCAGATCCTAATCGTGAACTAGGACCACTTCCAACATAAGGCATACAAGCTGTTGTCGAAACGTTATACCAAACTAGCTCACATATACGGTCTCCCAAAATTCACAAATCGGTACTCCGCTCAGGCTAATTGTTAGATGCCAAGGCTCAGTGTGCCACAATCTCGGGTCGCTTCCTTGTAGATATAATTGAACTGTTAAGAGGAAAGTTGCCTTCTTATGTCCGAAACTCGGCCCACTTTGTGGAAATAATCAAATTTGATCCCATTCAATCCAACCAGATGTTAAGCCTGGACGTGGTGAATTTGTTCACCAAGGTACCCTCGAAAGAGGCACTGTCGCTAGTCAAGGACAGAGTAGCCTCTGACTCATCCAAAGGAGAATAGACCAGTATACCAACAGATAACCTGATAGACATGCTGACTTTCTGTACACAGACAACACACTTCACAATGGAATCAGACATATATCGACAAGATGAAAGCTTAATAATGCGCTTGCCATTATCACCAGCAATGGCAAACATATACATGGAATACTTTGAAGAAATGGCATTAGAATCCCCATCACTAAAACCAATTCTATGTCTGAGATACGTAGATGACACCTTCATACTCTGGCCACATCAGGAAGAGGTCCAGGTGCTACTGGACTATGTGAACTCGATAAAAGCATCGATACAGTTCACAATGGAGAGAGAAAACGACAACAAAACTAGCATTCCTGGATGTACTAATATCTTGAACATAGAATGGGTTCACCGGGCAATACCTCGACTTCAACCCCCACCACCCATAAAGATTCGTCCTCTGCTTACAACTTGGAGGAAAACTTATAAGTGTCGACCCAGAGATATATGAACAAGAAATGATCAGTATACGCAGTACCTTACAACATACTCTGGGTACGTGGCAGCAGCTCCGACAAAGTGGGATAGAAGGGTACAAGAGTATAACAACACTCAGAAAATAGCTTCGGTCTGCCTACCTAATGTGATTATCGAAAAAAAATACAAAGATCTATGGTACATATAGCATCAGGACGACCTTCAAAAGTGGTTCAGCACTACAGACACCGCTTCCGAGTAAAACCCTCCATGAGAAATATGAGGACAACAGTCCGAACAATGAAACATGTTGCAATGTTTACAACTGTAAATAATTATAATAGCTCATCTCAGAACAAAACGGAACAATGGTAAAAAAAACTTGGCTTTTAAAATCCAATAACTTAAAAACCTAATATAGTTTTATCATTTCGAATCAGAACTCAAATTTTCTTCAATCATGATTAAAATTTGCACACTCAAATAGTCGCCATGCTTTGGGCGACTTTTGTGGATCAATTTCACACGAGAGTTCAGTGGAACACATTGCTAAATGTGCTGGGAAATTGGTCGGCTCATTCAACCACTCAACAGAGTCAAATTAGGCCATATCTGGGCACGAACTCTTGAGAGAGTTTAAAACCATTCACGCAGCCCTATGGGCGATGGCTCATTTTATACTTTGCAGCCTTTTCCCTCAATGACGCAATATTTTCAAAATATCATTACTCTGTCAAGGTCCACGGAACTGATTCACTCACATTCTCTCCATATTCCAGAAAGAAGTCCCACTAAAAGAACTTTTTTCCCTCCAAGAACAGCTATTTGTGAAATAGTATCACACATGGACACCTCCATGAACACTAAAATCTCTTTAAGTCAAAGATCATTTGCTCACTATCCTCCTTATCCTGATAATATTCCCTCCATTCTATGTCAGTTTATATCACTTACCTCATTCAGTAATCCAGTACCTTGATTTACTCTTGCGCATTTTATCTTGGTAACAATAGTAATATATATATATATATATATATATATATATATATGTATATATGGGTGGGGTGTTTGTGTGTGTGTATGAATGTATACATGTATATTTATACATTGCTGTGAAGGTAAGTGAACACCGAAAATAATATTAAGAAAATATGTCACTTTTTTCCAGATAATCAATAAATCTTAAGATATGTATTCATTAAGAAAATCTTGATTAAACGAATAACTACTTCCAAAATGTTTCATAAAAAATTAAAAATTCATAAAAAAAAAAAAATATATATATATATATATATATTCAAATTTATAACATATACTTGTTATATGATCACTACAAAAGTTGCAGTTGTGTTTCAACACTGTTAGAGTCTAATCAATTGATTATTTGTTAAGACACCAGCAA
>OZ010583.1:89728575-89798575 GCA_963932145.1 Acanthosepion lycidas
ATATCTGGTCTGGTTCTCCTGCGATATTTCTTGACAAAATCCAAAGATGTGCAATGAAATTGATCCTGACTTGGCATCTCGACTTCAGTCACTTTCTCACCGACCTGGCGTGGCCCCCCTTTGTCTTCTTCTCCAAATATTTTCTGACGAGCTTTTTTGCCCTGGTACACCGACTGCATGAATTTAAGCGTGCTACTAGATGGACATCCGTTTACTATTGAAATAGCTAGCTGCAACCGCCAATTCTACTCCGACAGTCTCTTTTCTCGCACTTCCTGCTTGTGCAACTCCTTATCGTTTACTTGCTTCTCTGATAACTAAAATCTCCAAAAATCTAAATGTAACGTCAATCGCCATCTGTTATCTTCTTGAATCCCCTTCATCTTCTGCCCTTGCCTCAATCCTTCCTAATCTCATTTTTTCTTTCACTTTCACTCCCTGTACACCCCCGCGTACTAGTGGCATTTCCACCTTGTTTGGCGTGAAATGATTTTCAAAAATATCGAGTAGTGAGAGATAAGCAAAGTTTCGTCCGTGTGAAGGTGGTTGTAGTGTGGAAAATATTTCAATATCCAAAAGGACACTTAAACGCTTTTGTCATGCTATCAAGACTTGAACGTGAAGACTAAGCAGTGCCAGTACAGATGTGGTTCATTCATTTTCGAGCTGGTCTGGCTCTTGTAAAGGTGTGGATTAGCAGAAGGCAGGTATTTACGGGGTTGAAAATAGGGTTATTGTCATACAAATTTGCTCGGTATTCCAACAATTTAATATTCTTGAATGTGTGCCAAGCGTATGCATTTATACTTACGATGCTGAAAGTAAAACTTCTGACCTTGATAAAGATTGCTATGTTCTGAATACTTGTCGAGTTCTGCCGTGGAAGAGAATGCGTCTAGTTCAAGGACTTAATCATCTGCAAAAATCCGACGAAGTAAAATATCTTTTAGCGTGGGTTGATCACAGCTGACGAAGGCAAAAGGGAAAGACACCTAACATTAGATAAAAAAGAATCAAAGATCAAAAATATTAAACAATAGAAATATTATTAAGCTATCAATTATCCAGAATCCAGCTGCGACAAGGTATCCTAGAGCTTATATAAGACAGCCGATCATTTCAAGACACTGGCGATCAAGGCTCTCCACAACATCTTATCCTTTGTAGCTTTTAATCTTGTCTTTTTGTTATAAGATTTGTTCTGTCGTTGTCGTCCATTTATGCGAATATAACGAACTCGACTGGAATTCGAACTTAGCTCTCCCATTCCTGAACCCGAACAGTTGCTATCAATTACGCCACTGTGCCTCTACAAACTCTAAAAGTATACATGAATATGCGCGCAAACACACACACACATATATATATATATATATATATATATATATATATATATATATATATATATATATATATATATATATATATCTGTCTATAGTTTTGAGATGAAGTACTGTGTTTATTTATACTATTTACATTGTTCGGATTGTCCTAATCTTCGTTTTCATATTCCTGTGATGGTCTTCAAAGACATATGGCCCAGTGGATAAATTGTTGGTTGAATCCAGTGACTTGATCCAAACAGTTGTGAGTTCAATACCTAGCTACAGCAGAAATGAACAAAAAGCTTGCAGAGTTGAGTTAAGGGGGGATAGCTGATACTGGAATATCCAGGAGAGGCATGACATGTGGAACTAAAATAATCTACCCTGGTGAACGAAATAAAAGGCTCAATTTGAAATTCCCCTCTCCTGAAGAAGCCTGGAGATTACAATGGCTGAAACGTCGTGAAGATAGCAACAAAGACGATGACAACAATCTGTCCAATGCAAATATGATAGTGTAAATATATTATTTTATTTTCCGCTACCAAATTATGTGTTATATCTTGCCTAACTTATTGGTTCTTTGGGCACCTCGACGTGGTGTAATGGTTAGAAAGCTTGTCTTGCTAGATCAATTACGACTGAGTAGTGAGTTCGATCCTCACTGGGTGCCCCATACTTTCGGCATAGCCGGGCTTATAAAATCACTAACTTATTGGTTCTTATTAAGTAAATAACAAAATGGAAACAATTCTATATAACGCATTTCGTCTTTTAAAAGGACTTCACCAGAATAAAATAATGTAGTTATTCATGGAATTATATATATATATATATATATATATATATATATATATATATATATATATATATATATACAAGTATATGATTGGTGTATATGGAATGAATTCCAATAACCAACAATTACTATTCTTAAAAGAGTGCTCAATACAAAGTAGAGCAGATATAATTATTTATTTTTAAAGAAAAAAAAAAATTTATAACATAAATATGTTATAAAATCACTACAAAAATAGCCATTTTGTTTCAACACCTACGGTGTCTTATCATATATATGTGTGTGTGTGGAGTGTGTGTTTGTAGGGGTAGGAGGAAAATATACATGAAAACTTACTTCATAATGAGGCATCGAGATGAAACACATAACCAGCCTCAAAGTTGAAATGGTATGTACGCGTCATAAGACATGATATAGGCCCATTGGAAGATCGTATAACCACTATCTACCATAGAAGGTTGAAATGGTATGGATACATCATAAGACATGAAGTAGGCCCATTGGAAGATTTTGTAACCATCCTCAAGGACAGAAAGTTGAAATGGTATAAGAGCCAACAATCTTTTCACTGCCATCCTACAAAGAAGAGAAAGACAGAGAAAGAAAAAAATGAGCTGACGTCACTGAGGGAAATATAAGATTATTGACAGACATAGCGATGCTGACAATTTTAATTTTGAATATCTTACAAATCTTACAATATTATAAATTACAATACGATGCCATATATAAACTAACTGACTACGAACATATTCAAATCGGCTTCAGTTACGATAATTTCGCCCAGATCATTTCACGGCAAGTGCAAATCTCTAAATCAAACGACACTATAGCGCCGTAGAACAAACAAGAAGGCCCTCGGCCTTCGAAATGACGAGTATCATCGCGAGTTTAAATATACGTTCGAATTTCTACTTTTATTTAAAGCAGAAGTACATGCAAATAACTATACATCGACACTTGGGAACAAATACAAATCAAGTCCAATGTCATATATATATATATATATATATATATATATATATATATATATATATATATATATATATAAAGAGAGAGACACAGAGACAGAGTGATAGATAGATAGATAGATAGATAGATAGATAGAAAAAAGAAAAAAAGAAAGAAAGAAAGAAAAAATAAAGAAAGAAAGAAAAGAAGAAAGAAAGAAAGAAAGAAAGAAGAGAGACAGACAGACGTATTGAAATGGCTATAATAGAGAAACACTCTCGAAATTAACCTTATCTATATGCAAACACAGATGTGTCTGTTCTGCGTTAGTGTGCTTTGGGTAAATATTGATGGTGACAATAGATTTCCAAAAGTGAATTACTTTTTGCATATTTTACTTTGTATTTAGACAGTGACACAATAATATATCATACACTAAAGCAGCAAGATTTCATTCAAACAAGTTTTATTGAACATGTCTGTCTGCTTAATTTTTTATTACTTTTTTTTCCAGTTTATATATTCGTTGTCATACACGAGAATAAAATTTATGGAAGGACCGTACAATATTCATAATATTATTTGACTTATTTAGTCTATTTTTATTCTTTATCCAGAACGGAAGTATTCTCAGTGATATAGCTTTCATTAACTTCCTCCTGCCATTTTCAAAATTTAGGTAATCTTCTTAAAATAGCCTCTCAAACAAATCGGAACTTTCATACGGATGTCATACATGATATAAAACACGTTCAGAAATGTCTAATCTGTATACAACTGCTTTCTCAATATCAATGATTAAAAATGGTTTCGTGCGAATAAAGACTGTAGGCCTTCGCGAGGCCCGTCCACCTTCAGACGTTGCGAACTGTCGCTAAGAAAAAAAAAAAAATCACAAAGAAAGAACTGTGCGAATTACCAGGAAGAGCTTCACTTGAAGATTTTCAGCAGCCGTAACAACTAAAAAGGATAGCACATGTAACTCGAAAAGAAAATTATGACATAATCAACATGTTGACGTTTCACACTACTTCAAACAAAATATTAGGAAGGAAGGCCAACATCTATGCTGGAAATAGCCATAAATGCCCCGTATTTGACTGCATATAAGACGCATGGGTGTATAAGACGCATCCCAATTTCAGGAGGGAAAATCAAGAAAAAAATAATAATTAGTAAAATTATAAAACTACATCTAGCATATAAGAAGCATGCGAATTTTAAAACAATTTTAGTGGGAAGAAAATGCGTCTTATATGCCATCGAATACGGCAAATGAAATTTTTCTTAAAATAGATATATTTTATAAATTTCAACGCTTGAGAAAAATGGTTATTGTAATGAAACGAGCAATAACTAAAGAATCAGTCAGTTATGTGCCATACGTGATACACGCTTAGGCGATCATGTATCTTTCGATACATGACGGACGAGGTAGATTTTTCCCGCAGTAGGTTGCCATACCTGATCCTATTCAAGGCTACAGAACCCGGTCTGTCCTGCTATTTACCCATAGTTGCGGGGGTTGGGGAAGAAGAGGATTCATACTTTTCCCAAGGATATTAGCACATAAGTGAATGTAATGGATTCGACTGGAATTCGAACTCGACTCTCCGATTCCTCAATCCGAGCCGCTATCCATTATTCCACCGTACCCCCTACGCAGTGCTAAATAAAATAAGAACAAAACTATATACCCAGACATGACCTGTGAAACGAGAATCGTCTATTGCAGTAGATTAAATAGACGGTTATGTGCACATGGTTCCTAGACTTTATGAATTTAAGCGCAGTAGTCGTTAGCTCATCAAGTGACATTTGAGCTGGCTAGATGTAACCGAAAGTTCTATACTAACAGTTTCTTTTCTCGCACTTCTCGCTTCTGGAACTCCATTCCGACTCCATAGATTCCAGCCAACTTTAAACTGCAAAATTTAAACGCAATGTCAATCGCTATTTACAGTTCACCTGATTACTCTTTTCTCTTTCCACTAATTATTAATGTTTCTGATCTTAATTCATCCGCACCCTGGAACCACTTGTATCTTAGTGGCTTTACTGCCTTTGCATGAGGTGATACCAATTATTAAAAAAAAAAAAAGTATTATTTCTTTTGTATATAATAGTCATGCGCAAATGTTCTTAAGCAATTAACAATTAGTACATTAATGCACTTGTCAAAGTTGCGATGCATTAATACAGTGTCCCCTAGTAAATGAATACACCATGACCACATTTTTCTTGAAATCTGCATTTCTTCAAAGTTTTATTTTAATATTTCTAGAGAAAAATTACGATGGGTTGTAAATTTCTCGGCTCGACCAAGATTCTTCAATCTAACAAAATTACCACACATCAATGAATATAGTCCGGTAAGTGTATATATCTATAGATATGTTCTATAGATATGTTTCTCATGAATAAGCATTTGCCTATTTCCTTTGGTATATATTGATTATCTATCTATCTATCAATCTATCTATCTATCTATCTATCTATCTATCTATCTATGTAGGCATTTATAAAATAGTTTACTTGAATTGAGATAGATAGATAGATAGATAGATAGATAGATAGATAGATAGATAGATAGATGGATATATAGACAGAGACAGAGGTAGGTAGGTAGGTAGGTAGGTAGGTAGGTAGGTAGGTAGGTAGGTACGTACGTATGTGCGTAGGTATGCATATGAATAGACTGGGATAGATAGATAGATAGATAGATAGATAGATAGATAGATAGATAGATAGATAGATAGATAGACAGAGACAGAGAGAGGTAGGTAGGTAGGTAGGTAGGGCCGTACGTATGTGCGTAGGTATGCATATGAATAGACTGGGATAGATAGATAGATAGATAGATAGATAGATAGATAGAGAGAGGTAGGTAGGTAGGTGGGTAGGTAGGTAGGTGGGTAGGTAGGTAGGTCCCTACGTATGTGCGTAGGTATGCATATGAACAGACTGGGATAGATAGATAGATAGATAGATAGATAGATAGATAGATAGATGCAGACAAAAACTAACCATTTTTCCAATGTATTATTTACCAGTGGATAAGTGAAGCCGCTGACTTTGTGACTTGTTCACCTAACGTCTACCAAACCAAGTCTTCTTTGAGACAAATCGCAAAGAAAAGGAGACAAAATGTGCTGACGTTACAAACATGAGACTCCTCCAATTAGCAGATATTATTTAACCCCTGGTAAAAAAAAAAAGCTTTCCAGAGCAAATTTCTCTTGCGACAGTAGCACTTACAGCAAATTTGTAGCACCCAACTTGAACCTAACTAAGGATATACTGAAGTAGCGCAGTCCGATATAAATCGCCGGACATTCAATTTTTACTTACGAAGAAACGAAGACGCATTGAAATAGCAAGATTTTAGGACGTCTATTCGTGAGGGTCTGATGAATTAATATGGATTATACGTATATCTGTACGTGTATATAATTTATCGTTATATTTACTCCCGTCCGGCTTACGTTTCTTTTAAACATTCACTGGTTCAATGCAAACTTTTTTCAGATGATCTGATTTTTGAGTTTATTTTCTATGCAAGGGAATCTTTCACCTGCAATAAATGGTTCCGGTGTCTGAGTGAGCATGTGTCAACGTTCATCGCTTTTTTTTTTTTTAAATAAAGCAAAAAAAAAAAAAATGGACGCCATTTTTATTCTATTTTTTTTTTTTTTTTCATTTTCTTTTTTCTAATTTAATATTCTTTCATCTTACCAGACATCGTAACTAGCTAAGCAGAGAACGATCTAATTTGCTGACGCTGACACCTCAATCGATCTTTGGCATTCATTCGTGCCAGAAAGATGTGATTTAATACATTACCATAGACTAAATAACCAGAGAAATATCGCTGCTTTTCAAAAAGAAGTTATTTCGTTTATATTCTTATATTGAATTTATTTACTTTCTTCATCTCTGTTTACATTTTCTTTGTTAACGATTTTTTTTAAAGCATTTCACCCCAAACGAGGCAGGGGTGCCACTAGCACGCAAGGGGTTAAAGAGAGTGGAAGCAAAAGTAAAGAGGCGTGATAGATGAAATGATGGAGAGAAGGACGGGGAATAAGTCAAGGAATCTGGAGACTTCGATTGACACTGCATTTGTATATTTGGAGATTATAGCTATCATGGAAGCAAGTAAGACGATGGGAGTTCCACAAGTGAGAGGTGCGAGACATGAAGTTATTAGAGTAGAAGAGACGGCTGCATTTAACAGTTTCGACAGTGAAAAGGTGGGACTGAGTTGGCAAATTAGTAGCACGTTAAAATTCATGCAGTTTGGGAACTAGCGAAAATAGCTCGTCGGAGCAGTTACCCTGAAAGTATTTGTAGAAAAGACAGATGGAAACGACGTCACGTCTGAATTCATTATTATTTGTCTATCCTTTTACTCTCTATCGTCCATTCGTTCATATTCCAAAAATCTCAAAATTGAGAAATCTTTATTTTTATGCATGCACTCTTTAATACGAATCATATATTCCTATGGAATGCTAAAAAGAAACGCATGGCACTATGGTTAGAATGCAAGCGTAGGTACAATAGATACCTTTTGATCAAAGTTTGGTCTAAGTTGAGAAATGTAATTTTCTATAACAAAATACCTTAATACATTTTGTTATATGGCTTTTAAGACGAGTATATGAAGAAGATTATTCTCGTGCGAGCGTAAGATGCCCTAGCAGTTGAAACCTTTACACTTGCTGACAGGCAGTTCATCTGATAGCTGTTACAAGAAATCATCCTGACTCAAGTTTCAGCAAATTGTTTTGAAAATCTGTTGATAACAGGGAATCTTCTTTTGTCCTTTCCTCAATCGTCCTATGACCAATCTTCTTTTTTTCAATTTCACTCCCTGTAATCCCCCTGCGCACAAGTGGAATTTCTGCCTTGTTTGGAGTGAAATCCTTAAAAAAAATCATGCTCCAATACGGCAGCGGATGCTGGACAATTTCCTCACAGAGGAAGATGGGGCCATAGATATTTTTTTTTTAAAATATAAAATCTCTTTTTGTCTTCTTTTTTAATCATTTCCCCTGACGAAGGGTGATAATACCACTAGGATGCAAAGGGCTACTGGGAATAAAAGCGAATGATAAGATTGTAGTGAAGACAAAAGATAATAAAAGAACAGACTCCAGTCAGGTAGAAGATGGCGATTGGTGTTGCATTTACATTTTTGAAGATTATAGATGACATGGAAGCATGAAATAGTGAGGAAGGCAATAAAATAAATTATTAGAATCGAACATGCTGCTAACTCTAGTTACGCTATATTTCAAATATTTTGGTCTACCATTATATCCTACTATTTATCCTATAGCTGGGGGGTACAAGAGTCGAATCGATGACTTTTCCAAAGACATTTGAGGGAAACTGAATGCAACCGTCTCTTTCGCTATTTGAACTCTCGTCGTCGTTTCTATGTCTCAAGACATTACAGTACACGCACATTCTAATTTTCATTTTAAATATGCAAAGCATATTCTATGTCAAATAAAGTTCAGATATTTTAGAAATGGGTCAGGCCATGCACTTTTTAGTATCAGCTTTGCTACGCTCAGTTATATTTGTATGATAGCAATTCATTTTATACCATCTCATATGTGTTCGAATACGTGTGTATAATTTAAAAAATACGAATTCCAATTAATTGTTTCAGTAACCACCATGCATCAGGATTGAACGTTAATCCGACAGTCAATAACTGTTATCAAGTATCCAGTGCCGAAAAGAGGAGTTAATGCTTCTCCTTCTGTCGAACTGTCAATCATGGAAGCGTGCTCCGGAAGTGAACAACCGCCATGTTGTATAGATTGATTACGGTTCTTAAAGAGAACGTAGAAAACGCTTTGATTCCTTTACCATCCCAGTTTAAAATTCCATCACTTCTTCCTGTTGGCGAACCATCGTTGTTGTTGTTGTCCCATCGTCCATTAATAGCTTGCCGGATAGATAAATAGTTGAGCATGTCATTAAAGACTTATTCCTGGCTACCAATCCAATGACTACATTCGTGATTCGTCTTGTAATGAAGATAATGCCTCTCTACTCCGCCTCTTTTTTGATTTTGTGTTTCTTTAATTCTTTATTCAATTTCCTTCCAGTTTTTCACTTCCTTTCCTTAGCTTACCTTTTGAAAATAAGAGGAGTACTAGAAAGAAGATCATGTTACGGCAATCTTCAAAATAGTGTGAATCCACCTGTGAAAAAACTTGTCACTTTTATCAGCACATAGCTGGAGATATATATGCAAGATGTCACCGCAAAAAATTGTACCCACTTCAAATGATTATAAAGTCAGTGTTTATTAAAATACATTTCTTTTCAAAATTTAATAGAATCTACAAACATTATTTTATTGTTTGTCAACGCCTGTTTTGAAAGTGACACCCGTTCTGGCCGAAGTAAGGCCGACAACGCGAAGCAATGGAATCACAAACATCACCGAACATATCTTTTGGTATTTTTGTTCATTCTCGTTCAATGGCTGCTCTCAATTCAGCGGCTATTGTAGGTTTCATAGCGTAGAGTTTGTCTTTTGCGTATCCCAATGAATGAAAGTCTAAAGGTGTGATGTCTGCTGTGGGTATTCTACGAAACGCCTTCGTCCAAGATCTAATCTAGGTAGGATCTATCTCCATTATTCGGTTTGAATCATCGTCATTAATAGCATGAACTCATCTTGGAATTTAACTTTTCCATTGACAGCGCTTCAAAATACGCTGGACAGACAATTTTGAAATACCTACCTCACGACTTGCTTGACGCAGATATTTTCTTGGGCTTACGTTCCCAATACTATTTTCTGCATTGTGGGGCTTGTCGAAGTCCGCGCTTTCTGGAACGCTTCTCGTGGACATTCTGAACTGTACCATAGGCTTCAAACGTATCGAGAGATGGTAAGTCGCGTTGGTGGATCTGTTTGAAACTTCTTTGCACTTCAACTGCGTTTTCACACTTCCAGTAGCATTTTAGAATTTCCCTTGTTCAAAGCTTGGTTTGACTGACAATCATTAATTCTAATGGGTGCAAACTAGAAAGAAGAAAAAAACATCAAATAAGCTATCAGCTGTTAACGTGCACCCCCCTCTCTCTCTCTTTCTCTCTCTCTCTCTCTCTCACTCACTATAGAACCAGGTGTGTCCTGCTATTTACCCATAGCTGAAGGGAGAAGAGGATTATACCTTTCCCAAGGGCATTGGCGCGTAAGTGAATGTAATGGATTCGAACTCGGCTTTCCGATTCCTCAATCCGTGTCGTTATCTGCTATTCAACCGTACCTCTTCATATATATATATATATATATATATATATATATATATATATATATATATATATATATGTGTGTGTGTGTGTGTGTGTGTGTGTGTGTGTGTGTGTGTGTGTGTGTTGAATAATATCGACAAGTTCATATTTTCATTTTATGTTATTTTTCTCGAGTACTTTCGAATGTTGCTACATTCATTTTCAAGGACTGTGTTTTGTGTATGTTTACGTAACTGATTTTTGTTTCATTTCAGCGTCCTCATGTTAGCTTGAACGTATATATATAGAATTCTAGTGTTATCTATTAACATTTGTCTTCTGTTAATATTCGTTTGTTATTTGTTATATGTTGGTCTATATGTGCGCAGATAGATAGATAGATAGATAGATAGATAGATAGATAGATAGATAGATAGATAAACAAACATACATATGACAAATATGCAAAATAATGTTTACAAGACAAATTTTAGTAGATAACACTAAAATATTATATCGGACACAATGCAAAGAAAGAATCCAAATTCTGGAGCCTCTTGTGATACAAGAGAAGAGGCCAACATTAAATGATCTTTCTATTAGGTTGGTGCAAAAATAATTTCGTTTTCTCACATAGTAACATATGTTAGAAAACGAAATTATTTTTGCACCAACCTAATACATAGGTGATCGTATCTTGACTTGTGTATAAAAAATGCCACATCAAAAGTCGACTTTCACTGTTTTTGTGACGTCGTCTTGATTGTTTTGTCATGGCTCACTCTTAGAACCCATCGTGTCTCGTAGACTTACGTGACTCATTCATATTCCCTTCGTATTTCATTGTTAAGGGGGAAGTTTCACTCGGATATCTTTTTCCCCGAAACTGCTGCGTGTGGAACAAGTCGCTAAACGCTGATTTCCTGGTCAATACAATCTTAATCTCTTAATGTCCAGAGTCAACCTCTATTTATCCATGTAACGTGCACTTAATCCTTCCATGTACACCCCTACCACAACCGCATAATATATATATATATATATATATATATATATATATATATATATATATATATATATATATATATATATATAGAGAGAGAGAGAGAGAGAGAGAGATAGATAGATAGATAGATAGATAGATTTCCTTGGCCGACCTGTTCTATATATTTTGCTCAGTACACCAACAGTTACTTTCTCTTTGCAGGGCATTTCAAATTGTTGTCTTGGCCATGCCTAATATTTGTTCAATGGCTCGGTTCGATTTTCTTCCTTTTCTCAGCTTCAAAAATGGCTTCCTTTCCTGCCATAGAGATCTCTCTCTTCTTCATGCTGGTTTATCGTTTTTAACAAAAATGCAGCCTTTACATCTAAAACCCAAGGCAGGCTAAAAACCAAGAGTAGTCATTCAAAGGCGTTTAATATTTAAACAATCAATCTAAAAGGCAATACCTGGGCAAGATGTAACACGTCTCAGTTACGTCTGCCAATTGTTTTACCCACTTCAAATAATGAGTGGCTTCAGACAAAGGGTGGTACGTCGTAATTTGTTTAAGACATCTAAGTGTAAATACAAGGAAAATATAATCTGAAATTCTGAACTCTTCTTTTAACGTATGTTATATTTATAGCTTAATAACAGGGAGAGAGCTTACGTCAATATAAAAGTATACATTAAGATCAATATCCAGTGGTGACAGTCTGTTTCAAGGTTAAACAATGGCCTGGTGATTGCGTTAAAAACATGACACATCAATATATATATATATATATATATATATATATATATATATATATATAATTATTTATTTAAAAATTATAACATAAACATGTTATAAAATCACTACAAAAATAGCCATTTTGTTTCAACACCTCTGGTGTCTTATCAAGTGGTGATGTTGAATGTAGAATAAAGGGTTTTAAAATATATATATATATATATATATATATATATATATATATATATATATATATAATAAAGGTGAAATTATGAAAACACGTTTACACGCTAATTTAAAAACTGGAAGAAGGATGAATTCCACTTCCGATAAAAAATTGAGTTCCCTGTATTTAAGGCTGGTACTACAAGCTAATAAGACTAATCTTGAACCTCGCTCGATGATCCTTCAATACGATGGTGAAACTCCAGTAGCTTTGGTTTTATATTTTTTGCACTTTTCTTCTGTCTTATATGGTTCCTCATTTTATTGAGCATTTTTTATTATTAGCTTTATTGTAGATGCATGAAACCAATTATCATTGTTTTATATATATAATTATGATATATATATATATATATGGACGGCCGTTTCGTTTGGGACTCATCAGCAGTGCGCATCCACTTCCGAGAATGGAAACCCGGACGGTTACTCCATACGAACTGTACCAACGGGCCTCGGCGACGAACAGTTAACGAATAAGACTAGATATAGCGCCGCTCGATCATCCAAGTTTCTTTTACCCATAAGACTGTGTCCCCACGAGCCACAACTACTCTCCCCGAGCTGCGCAGTCCAGAGCATTAGAAGCCGGTTCAAGTAAGGATATACATACAGACATAATTAGTAGGATTTGAAATAATCATAATTAATTCATCGAGTCTAATTCGTTACTCGATGAATTACTTAATAATGATTATTTCAAATCCTCCTAATTATATTTTGACAGTATATCGTCATTCAAAAATGTTTCATTGACTAATATAGATATATTATGTCTATTTATATATTTATACCGATCCTTTGCACTTCACTAATAAGTTTCTAGATTTTATGGAGCTGTAGTTTTTTCCTACACAAGTACTTTCGATCTCCTCCACGATCATCCTCAGTAGTGAATTACAAAGGCAATCAAAATGTCTCTGTGATAAAATCTGCATCTCGCTGTGATGGGGATTTAAAAAAAAATAATAATAAAATTATTTTAAAATTATAAATATATACGTTGTAGCTAAACAAGCATCTCCATATAAGTGGGGGACGGCTAACCGGAAATCGATGTAAATGCAAAATAGCAGTAAATGTTTCTTATATGCACTTCAACATGTTGCCGCTACACTCGTAATGAATTTTGATGAGCGTTAGTTAGTTGCTTTTTGATCAGCATCAAGAAACTGATTCGAGAAATAGTAAGGATTATTATAAAAATAAATAATAAATCTCTATTATTCAATGAAATTCCTCCTATCAAATCGTAAAATGAAAAGGAACGGATTCTCGTCTATATCAGTTCGTCCTAACACTGGTGTCCTCGCGGGGATCCGTCCTTGGTCTTATTCTGTTCTAAATTTTCATTAATGATCTTCCCGATGTTATCAGCTCAGAATTTGGAATCTACGCTTTTAACACAACCATTTACTCCTGCCTCAATAGTAAGGCTGATCAGACGGACAAATTCAAAAAGCAGCAGATGTCTAAAACTACGTCAAGTCTGTCGTTTCCTGGGGGCAAACAATGGCTTGTTAATTTCAACGCCTCCAAAGATAAAATGTTCTACATTAACCATCTGAGAGACCCTACTCTGCCTTCCATCATCATGGCTGATGCTAACCTCCAGGAAAATGACTCGTTGGTTTTATTGGGCTAACGTTCTCAGCTGACATGAAACGAAAAATCTATATACATTGATAAGTAGTTGCTAAGAAAGTGTTTTCACTGTGTCGTGCAGGACAATTTTTCTCTCCAGAATATATCTTAGATATCTATAAGCCTACCATTTGTCTATGCTTATAATATTATGTTATGATCAGGTTCCCCTGCTATTTATCTTGAGCTCCTTGATAAAATCCAGTGAAGAATCAGCAATATTATTGGTCCTCATCTAGCGGCTTGACTTCTGTCACTTTCCCACCGTCGTAAGGTGCATTTCTATTTTTCTGTAAATATCTTCATCGTAACAGTTCAGACGAACTCTCCACTATGGTACCCAGATTTTTTTTAAATTTAAGCGCAAAACCAGACTGGCCTCGCGATCTCATCAATTTACAGTTGCGCTGGCTAGATGTAGCAGTATGTTCTATACTAACAGATGCTTTTCTCGCACTTCCCACTTCTTCTGGTCCCATGCTTACCAGCCAACTTTAATCCGCAAAAATTTAAATGCAATGTCAATCGCTATCTACTCTCCTCCTGGTTACTCTTTTTTCTTCCCGCTTATTGTGAATGTTTCTGTTTCTAATGCTTGCAAACATTGTAACCCCTTGTTTCTTAGTCACATTACTGCTTTGAATGGGATCATACCGATCATATATATATATATATATATATATATATATATATATATATATATATATATATTATTTCCTCCGTTTTTCTCTTTTTCCGTTTTCCATTTTTCTTCCCTTCTTTCTTTCTTTCCTCTGTCTGGCCATTTTTGTTTCAATAATTTATCATCCATTGATTGGTTTGAAAACTCTTAAATTTTATTTAAATTTACAAGGTGAAAATGATCATTAACCTGATGTAATCGTAATTCCTATTGTATGATATATATATATATATATATATATATATATATATATATATATATATATAGCATACATATATATATATATATGTATGTATGCAGTATATATATACATATATATATATATGTATCTATAAAGTATTTATATATATGTGTATATAATATATGTATGTATGTATGTGTGTATGTATGCAGTATATATATATATATGTATGTATATATGTATATATATATACATATGTATGTATGCAGTATGTATATATATATATATATATATATATATATATATATATATATATATATATATATCCGTGTGTGAAGGTGAATGACAATGGAAAAAGAGTTTTATTCACGTTGTAAGATATCCTGCTTACCTTTAGGCATGGACAAGTAACCTCACGTTTCAAATTTCAGTCATATCAAGTGCCTTGGAAAAAATCATAAATCTATCTTTTCCCTATTTTCCAGCTATAGCAGAGTAGACATTGTTTTCTAGCTTTTGGTGGTAGAAATTCTAGGAGAAGTTCAATTGTGAATTTAAATTCGCCGAGAAGGCAAGGGGAAAGCATTCTCCTATATCTTCCAACAATTAATTCATAATGCGAAGAAATCTCTGGAATGCTATGATCACATGCATTACAAAGAAAATAGAAGTACAAAAATACGGTTAGTGTATGTAGCCAATACCCATGCGCCGCTGAGAGAAATAAACTCTCGTGGTGATATCTCGGACTGAGTAGAGAAATTCGCGAATAAGAACGTGTCTTTGTAAAGCAAGGTCGTTCGTATTGTTAGGCAAAGAAAATATGTATGTCCGCTTCGGCAAAATTCGCGCTTTCTTACGATCCACTTCACTACGGAATGTGAAATGGGCGAAAATATCTATTCTCATTCGATATTAGAGCTCTCCAGTCCATCCCCAGTCCATAAGGACACAGAAAATAGGCTACTGTTCGCTGTTCTCTGTTTACTGATTAGAGGTACCGTTTTCAGTACATGGAATGGAGCCGTGTTTGAAATCGATTAAATCAAGTGCGATCGGGAAAATCCATATTATACTGAGTCAACTGCTAGGTCATATGCTAGGAATTTTGGTTTTCTGTGTCGTGTTTCTTGCTCTAATCTATCTTACATAATTACAAGTCTAACATTCATCATTCTTATGAATATAGCTGCCATTTATGGCGTGGTACTCCTGCTATACATTTAAAGATTCTTCATAAAATCGAAAGATTCTGCAATGTAATTTGTTTTGGCCTGGCACTTCAGCTTCAGTCATTTTCCCAGCACCGTAATGCTTTTTCAATAAATACTTTCATGGTATACTTTTGCCTTTTCAATAAATACTTTCATGGTATACTTTTGCCTTTTTCAATAACTACTTTCATGGTGTACTTTTGCCTTTTCAGTAAATACTTTCATGGTAATTGTTCCGATGACCGTTCCTGTCTGGAACCAGCATCATATGAATTTAAACACAGGACTAGATTAGAGGCAACCTATCATCATTTTGTCAGTTGAACTCTTTAGCTGTAACCGTAATTTGTATGCTAAGAGTTTCTCCTTTCGCAGGTATCTCTTGTTGAACTTTCTTCTAGATTCTTGCTTTCTGGTCAACTTTAATCTTGAAAATTTTAAATGCAATGTAAATCGTTATCTACCATCTTTTAATTTCTGTTCTGTAATTGTTCCCGGGCTTAAGACCGTATCACGTCGAAACGCCAGTTCTCATACGATCACCGAAGTTAAGTAACGTCGAGCATGGTCAGTGCCTAGAAGGGTGACTGCCTGGAAATAACAGATGTTGCATGCTTGAATGTGCAGATGGTGTTATTGATAACTGTTCGAAAATGGAACTCGGAGAGCCGTGTTTCTATTCTAGTCGGGTTCTTGATAGTGATTTTCCAAGCGTAGGGATCCCCAGTGAGGATCGAACTCACTACTCAGTCAGACAAGCTTGCTAACCATTACACCACTCGCCCCGAGGTGCCAAGTCGCATTCTTATGCGCAAATACCCTTGGGAAAGTCATGAACCCATGTCTTCTCCCACCCATCATAGGTAATTAGTAGGACTTATGTAAATAATTATCGCCCCAAAATCTTTACAATTTAAAAATGCTTTCTGTTTTTAAATAACCGTTTTCTACAGCTTTTTAACTTTTTGCAGGTTATTTAAAACTAGAAAATATTGTTTAGATTTCTAAGAATTTTTTTAGATGATAATGTTTTTTTGATATGGAAAAAATGAAGAGACAGTTGATGTTTCTGGGGCACTTCATGAGGAAAGATGGCTTGGAAAATCTGATACGCAAAGGATAGAGTGAAGGCAAGAGAAACAGGGGAAAACAAAGCGTAACATACTTAATGAGCTTGAGTAAATGGTTAGCGAATCAGGGTCTAGGAGAAATAACGAAAAAGACAAAATCTATTAAAGAGCTACAATGGACAGAAAGTTGTGGAGAGCCATGATCGCCTATGTCCTGAGAGGACATGGCACATAAAGGAGAAATTACAAATTTTGCTAATTAACCCATATCTGGGGGAGAAAACTCGGAATTGTGAATTGGAGTGCTGAGTCATTTTGCATTACACCAGCCGGACAGCCAAGCTTACAACACCTGATATTCCCAAGCGGTCACCAGGCTCGGCTTTGCTTAACAATTCGAGCCCTTCGTTTCTGAACAATTTTGACCTTCTGCCTGAACTCCGATAAATCATCCCGCATATCAATTCTTTGCTGCGCTGTGTAGAGTTTTTTTTTTCTGGTATGTCTCGTTCCTGATTCTTTCCCTGACGGTTCCATATTCAGACTCTGCACACTTCACGGTAAAAATGATAATTGTGATCCAAAACACATGCACAAAACACAAGGAAAAGGCGTTGACATGTTGGTATAACGTTCCATGACATCAAAATATTACGGCTTTTCTGATTGGCACTTCAAAATAAGACAACCAATAGCAAAACAAGACTCAAGTGTTTACCCACCGTTCAACCGGTGGCTGGGAATCAAGTCATTTTTCTCTACCACTGTTCAACTGGTGGTTGGGCATTCCGTCATTTTTCTATACCATCCTTAAGATGGTAGTCAGGGCTGAAAGGGTTAACTTCGTCATTCCGACCGGAATCGGTGTTTCAACTTGATGGTCGTAAGCTGATCTATGAAATGGTTCTACGTAGCTTATAGTTTCAACATTTCAGAGCGAGCTGGACGCCATGATATGCATACGTCAGTTTAGCTCTGAGAAGTCTATTTCAGTTCATAACTCGAGTTTCTATGTTGTTGTTTTTTTTTGTTCTTTGTTTTTTTTTTAGAAAAGTCCGCATCATTGTGTCTCTCTACAGTACTGTGACGATCTTATTTGTTAACTGTATATATAGACATAGCTATGAACAGACCGATATAGACAAAGAATATTGATTTATTTCTCTGTTACAAATACTTCTAGATATTGAACAAAAATAGAGCCTTGTTTACAAAGCAGTTTCTCATTTGCTTCTGTTGCTAAATCATAGACCGCAAATGACAAACTATTTTAAATTCATTATCTCTGTAGTGTTTTATTACACTCCGAGGTAACTAGCGTCTGTTCACATAGTAGATTACCTCGTCGGAAAATTCGCCCGTCGATTTGTATCCTGTCTGCGTACGGATGCTGTTCGAGTTTGAATTCGCTTGGTTGGTTTCAAACAACTCAAGTGGACAATTGTTTTGCCAGATGTGTCTGAGACGAGATCATTGGCCTGTTCTAATGAGCGATCTCGTTCTGCTCTCGAAGATTTGCGTCAACCATTATCAACCCAATGAACAATCTCGTCAAATGCGTTCCAGTGATTTGATTTATTTATAAATGTGCATGCATTCGGATGGCTTGCTAAGTGCCGACGTGGCATTCTCTCGATTTCAATGAATGTCGTCTGTAATTTCTTTTTATTTAAATGTGGCTTCATTTGTTTTTAACATACATCTCAACCATTTCTTTCTTTCTTATTTTATTTTCTTTCGTTTTGTCTTCATTTCCTTCCATCTTTTCAGATTTCCTTTATTTTCTTCTGTATTTCTTTGTTTTCATTCTCTTTCCTTAGTATTTTTTTTTTTACCTTAATTTTCTATCTTTATTTTTTTCTATACTTTTTCCTTTTCTTTATTTTCATTCTAGGTTTCTTTTCTTCATTTTTTTCTTCTTACATTTTATTTCTTCCGTCTTTTCTTTCTTTCTTTCTTTTTTCTTTCTTTCTTTAATCTTTCATTTATTTTCTTTTTTGCTTTCTTTTTTATCATTTCTTCCTTTATTATTTATTTTCTCTCTTTATACGTTTTATTTCCTTTTCTTCTTGTCTTTTTCCTTCTTTTTTTACTTTCATTCTTTCCTTTATTTTCTTTCTCGTTTTCTTTTCTTTCCTTCCTATTACCTTTCTTTGTTCATTCTTTTATTTTCTTTCTTTCTATTTTCCTTTTCTTTCTTTCTTTATTATCATTCTATCTTTCTTTTCTTCTTTTCTGTCTTTTTTCTTCCTACTTTTCTTTTTTTCATTTATTTTTTCCTTCTCGCTTTCTTTTTGGTTTATCTTTCTTTCTTTCTTTCGTTCTTTCTTTTTCTTTCTTTTATTAGCAATGGTACAGCAGTGGCAGACATTAACTCATCCTTTCTCTCTACTTGTTATTTTTCGTTACGCATATTTCCCTTACTTTTGTGATCGCCAGCACAGCGCAATGGTTAAAAAAAACAGACTAGCAAATCATTTCAACAACGAAGTTACAAAGATCCTCACAGCCTTTAATCGAGGCTTTTTACCAGATGAATTCATTTTTTGTGTGCTTCGACATAGGTTAATGGCGACAGAATTGCTTAATCGACTACAACTAACGCGAAACGACTTCCGTCAATGATAGGTGACCCCAACTTGTGTAACTGTGCCACACTAGATCATGCTTAATAAGCGTCCTGGTTAGGATGTTGAACTGCATTCAACAGCAGGGCCTCTGATAACGACGTTTTGAGGAGCGTGGAACCGCCTCTTAATTGCTGGTGTTCCCGGTTCCGCTCTGGCCGTGGGTGGTGGCACCTGTAGGGGCCCCAGCTATGGGCTTGTGGGCAGGGCACTGTGTTTTAATACCAGCAATGCATCTTTGTAAATGTATAACCGGTATTGAATATTTGAGGGAAACATTATTGACCGCAATACATTTTTAAAAGAGAAATATTAACATCAATAAAAAAAAAACATTACAAAAATTACATTAAAAATATTACAAGCAGTACATTTTTTTGAAAAAATTATTACCAGAAATACATTTTTGATGAAAAAATTATTAGCAGAAATACATTTTTAAAAGAGAAATATTGCCAGCAATAAAAAAAAATATTTAAAAAAATACTATATTTCTGAGATGAGGTATTATGTTCACTATTTACATTATTCAGACTATTGTCCTCATCTTTGTCCTCAAAGACAAATGGCACAGTGGATAAAGGCGTTGGTTAGATCCAGTGACAGGACCCAAAGAGTGTGAGTTCAATACCCGGTTAAGGCAGTGGAGAATTTGCAGCGGGGAATTAACAGGAGATAACTGACATCCATTAAACATGGCACGTGGAACTAGAACAGTCTACACCAGTTAGCGAAATAAAGGGTTCAGCTCGACATTCCAACCACCTGAAGACGGCCGGAGCGTACAACGGCCGAAAAGTTGTAATAAATATGGCGACAAAATGAGGGCAATAGTCCGAATAATGTAAACAGTGTTCAAAAAATACATTAAAAATAATACAAGCAGTACATTTAAAAAAAATAAAATATTACCAGCAATACATAAATATTATTAGCAGCAATACATTTTTAAAAGAGAATTATTACCAGCAATAAAAATAAAATATTAGAAAAATACATTAAAAATATTACAAGCAGTATATATATATATATTTTTTTAAATATTACCAGCAATACATTTTTGAAGAAAAAATTAAGAGCAGCAATACACTTTTGGAAATAAAATATTAGCAGTAATATATTTTTGAAAAAATATTGTTAGCAATGAAAATCTTGTTAGCATTAAGAAGTCCATTGATATGCCATAAAACATAACAAGCTTAATAAGTATGTGTAGTATTAATAAGGTATCTGTAGTATTTTTTCATCGATTTACTGCTTATTTTAGTATAAACAAATAAAATCATTAAATAAAACACAAGTAATTGTGCATTATTTGATGGTTTTATTTGTTTATTTTATTTAATTTTAAGTAAATTAAAATCTTTCAATAGGTTACGGCACAACTGACACATTAACTGATCGTTCAAAGGAACAATAGGGCATTGCATGCAGTCCATTATATTACAATTGTTTGTGTTCCCGAGATGATTGTGCGAATCTGCCAATAATTGCTTCTGCATCTAATTTGTCTAACTCTTCATTTTCAATGGATAGTAACATGTCTGATTCCAAATTCTCCTCAGACGGAGAATTTCTTAACCTTGTCTTTATGACCGCGCTTCTTGACTAACTGATACTACGCAGATGACTATTTTTTTTTTTTTTGTAAGAAAATGATGATTGGTTTTGCATCGTTATAATTTGTGAAGAAAAATTATGCATTTCAATATTACGCAATGAGCTTGCCGAAGTGACCTCCATCTTCTGGCTTTCTCCTTCTATATATTGGTTAGGAGTCATTCCCTTGTTCAAATTTAATTTAAGCTAAATTTAAATTTAGTTTAAATCAGAGGGAAAAAAATCAGTGGTCGGTGTGCAAAAACAGGTTGATGTGACCCCTCTTTAATATCCTTTTGATGCAGTATTTGATTGAATGAAATGATGAGCAGATTTCCGCACTGATATAACAGTTGAATGGTCGCAACAAACATGTATTGTAAGGCACTACACGCTGATTGGTGATTTCTTGCTCAACTTAACGCCCATATTATCTCATTTTGATCTTGCCAATATGACCTCCATCATCTGGTTTTCACCTTCTATATGTTGGACAGACGTCATTTCCTTGTTCCAATTAAAATTTAATTTAAATCAAAGGGAAAGAATTCAGTGTGGATTTGTCCCCCGACGGCCACCACTTTAATCAAAACAATCTTTCTGGTCTGACCTCCATCTTCTGGTTTTCTCCTTCTATATTTAGGATAGGAGTCCTTCCCTTGTTCAAATTTAATTTAATCTAAATGAAAGGGAAACTAAATTCAGTTGCATGCTTGTGCCCCCCACCCCGGAACCGCTTTGATCAAAATGAAATATTTTTATCCAAGTACTCTTGGAGTCATTCACTTGTTCAAAGTTAAACTTAATTTAAATTAAAGAGAAAAAAAATGAGTGGCGGTGGGGATGCCCCCATCCCGGAAACCCCGTTTGATCAAAATGAAATATATTTATCCAAGTACCATGGGTAATGTAGTTTAAGAATATATATGGTTATGGATGTTTATATCCAAAGCCCTAGGAGACGTTCGATAACAAATAAATAAACTGAGATTGCATATATATATATATATATATATATATATATATATATATATATATATATATATGTGTGTGTGTGTGTGTGATGCCACTCCTTCAGGGTACCCACTTAAAATCGGAAAACTGACACCGTGGCCATTCCGCCACTGACCAAGTTGATTGGAATATCTAAGCATATAATAATCAGAATTCATCATCTCAAACATTCTGTCAGAAATATATACTTACCTGTTAACTCCACCTTCATATATATATATATATATATATATATATATATATATATATATATATATATATATATATATATATATATATATAACAATTACGTTTACACGTTTGCCATTATTTTCGATCTTTGTGTGATATCGCCATTATCATTCTGAACATGACTGTCTTAGAATAAATGACGCGGGGTTAAGATTGTCTTCAGTCTATAACAATGTGAGACCGAGCAGTCGCAAAGTGGTGCTCAACTCCACAAGAGCACCTCTTTGCGACTGCTCGGTCTCACATTTTCTGCTGACCTGAGATGGAACAAATACATTGAGTCAATAGCTCCGTCTACCGCAAGGAAAGTTGGTTCCCTGTGCAGCACCAGGAAATTTTTCTCGCCGGAGTCGATCCTTCAAATCTACAAATCAACCATTCGTCCTTGCATGGAGTATTGCTGTCATATATGGTCTGGAGCCCCTTCTGTTTGTCTCAAGGTCCTTGATAAAATCCAGAGACGGATATGCAGTAAAATGGGCCCTGATCTACTGTCGCTCTCTCACAGACGTGCCATCGCCTCCCTCTGTCTTTTTTACAAATACATTTAAGGCAACTGCTCCGATGAGATTCTTTCGCTAGTTCCCAGACTTCATGAATTTAAGCGTTCAACAAGGCTGGCATCTCGCTCTCACCCTTTCACTGTCGAAACTGTTAAATGTAACCGTATCTTCAACTACAATAGCTTTATGTTTCGCACCTCTAGCCTCTGGAGCTCCCGCCTGTTTTCTTTTTTCCCCTGATAGCTATAATCTCCAACTATTCAAGTGTAATGTCAGTCGACATCTCCAGATGCCCTGATCTATCCCCTATCCTTCCTTTCATCATTTCCTCTATCACTCATCTTTGCTCTTGCTCCAACTCTCTGTAAACCCTTGCGTGCTAGTGGCTTCCCTCCTTCCTTGGGGTGAAACGCTTGAAAAAAAAATTTTTTTTGTTTTTTTCTTATTTTAATGTCCTTACTTTCGTCTTATTTGAGGATTTTAATTGGTTCTTTTTTTATTTTTCATTTGTCGTTTTAATTAGAAATATTTATCATTTTTACTTATTTTATTGAGATATTTATGTAATGTTGTATTTTATGTTCTAATTTCATTCTTTTTTCTTTCCTCTTGTCTCTTTTTATTCTATCCTCATTCATGGCTCACCACAACTTCCTGTCTTTTATTGCGCTAAGCAATGTTTAACTCTTTCCCATATCTCTTTCTCCTTGTTCTGCCATCAAATATACATCTTCTGTTATAAGTCATATCTCTTTAGGACCTGAGTGATCATGGCTCGTCACAACTTCCTGTTTTTTACCGCCCATCTTTGTCTTTCTACTGATATCTATAATAGTTCCTGTGTATTGTGTCATGTCTATTTTGAATCTGAAGATCATGGCTTTCCTTAACTTCCTTTCATTTGTTGCACTGAGTAACTATTGACTCTTGAACATCACTCTTTGTTTTGGTATCTTTGCAAACAAATATGTAAAGTAGTTCAGTCACTGGTTAAATATTATTCTTATGCTTTTAATATGTCCTGTTGGTAATAAATTCTCTCAAAAATCTTTAACCGTTATGTGTCCTGAGAAAGTTAAAATTTCTCAAATTGACTATAAATATGAGATTTCTCGTTCTTGTTTTCCTTAAGTCATACTCGTTGCTTAATTTGTCGTTTCTTCGTACCCATGCCATTCATAGCACAATTGTGTCAAATGAAGTCATTTCTTCATCTGGGAGGAAATTGTTCAGTTTTCAATGTTATCTTTTCTTTACGATGTCTGCAAATGTCCACTATGTTCACCTGATTTGACACCTTGTAATTATTTTACTATGGGGCTATGTGAAATGAATGGTCTACATCAACCTCTTCCCACAAGGCTAGAGGAACTTAAGGTGATGTTACGCACAACATGCTACAGCGTGTTTGGCAAGAGCTGGACTACCATCTTGACGTGAGTCGTGTGGCAGGTGCTGCGCATATTGCACAGCTGTGAAGCTTTGCAAAATCGGTTATAAAATCTACATCTCTTTGAATATCTTTTTCGAATTTGGATAAATATTTTTTTTATTATTCAACATGAAATCTATTTAATTTTATTTGACTGGGACATATAGTTACTCAGATATTCACCTTTTAAATTATATCAGTTTTTTGCGCGGTGGTGACACTCTGTATATTTAGGACTGACAAAGATATTTTATTTATTCTATGCTATATATTCTCTTGTATTTTTCTGTTCCTTTCTATCTCCAAGGTTGTCATTGTATATTTAGGACCGGCAATGATAGTTTATTTATTCAATGCTATATATTATATATTTTTATCTTTTCTCTTTATTTATTGCTCTGAGTCTGTCATTATATATTTAGATTAGCAATTATCTTTTATTGTGTCTAGTCTAAATTTTCATTGGTATTTTTCTCTCTGCTCTTTCTTTTGTTATTAAATATAGTGAATCTGAAAGCATTTCCTTATCTCCTTAATTCGTAAATTATTTATATTTTTGTACGTTTCTTTATCATTTTTTTTTTAATTTACTCTTGTCTGTTTTTTTCTATGTTCTTTCGTTTATTCTACGTCTATATTTACGATATCATTCCTTTTATCTTTCTTTCAAATACATTTATTTCTTCTTTCATACGTTCGCTTCAATACTACAGAATTTGGGCATGCGTGTAACCAGATGAGAATTTGTAAATCATTTCACTATTGAATGCATCCTCCATATGCGACTCGCCCGTGCGCATGCGCTGAATATGCATCTGAGACAAACTTGAGTTTATGAAAGGCTTTGTCGCCAGTAGTTTTATACTAGTTAAAGTAAAGGTATCCAATATGGAAGTAAGGATTTTAGTAAAACATCCAGCAAATACAGATATTTAACTAACTGCCACTGAATTGGGGGCGCATTGGATTGCTTTCGATTGATTCATTCATTTTGTATTGATTATCAACCCTTTGCTGGCTATTTAAATCAGAAAATATTTTTTAGATTGTAAGAGTTTTTTGTGGCTGTAAGTCATAGTAATGGGTTATTAATACACGTCTTACTAATTAACTCATACCCTGGGGGAGGAGATGGTATTTGCATTTAAGAGAACATAACGAAGCCAACGGGAACAGGAATTCGCTCTCCGATTAACAATTCAGAGCCATTATCCATTACACCACCCGCACATCCCAGCTTACAGTACCAAGCGGTCACGCATCTATTAGGTTGGTGCAAAAATAATGACGTAATAATGTCGTTTTTTGACCTTAAAAAATACGTCAAAAAACGACATTATTACGTCATTATTTTTGCACCAACCTAATAGTTACTGGCCAGGTTCGACGTTGCTTAACTTCAATGATCGTACGGGAATTTGTGTTTCAATGTAATGTGGCGGTAAGCTGGGGACGTCTCGGGATAGCGAAAGTTGATTTCCAAAATCTAAATAAAATATTGTGAGACGGAAATATTTCAATACAAACAAAGAGTAGAGTGCTCTACTGCGATGTCATACCATTCCTCCTGTATGCTATTGAATGGATAGGAGATGAAGATAATTTAAATATGGTTCTACAGAAGCATGCTGAGAATACCATAGATAGAACATGTGAGTAATGAAGATATTTTAAGGTAAATGAATAAAGAGGGAGTTTGAACTTAGAAAGAGAGAGTTGAAATTTCAGAGACAAATAATGAGGATAGAGTGATTAGAGAATTAAACACTCACAGGATGGACTGAATCCAATTGGACTAGCTAGAAGCGTACATAACGAGCTTGTGTAAATTGATGGGTGAATAGTAACTGCGTGCAAGAGTAATGCTACAAACCTTGCTTAACACTACAAAGGATAGGGGATATTAATGCACCCATGTCTATATAGATATACATAAATATACTCGTAATCCTTCATTTCTGAAAGGAGTGAATTTAAATGTCATACAGAAATAATATGTCTCTGCCAATCCTTGAGTTTGAACATAATTCGCCAGTGAGCAAACACAGGCGATCCCATTATAGAATTAAGTCGATTACCTGATAATAGAAGAAGTCGCGAGACGTCTAGATTGGTCGCAATTTCTCCTCTATCACTATTCACATTGCTATTTCTCCTATATCCTCTATTACTATATGGACCGCTATTCTCTACTCTATTCACTATACTATTTCTCTATGCAAATTACTATTCGAGCGAGAATTATCCAGCAAGTATTATTATTAGTGCAAAATTATTCGAAGGCGTCTGACACCAGCATTGTTCAACGGCGTTACTATAATTGTATCTGCGATTACAAAGTCTCCACTACAACGAGCATTACGAAAGTGACAACGAATAATCTTTGACATCACAAAAGTGGCAACGAGTGTTCGTTGACATCACAAAAATATTTACGTGCGCGTCCAATTTCAACTTAAGACTGTAACCTTGATGCAGTGAATGCTGGACAGTCTCCTCACAGATGAAAAAAGACTGGATGCAACAGATATGTAGTTCTACAGAAGGATGCTGAGAATACCATGGGCTGAATATGTGACCAACAACAAATACAAACAAAAAGGAAACTTGTAATTAACATCAGGAAGAGACAGTTGGAATTTCTAGGGCACATAATGAGGAAAAAGTAATTGGAAAAGCTGGTACTCAAAGGAAAGGGGGCCAGAGGAAAACGGCGCATAAGCTACATAACAAGCTTGAGTCAATTGTTGGAGAAACAGGGATTAGGAGAGATAATAAAAAAAAACACAATAGGACATGAAATTGTGGAAATCCAGAAGGAACAAAACACAAAAAATAATGGACTAACATTCAAATGTGAAGAACACCCTACTATTTTTCACTCACCAGACAAACATACACATACAAACACACACACACACACAAACACACACACACACACACACATATATATATATATATATATATATATATATATATATATATATATATATATTGAATAAATAGCTTTAATTCTCTTCCCAGAACAAAACAAAACTATTAAACAAATTTTTCCCTACGTTAATAAAAAGACCGATTAAAATAAAAACAACAAATAAATAAATAAGATAAGAAATAAAAATAAAAATAAATAAAATAAAAACAAAATAATTTAACCCAAATAAATAAATAAACAAATAAACGACTTCCGGTAAAATAACCGCCAAAATAGACTGCCCACAATGCACCACTGACCCGTATATATAAATAGCCGAGAAAAATAACAGCACTCGTGGCCTGCATCTAACATGAAATAGACTGTCGCCTCTAAGTGTTGACTTCTATGTTCACTTTTATATATATATATATATGTATATATATATATATATATATGTGTAAGTGTGTGTGTGTGTGTGTATGTGTGTGCAAACATATATTGTTAAATTTAGCAGACAACGAATGTCTATTATGTTTGATCATGAGCCGTTCTAAACTCCATATATTTGCTTTAATTTCGGGTAAAAATAAAGAGAAAAATTGTCCAACATTTGGATATTTTTTTTTATTATGCTGTTCCTTGATCTAAGCTTTCGACTTACATGAGCCATCTTCAGAATGGTTATGCGGACATTTAAACAAAGATATCTACCGTTAAAGATGTTATTATATTATGTCAATATAGAAGATTGATATGCGACGATAATGATTGCGGAATAGCAGAAGCAGATCGTAAATTCCTGATGCGGTATTATGACGTCGTACCACGTGAGTGACCGAAATATTAACAATAGAGCCATCTGTCTAGATGCAATGTAATCTGTTATGACTAGTTTGTAATGTAATTTTGTTAAGTGTGGGTTTCTTTGTTTTACTGTAGATGGCCTCCAATATCTGAAGGTTCTTTTTACTGTGTGTATGTGTGAGTATTGTTGTGTTATCAACTAATATGTATTTAATATCATGTACATGACTATGTTTTTCTAACAAAAGTTGTTTAATAGAATTAAGATTAGAAAGGTGACAGGTAAGTCTACAGGAGAACGTGGTTGTAGTAAAACCAATATATGTAGCGGGTTTATTATTTGTATCAGAGATACAATCTCTGAACGGGCATGGAAATTGATACACTACATTGTTTTTGTTTTTTATATAACGGATTTAATTGTGTGGTTGTAGGATTATTAGTGTTATGAGGTCAGTTGTTTTAAATATTTTGTAATATATAGTGAGTTTAACTTGTTTATTATTATTAATGGGTTTAACATTTCGACCTATTATGTTTTTAAGTGTTGTTTTATCATGTTTGTAATTATTATGCATTTGATTACAGTAGCATAAATTAAGAGTGTTGTGTTGATTTTGGTGTACATTCTTATAATATTATCAATTTTGAGGTATTAGGCTGGTGCAAAAATAATGACGTAATAATGTCGCTTTTTGACGTACTTTTAACGTCAAAAAACGACATTATTACGTCATTATTTTTGCACCACCCTAATATTATTAAGATTATTGAGATACATTTTAATTTGTTGATCAATGATGTAATTAGGAAATCCATTATTAACAAGTATTTGTTCAATGTTATGTAATTCTTTATAGAATATGGTTTTGGAAGAAGATATCATTTGTTTGCGTTGGATTAAGATTTTTTTTTTATAACAGCTAATTTATATCTTTGGATCTGTAAGTCACAGTAATGGTTTATTAATACACGTCTTACTAATTAACTCATACCTGGGGGAGGAGAAGGTATTTGCATTTAAGAGAACATAACGAAGCCAACGGGAACAGGAATTCGCTCTCCGATTAACAATTCAGAGCCATTATCCATTATACCACCCGCACATCCCAGCTTACAGCACCAAGCGGTTACACATCTAGTTACTGGCCAGGTTCGACGTTGCTTAACTTCAATGATCGTAAGTGAACTTATGTTTCAACGTGAGACACAGAAAAAAATTCAAATTATTAGGTTGGTGCAAAAATAATGACGTAATAATGTCGTTTTTTGACGTATTTTTAACGTCAAAAAATGACATTATTACGTCATTATTTTTGCACCAACCTAATGTAATAGAGAAGACACGAGTTAATGCTAGTGGGTTTCCTATAGTTGTAAATTTATCTGCGATAGAATCAATAAATACATCAAGGAATGGAATTTTATTATTAATATTAAGTTCTAATGTAGATTTGAGGATGGAATGACTTTCAAATTTGTTTTTAAGTTGTGTAATTTGATCAATATTTTTAGCTAAAACGAAAATGTCATCTATGTATCTAACATATATATCAGGTTTATTAGTGTCATAAAGTATATTATTTTCTAAATGGGCCATATAATAATTAGCAAAAAAGGAGATCCCATTGCAATACCGTCAATTTGAGTATAAATATTACCTAGGTGGGTATAAAAAGGTACTTGATTAGTACATGCTAATATATATATATTTTTAAATAGTGGGTTTAATATTGATGGTAGGGAGAGAATGACACCTTTTTTGATGTCTTTAAATAGTTTTCTGCGCAATTTACACATTAACATAGAGTTCAAAAGTGCAAAAGAGCATTGTCTGAAGTCCACTATATTGTGAGCAATCGTTTGTGTTCAGGAGATGATTGTTCAAATCTGCCAATAACTGCTTCTGCATTCAATTCGGCTAACAATTCCTTTTTATTGTATTGCAATATCTGTGATATCAGATAGCGAATTTCTTAATCTGGTCATTATTATCTCGCATCTTAAGTAACTGATAGTGTGCAGATTACTTTATGAATTCTTATTCTTTTCTATTACCAAAACAGTTGTCTCTATTTCTTTATCGCATCTTTATTTTCTGTAGGGAGCCCACTCCATGAGGGTCTCACTTGCACTCGGGCAAGCTAACAACCCTGGCCATTCCATCACTAACCAAAATGATTGGAATATCTAAGCATATAATAATCATAATTCATCATCTCAAACATACTGATAAAAATATATTCTTAACTGTTAACACCTCCATCATTATCTAATATGTATTAAGTATGTTTACACATTAGCCATTATTTTCGCTCTCTGTGTGCTTTTGCCGTTATCATTCTTAGTATGTCTGTCTTAGAATAAATGCCGGGGAACTAAGTTTGTCTTCTATCTCTAACAGTTTGTTAGGGCATCTTGTTTGAGTCGTTGAACGTGACTTGGCAAGATTACCGTGCGTGAGTTTAACAATGGGAACCTGCCATTAATAATAGCGATAAGACCAGACGTAAAAACTGAGTCGTGTATTCATGCACGAGATCTGCGCATACGCATTTACCGGCCTTCAAGATGACATCTTAGCTACGCATGTGCAAACACAGGGAGAATCGCCAATTCAAAGGGAGATAAACACGGGGGGTGTATTCAAACTCGCTACCACGTAAACACAATGATTCATTTAGTAAATGCAGTCGTGGGAAAGGGATGACTAAGAGAAGGAGACAAAAGAGAGGGATATGTAGAGAACAGCAAAAATAGATCTTTCACATGAGGTCAAAATCAAAATGGAAAAGAAGAAGAGGGAAGCGGTGGACTGGAGCATATAAACAATTCGTATTAAGAAACAGAAAAAATTCGTTAGGAACAAAGAAAAGATTACTGTTTCGTGATATCAGTCATCCTATATGACAAAGAATGCTGGACAATCTCCTTACAGATGAAGAAGAGACGTGTGCCAACAGAAATGTGGTTCTGCAGGAGGATGCTGAGGATACCACGGACCGAAAAACGATCAATATTTAGAGAAAATGAAAACAAAAAGGACACTGATTCTTAACATCAAGAATAGACAATTGAAATTACTAGGACGCATAATAAGGAAAGATGGCTTGGAGATTCTGATACTCACAGAACAGATTGAAGGCAAGAGGGACAGAAGAAAGCAATGCATAATATACTTAGTGAGGAGTAAATGGAATGTGGAACAAGGTTTAAGAAATAAATAAAAAATTATTACGAGCTACGGAGGACAGGAAATTGTGGAGAGCTGTTATTCCATTAAATGAAGATATTACAATCATGAACTATAATGTCGCTTGGAGTCGACGTAGTCTTACTGAATTCTGTAGTAAGGATATAAGGCTTGTTTCTGGCGAGCTCTCTGCTGATTATTCTCGGGGTCAGTATACAGACTATTTGGACGAGTCCATATCATATTCTGGGGAGAGGTGTGTTCATTTCCACAACAAAAGGTATGATCATCTACATTCTTAAGGGGCATGACACATAGAAGATCAGTACAAACAGGAAACAATTCGAGAAAGCAAAATGAAGAAAAAAAAACTCTGAGAGTTTAAGAGACAGTCTGATTCCTCCACCCTCTTCACCAGCACAAGTGAAAAGAACAGACTGGATAATCACAAACTGGGATAAAAACATATAAAGTATAACAGGATCGTATAGCGTTTCATTGTAAAGATACTTTAAAACAAATATTTTGGTCCATTGTTTTTTTGTTTTTTTTGTTGTTTTTTTACATTGTTGTGAAAATCGATGACACATCTCGAATATAGTTTTAATTTTAACATCCACTTGTCTATAAGATATTTTTCAACTTATTCACAAGTACATACGGTTTAAGCAAATTTAAATCCCACCATCTTGTAACACAATTATAAATAGTAAAATCAAAAATATTCGTTAAAATTATCCAATACAAAGATTTTAGCAATTCATCAATTCCTTGAACCACTCCAGAAAGTACACGCCCCACCTCCAATGCTTTATCATCACAAAAGTTATACGAGAGCATAAATGGAGCGTATCTCTCATAATTATGCTGGAGCTGATCAATCCTCGGTGCCCACGATTGATAAAGTACAAATGTGTCTCAACATCCTTGTGAGTGATTAAATATTTTTCTGCCTGCAAGGCCTCCTTGAATCGTCAGCAGAGAGCTCGCCAGAAGCGACCCTTATATCCTTACTACAGAATTCCGTAAGACTACGTCGACTCTAAGCGACATTATAGTTAATGTTTGTGCTATCTTCATTTAATGGAATGAAGAGCTCTCCACAATTTCCTGTCCTCCGTAGCTCTTAATAAATTTTCCTTTATTTCTTAAACCTTGTTCCGCATTCTATTTGCTCCTCACTAGGTATGTTATGCATTGTTTTCTTCTGTCTTTATTGCCTTCAATCTGTTCTACAAGTATCAGATTCTCTAAGTCATCTTTCCTCATTATGTGTCCTAGTAATTTCAATTGCCTATTCAGCTGATACGTTGAAAGCTTTTCGCCATTAACTATCTCTCTTTTCGCGGCAAATCATTCAAACGAGCTACATTACTTTTTTCCCACCATTTCAGATCATCATAGTTAGAACCAGCCATGTCACATACACAGATTTGAATTCATTTCGTTCCCTTCGTATTTCACTAGTAAAAAGAAAAAGTTCCATTCAGAGAGCTTCTTCTAAACAACTGCTACCCTGTGAAGCATTCCTCCAGAGAGGATGCTTCCTCTATCACTAAAAAATTAACCTCTTAAGTTTTTGGTCAACCGTTTTCTACTCGAAGTTGTTAGACATTTTGACGGTCGTCTTCGAGTATAGAATCCAGAGGTTAGCAGTGAATATTTCAGACACAGTAGGAAGGCGTATTTCAGGTTAGCAGTGGATATCGCAGCAAAGTAGCAGAGCGTAGTACTTCCTTCTGTCATCTTCGCCTGACAAGTTGGCACTGGTCATTCGGGTAGGATAAACAAAAATGGCCGCCTTTATACACGACGGATAGAATGTTCTGTAGCTTCTGATTGATTAACATTCTATTGGTAGACTATAAAGGGAGTTAAGTCATTTAACTGGCTCACTAGTTACATACATATACACAAAAAACTGTAACAGAAATATTTTGATAATATGCACTTCTTACTTTTTCTTTTTATATTCTCCCTATAACCTCATTCACTCTACTTTGAGTAGCTACTGGGTTTTGTATTCGATGAATGGTCATTCTCTCAAGAAGGTTGGTCATCTGCTCAAAAAATGAAAGCTCACATCCATAAAAATGGTTAACAATCTTTTCCCACCTAAAATCAATACTAAAATTTGAGAAATATATTTATTAAATAAGATGACTTCCTGTGATCCGAAATTGTCGTATAAATAGCGTAACTTAAATTAATAAACTTGTCATCTGTATACTTCGACCGGAGTGTGAATGATACTGTTTTCTCAATTTTCGACTCTTCGAAACACTTTATTGGGTGCTAAAGTTCCACTTGTAAAATTATTACTCGCTTTAAAATATTTTCAGAAACGAGTTTGCACGGTTTATATTACGAAAAGACATAGCGACAAAAATACAAACGCAACATATTCCGGGTTTAGATATAATTTTCTGTATTTGGGTTGAATGCCTGACAGCCTTCTCCTGCTTTATTTACGCTACTCAGATATAATAGAGCATAGACTTGGATTTTTTGCATGACAATTTTACACATACGCTACTATCTATACTGACAAAATTCATTTTTCTTTTGTGTTGCAAAAAACAAAACATTTCTATATTACCTTGGCTTGCGTTTATTTTCCTAAACGCTATTCTAAGAAGCAAATGGATGTGGAAATTTATATCATATTTCTTTCAGCTTAAAAAAAAAATTAATTTACACTCAATAATAAAATTATTTGATTTGTAGAGCAGTGTTTGAAGATTATTTGTTTTCTTCGCTTTTTACACGGGTTACCGCTCGAGAAGCTTCTTTCCCTTGACTCAAGTTAACTGCAGACCTCAGGTGGAACTCATATACAAATCTCGCTAAAGTAACATTTCAGTAACTACCTAACTCCTTCTACTATGCTCAATCTTTATAAAAGACCAAATCTGGAATTATCTGTTCTGGAGCTGTCCCGTCCTCACTTTCTAGTCTACATAAAGTTCAAAAGCGTCAACAGAGAAAATCTGTGTGATTAATTATTTTCCACCTTACAACCCCTTTCCCACAAAAAAAAATCTCGTAAGCTTCTCACTATTCCCACTATTGCCAATGGTTTAACAAGCTACGTTCCGTAGCTCCACCAGTTCTGATCTTCACAGTTAAGGTTCTAATGAGTGCCATAACGTGGTTTAATGTTTATTAAGATTGTCACGATAGAACAATTACGACTGAGTACCGATTTTGATCGTCACTGGGAGCTGCATACGCTTAAAAATCACCACCATACCTCCCTCCCACATAATGGCTAGATGAAGACACCATTTCCCCTAATTTCATACTATCAGGTGTGTGCTATATGCTGCAGACGCACATGTACACACACACACACTGTATATATATATATATATATATATATATATATATATATATATATATATGTATATCAGGGTTGATTTTATAAACAGTGAGTGCTGCTGCAAATGCAATGCTCTTCTACTCGAATTGAGCTATCCTAGCTACTGACGCCTTTAGCATAGTAAAACGTTACAATTTCCATTCCGCTCTGCCGGGCGACGATAGCTTGAAAGTAGAATCATATTGCGAAACGGAATGCTGATCTTAAAATTTTCAGTTATTCTGTTTTGGTTAGTCTTACTCTTATGTCTATCGCCTTTTGATGTTGACTTGAATATCGTCTAATGTTAATTATGTTTTAATAACTATGTCCTGAAGAAGGTCTATAACACCGAAACGTCTGACGTCGACATTGAAATAACATTAAAACAGCATACTTGCATATTCGGATTTTTGTTTTTCCATAATTTTTTTTCATATATATATATATATAAAAGAATTACAATCTATAATACATTTATCTTCTATCAAAAATCCTTTTATTTAAATTGTAAAGTTTCACTGTGGAATTTCCGTGTAGGCAAATATTTTCTTGCGATACTCCCAGTGTATAAATAACTCAACACTAAACTTATTCCGAGAGTCACACTACCTAAAAAAATCAGTCGTTTCCTCTCATTACTTGCCCTTAATTGATTTTTCTCACTTTTACTTCGTGAAGTGTTCTGTGAGAGATAACGCCATTTCGTATAATTTCAATTGTCTGAGAGATGAAGGCCTACCGGGGCGTTACTCCGAACGGCCTCATGGGTCAGTAGATTGAGGTCAGAGATCACCCTGGGGTTCATCTAGTTTTAACATATAAAGGAAATGCACATTTCGAAAGAGCGAGGTAGACAATACGATCGATCTGCAGAACGATTGATCAAAACATCGATCAAGTTGGGCTAATGATAGCAATGATTGCTGACGGGAAAATGACGTTGTCTCTAAGCAGGAGAACTATTAACGGTGCCATTTTATGGGGTGTTAGTCAGTGAATCTCGGTTTCAGCGCCGGCTTTTTGAGCCCGGCAAAAAAAAGCACTAATTGATAAATCAAGGTCAAATAATTTAGCGTGAGGCGGAAAGAAACTATGGGCCCAGTTTTGGAAATTCTTCTCCCTGCCTTAAATTGACAAAGTATAAATTTATACTTACGTAAATATATCTATATTTGCAAAAAAAGAATTTTGTGTCTGGATTGAGTGCCTTTTTTGTTATAATCATACTTGGTAAATAAATATAAAAAAAGTTAGATAGATAGATAGATAGATAGATAGATAGATAGATAGATAGATTATTTAAAAAAGCGAGATACACATAAAAATGTGAAAAGTTGATAGATATAAAAAAGTGAGATAGATATACAAAAAGTTAGATACGTATAAAAAGCTATATAAATAAATAGATATAAAAATTGAAATAGGTACATAGATATAAAAAGTGTTATTGATTCAAAAATTGATGACACATGTTTAACATAATGTAATTTTGTGTGAGATTTTTCTGAAATCATTATCTGAAATGAAAATACTGAAAATGTATTCTGTATGTTATTGGGATTCTTTTTCTTTAATGATAAGTTATTCTAACCTGAAAACGTTTAAGTTTGATTCTATTTGGCCCTGGCATATCATATCGTTGTTAAATGGGGTTTTTGGTCTATTTTAAGAAAAATAGAAATTATCAGTACTGACAAAACGTGATGTGACTGGAAGAACATGCACTTCATTTTCAGATACAGCGTAAACAATATAGCCGAGAAACATTTACCCATTGCCCAACAACATTTGTGTGGAAAAAATGTCGAACGATGTTATTAATAGTAAGGCGGATATACTTATCGGTCCCCAAAAATGGGAATTACTTATGACTCAACTTTATATATATATATAGAAATATAGTGTGAAAGTGTGCTATATTTATGGAATAAAGTGCTCAATATCAGAGATAGAGCGTGTGTACATATAAAAGTGAACATAGAAGTCAACACTTAGAGGCGAAAGTCTGTTTCATGCTGGAAACAATCAATGCAATCGTCAGGCCACCTGGTGGCCTGACGATTGCATCCAGCATGAAACAGACTTTCGCCTCTCAGTGTTGACTTTTATGTTCACTTTTATATATATATATATATATATATATATATATATATATGTTTATATATATATCTGTTTATATATATATATCTGTTTCATGCTATATGCAGTCGTCAGGCCTGACGATTGCATATAGCATGAAACAGACTGTCGCCTCTAAGTGTTGACTTCTATGTTCACTTTTATATTTACACACGCTCTATCTCTGATATTGAGCACTTTATTCCATAAATATAGCACACCTTAAGACTATATTTCTTATATATATATATATATATATATATATATATATATATATATATATATATATATATATATATATATATATATATTACAGTAAGGTTCACCCTGCACAAGACCCTGGGGCTACTCGAGGTAGAGGTTTACGTTAAGGGGTAGTTTATATGTATATGAAGGAGAGATAACGGTTAACTCTAGACTTGAACAGTTTAAGATTGTAGTGATCAGAGAACATCCTCTTGAGAGTCTGTTCTGAACCGCTGGAAAAAGCTGTTTGAATAGAGCTTACTTCGATGGGACACGCAGGGAACCCGGGTGCTTTGCTAGTATATAAGTGGCATGTTGGGTCCTATCTGTGAAGGTTAAACCTGGAATCAAGGAATGTAGTTCATCCGAGCACTTTCTATAGAAGTAGTGTTAGTGCAGTGAGAGACTAGCCACATAACGTTTGTGACAGAGAGATTAAAGAGTGGAAAATAATTTGTTACCCACAAGGGCTCAGAGACCCTTTTGGAATCTATAGAGACTGGAAACTGGGAACTGTGCAGTTCCCGTCCAAATATGACAACTCAATTTGATTTTGGGCCTGATCTGGTTGTTATAAATGTAGTGGATAGTATGAGACGTACTTACTGGTGCGGTACACGATTCGATCATTTTACGTCAATCATTAGCAATGGATCGTGTATATGACTTCCACTTGAGATTAGATGCGAGTTTGAGGCCCAAGTTTGAAGAGACATCTGTTCATTGTAACTGGCATTAGTTCGGGGTGTGATCGGCGGTAATTTATTTTTGAAGCATTGAATGTAACAAGCCAGTCTTTAACCACTGGGAAGTTAATGTTAAATCGGAAGAGAGGTCATGTAAGCAAAATTGCTGGATTCTCTTCCATCAACAGTTAAAACAATGATTTTTTTCAGATACTTGTGCGTTTATATATTTTGTGGAGCAATATATCACATTCTGATAATCCTGTAATTCTACTTTGATCCACTAATAATGAACATCGCAGTGTAAACTGGCTTCCCTAGCTTTGGTTGGTACCCAGTCATAGACAAAGGACGAATCTGAATTCAAAAATCGCAGACATGGCAACCAGAAATCATTACATAATTGTTCTCAAGAAGTCATGTCAATTCACAGATAACGAAGAAAACGAACGATCAATGCCCGGCCAGCCGAGAATCCTCCGTAACAACGCTCAGCGCCGTGTTCGCCGGCTAGGTCATATCTTGCTGACGACCTAATGACCAGCATACCAGAGTTATCTAGTAGTTCGACCCGCGATCTTCAAACTGGAGACGACCTCGAGACATATCACGCAGCCGCTGGAAGAATCGTTGGTTAGTAGCCACACTTAGGCAAAGAGCTAATTTGAATTAAAAAATAGTAGACAAGGCAACCGGAAGTGAATCCATTATCGTTCTCAAGAAGCCATGATTATGAAGAAAATGAATCTCTGGAGATCAAGATGTTTCAAACTGCATGTTTAAAGAAGTAGGACTTTTACAGATTTAGATAAAGCAAAGATTGTAGAAAAACTGTCTGTCATATATGATCATTTTTATTGAATACATGTTTTGGGACTTCTATTTACTTCATCAAGCAAAGATTTACCTTAGCTTATTTTTCGCGTTCAAATACCACAGTAGAATACAGATTTGTAACAGACAATAATTCTAAATTCTCAGAAAGAGAAGATAATTGAGTAATTCAAAATTCTTAGAAGAAGAAAAGAAAAAAGTGAGCTGAGTTGCTAGCGCAAACGTTAAACAGTCTCGCCAGTACTTAGAGGAGGGACCGCTTGAGAATACTGTTTAATCTAAGCGACCTTCTGCAATCAGAGATATGTTACTGTTTAAAAAAACACAAATGGTTGATAAACTGTAAAAAAAATCATAAGAAATAAATCAGGGTCCTTTTATTTAAACTATTTATACCGTTCGGACTGTTGCTCTTAAACTTACTATATATAACCCAGTGGATAAAATTGTTGGTTGATTGATCCAAAAGTGATTTGACCCAAAGAATTGTGAGTTCAATCCCGAGCCACAGCAGATGGAACAAAAAACAGGAGAGTTATCAAGGAGAATTAATTAAAACTGAGATATCCAAAGGAATGGCATGCGAGATTAGAATAATCTACCCTCCGTTCTGTTCTAAATTCCAACAAATATCACCTGAGGAAGGCCGGTGCGCACAACGGCCGAAACTTAGTGAATATGGGAATAGTTACAAAACCTCATCTGAAAAATATAGACAGTTGGTAAAGGCTTTTTACTTCTCCCTTGAACCTTCTTTAGTAGCTGATTTTTATAGTATCCGATCTTTCAATGAGAGAGAGGGAAATTAAAAGTACGCTAATTACACTTAAATTTACACTGATCATTATTTCGCAAATATTTACAAATGGAGGACTTTTTTTTTATCCATAACCCGCGTTCTATTTGTAGCTGCTAATGGTGCAAAATCTCGTGCCACAAAAGCCATCTGGTCGCTGTAGTTATCACGCTTTTAGGAGAGCGTCTGAACATCCTCCAGCGCCAAACCGATCTTCTGGAGGCCCTGGCGGACGACATCCTTCCAACGGCGGCGTGACCTGCCGTGTGGTCGTCGCCAATTTGCAGATGGTTGGTCGAACTGGTAGATAACTCTGGTAAGGGTAGTCATCAAGTGGTCAGCAGTACATGACCTAGCCGGCAAACACGGCACTGATCGAAGTTGGCGAGGATGCTAGACTGGCCGGTTCATTGACCGTTGTGGAAATTACCAGCTGTCTCACCAATTTAACAAACTTTACAGTTAGCGCATTTCGTATAATAAATACTTTGATAAACGTTTAAAGCGCACTTTATGAAAAGAGATCGATACTTATTCTTCCTAAAGAACAGTATTCCTTTGGGTTTTTTTATCATTTTATTCCAAGCAAGGCAATAAAGCCACTAAGTTGTAAGATGTTACAAGATGTCTTGGATGAGAGATGAATTCTTTGTTGGTAAGCACACTATTTTGGTTCGGAATTTCAGCTCGATTCAGAACGTGTCCAGTGTTTTAAGAATTTGCCCGGAGTAAAAAACATCATTTGCCGGAAAATTGGTGGTTGATTTGTCCGATTAAATGAATTCACTTGATCTACAAATAGCTGAATGCTAGAACTTTCGATTGTCTCTCTATAGCTCTACCTTTGTGGTCTGCTTGCGAAATTAGCCACTTTTTTATCTCTCTCTATTTTTTTTATTCAGTAAAATACTCACAACCAGTTCAAAAGCACAGCTTTGCTTTTTTTTTCTTCTTTATTTCTGGCTTGCGTCTTTGTGTAATGGCGTCGGAGGTTTTTTTTCTCTCCCATTTTGCAGTCATCATAGTTTCCCGCTTCTACAAACGAACGAACGACAGCAACTGCTTTCTGACAACATTACTCTTCTGCTGAGTTGAGTTCGATGTAAAGAAACGTGAATTATTTCTTCTTGTCGATTAATGAAATTCCAGACTCTTTCGATAAAAAGATTAGAGAAATATAAAAGAATTCTTTTTGTTTTGTTATTCTTCTTTCTTTTTATGCGTCGCACGACGAGCAGAAGTGAACCAAAATATAACAGTTGAAACGCTTCACAAGTAATTTCTATTAACTATTTTACTTCGGCTTGTTGGCATTCTTGTCTTATTTAGCGACCCCCACCCCGGCCAGTCACCGATTCCATTTCCTTTACAATAGTTTATAATGCTTTTCTTCAATTTTCTTCTTTTTTTTTTTTTTTTTAGTTTTTTTTTACTCTTTTTAGTTAAGTTTTTTTTTCATTTTATTTTTATTTAATTTTTCCTTTGTTGTGTTATTTCTTTTCTTTTTCTTCTTTCCTTTCTTTCTTTTCTTTATTGCCTTTTTCCTTCTTTTTTTTATTGTTCTGTCTCTCTTTTTCTATCTCTCTTACCTTTTAGTTCTCTCCTTATTTCTTTCAATGTTTCCTTTTCCTTCTTTCTTTCTATTTTTCTGATTTTTTTCTTTATTTATTTCTTTCTTTCTTTATTTTCTATATTTACATTTTCCTCTTTCATTTTAGTTCTTTCCTTCTTGGTTTCTTTCTTTCTCTCTTCCTTTATTTATTTTCTCTATTGCTTTTTCCTTATTTTTTATTGAGTTCTCTCTCTCTATCTCTCTCTCTCTCTCTCTCTCTTTCTAACTTTTTCCTTTTAGATCTTGCCTTCTTTCTTTGTTTCTTTCTTTTTACAAAGTTTTTCTTCTTTATTTATTTATTTTCTCTATTGCTTTTTCCTTATTTTTTATTGCGTTCTCTCTCTCTCTCTCTTATAGCTTCCTTTCATTTTAGATCATTCCTTCTTTCTTTCTTTCTTTCTTTCTTTCTTTCTTTTAGAATGTTTCTTTTTTCTTCTTTCTTTCTTTCTTTTCTCTATTGCTTTTTCTTTATTCTTTTTACAATGTTTCTTTATTCTTCTTTTTTCTTTCTTTATTTATTTTCTCTATTACTTTTTCTTTATTTTTTATTGCGTTCTCTCTCTCTCCCTCTCTCTCTCTCTCTCTCTTTCTACCTTTTTTCCTTTTAGATCTTTCCTTCTTTATTTGTTTCTTTCTTTTTACAATGTTTTTTCTTCTTTCTTTATTTATTTTCTCTATTATTTTTCCTTATTTTTTATTGCGTTCTCTCTCTCTCTCTCTCTCTCTCTCTCTCTTTATAATGTTTCTTCTTTCTTTCTTTCTTTCTTTCTTTATTTCCTATATTTCCATATTCCGTTCTTTATTTATTGCTCCTTTCTATCTTACTTAATTTCATTTTAGTTCTTTCCTTCTCTCTTTCCATCTTTCTTTCTTTCCTCGTTTGCTTCTTTCTTTGTTTATTTTCTGTGTTGCCTTTTTCTTTATTTCTTTATTGCTCTCTCTCTCTCTCTCTCTCTCTCTCTTTCTATCTTTCTTTCAATTTAGTTCTTTCTATCTTTCAGTATTTCCTTCTTCCTTTCTTTCTTTCTTTATTCCCATTTTCTTTTCTTTATTTATATTTCATGCTCCTTCTCTTTCTCTTCCTGAATTTCATTGTAGTTCTTTCAATCTTTCTTTCCTTCTGGATTTCTTTCTTTCAGTATTTCCTTTTCTTTCCTTCTTCATTTGTTCCTTCTTTTTTATTTATTTCTTTGTTCCTTTCTATTTTCTTTGTTTCTTCCTTTATTTTTGGTATTTCCTTTTTTTTTTCTTTCAATCATTATTGCTTTATCTCTCATTTTATCTTTTTTTTTCTGAATTTCTTTTTAGTTTTTTCTTTCTTCCTTCCTTCGTTCTTTCCTACTTTCTCTCTTTCAGTATTTCCTCTTTCTTCCATACTTTTTCTTTCTTTCCGTCTTTCTTTCTTTCTTTCTTTCTTTCTATATTTTCTGCATTTTCCTTTTTTGTTGCTCTCTGTCTCTCTCTTTCTATCTATCTTAATGAATTTCCTTTTAGTTTGTTCTTTCCTTCATTCTTTCTCTCTTTCATTATGGTCGGAACATGCTGTTCAGCATTTATACATCAAAAACGATGAGAGAGCCCATTATATATATATATATATATGTGTGTGTGTGTGTGTGTGTATACATATATATATAGAGATGAGAGAGCCCTATATATATATATATATATATATATATATATATATATATATATATATATATATATATATATATATATATATATATCTTGAACAATAAAAATTAAAAAATTAAAATCCTCAGACACACTGGGTTGTAGATTAATATTCTTTCGTTTTTTTATTATTATTCCATTTAGATTCCTCGACTAGTTTCGGCCAAAATGGCCATCATCAGGAGAAGAAATATTTCTGCTTGCTGCTAGCACTAAACTACAGAAATGAATGTCTTGATGGAGAAAATGAACTTTTGTCTGTAGTTTTCATTTGTTTTTTTTTTATTTTTTTATCTTTTTAACATGAATCTTTTAACATTCCTTGTGTTGGTCAAACAGTCTCTTTTAAGTTGTTATTTGAGATAAGAGCTGGATAGATACATGCTGCTATGAATTCTCTGGTCAGTTTGACAGTTTTATTGGACTTGGTGAGGGGATGTGTCTCTGTTTAGTGTTTGTGTGTGTGTGTTATTTGGTTCTTAGGGAGTGAGTGAGTATGATATGTGTAAGCGTGTGTATTGCTGTGGGTGGGTGTTATCATTTGGCTCATTAGGGAGTGAGTGCGTATGATGTGTGTATGTTCGTGTGGGTGAGTGTATAAGTGTGAGGCCTCCACACCTCCGTAAGCCTGTCTGTTTTGTGTGGGTGAGAAATGTGGGTAGTTTTTTTATTTGTTGAGTTATATCTATATATTGTTAAATTTGTGATTTAGCCCGGCTGAATATTTTGTTTTTAGACGTTGTATCCACTTATTTTCATGCGACTCTAAAATCTTTCTAATGTTATCTGCTCTGAACTTTTCTATTCTCTCAATTATAGTGAATTTGGCATGGGTTTTGAAATCGTGTTTTTCCAGGCGGAAATGTTGTTCTACAGGTAACAATTTTTCATGGGGAGTCGACTTAATTCGTTTACGATAATTGTTAATTCTGTAGTGAAAGGGCCATTCAGATTTTCCTACATATATATATATATATATATATATATATATATATATATATATGTGTGTGTGTGTGTGTGTATACATATATATATATATATATATATATATATATATATATATATATATATATGACGAGAGAGGAAAATACTAGTATCAGCAGAAGAATGAGGGGTGACGGCAGCCGATCTTCAAATGATTGAAAGACTAAGTACTTCTTGTTCTGCGAAAAACAACTTTCATCACACGTATATCACTAAATACAGCCCTGGTGAGATATTGAAAGAAAGGCGAAGAAAAGAGTAACCAGACATCTATCTTATCGAAGCGTTTTTTGTACGTTAAAGAATCCATAAAAAATGAATACGTGTACCAATTCTTGGAAGCAATACCCTGTAAAACAGAACATCTACGATCTTAGAAATATGCGGCAAAATATTTAACTCGGTGTGCCAAGACACGTAAAAGTCTTAACCCAATCGTAAGGTTGATGATGCGAACAGTCATGTGCCATGCGTGATACACGCTTAGGCGAACATGTATCTTTCGATATATGACTGACGAGGCAGATTTTTTCCCGCAGTAGTTTGCCATTTCTTTCTACCAGTTGCCATCCAAGGCTATAGAACACGGTCTGTCCAGCGATTTACTCATAGCTGGGGAGGGGGAGAAGAGGATTCGTATCTTTCCCAAGGGTATTAGAACGTAAGTGAATGCAATGGAGTCGACTTGAATTCAACATCGGCTCTCCGATTTCTCAATCCGTGCCGTTATCCATTAATTCACCACTAACAATGCAAATCGGATTACCAAAAATAAAAAGACAAAAAAAGATGCTTATAATTTTAATTAGAAAGATAGAGTTGAAATTGAAATTCATATTTAAGGCAAGAGAGACAATTTCAAATAGCAAATAACCTTACTAAATTGTTGATGAGTACATAATGTCATATGAAGTGACGCGAATAATACACTAGATATGACATAATGTACTCACCAGCACGTTGGTAATGAGTATATAATATTAGGTTGTCCCAAAAGTTCGTAAACACTTGCAAAAAATTGAAATTTTACTCGCCAAGTAATAACAAAAACAACAAAAATTATTCCTCAAAATAAAGACCATCATTTTACAAGACTTTCAGCCATCGATCTGCAAGCTTTCGGATCTGGTGAAAGTACCATTCAGCCGGCTTCGAATCAAAGAATTCTTGACACGCTTCCTCGACTTCATCAAACGAGTCGAATCGGCGGCCCTTCAGAAAGTGTTGCATTGAGCGGAAAAGGCCGTAATCTGATGGACTGTAGGCTGGATGTGGCAGAACCTCAACGCCGTCCAGCTCTTTAAACTTGTCTTTGGTCTTCCTGGTGGTGTGTGACTTGTCATTGTCCTGCTGCATCAAAGAGCCGGGTACTTTTGCTTCAACTTTTCGTAGACCCACTCCAGTTGCTGACAATAAAGTTCGGCACTGATGGCACGACCATTCCGAACCAACAAAGAAAAAAAAGAGCTTAACTCTTTTTATATAATTTAAGATTTTGTATAAGACTTAAATAAAAACAGCTTAACTCTTTTTATATGGCTTAATAAGACTTTTTATAAGACTTAAATAAAAACAGCTTAACTCTTTTTATATGGCTTAATAAGACTTTTTATAAGACTTAAATAAAAACAGCTTAACTCTTTTTATATGGCTTAATAAGACTTTTTATAAGACTTAAATAAAAACAGCTTAACTCTTTTTATATGGCTTAATAAGACTTTTTATAAGACTTAAATAAAAACAGCTTAACTCTTTTTATATGGCTTAATAAGACTTTTTATAAGACTTAAATAAAAACAGCTTAACTCTTTTTATATGGCTTAATAAGACTTTTTATAAGACTTAAATAAAAACAGCTTAACTCTTTTTATATGGCTTAATAAGACTTTTTATAAGACTTAAATAAAAACAGCTTAACTCTTTTTATATGGCTTAATAAGACTTTTTATAAGACTTAAATAAAAACAGCTTAACTCTTTTTATATGGCTTAATAAGACTTTTTATAAGTCTTAAATAAAAACAGCTTAACTCTTTTTATATGGCTTAATAAGACTTTTTATAAGACTTAAATAAAAACAGCTTAACTCTTTTTATATGGCTTAATAAGACTTTTTATAAGACTTAAATAAAAACAGCTTAACTCTTTTTATATGGCTTAATAAGACTTTTTATAAGACTTAAATAAAAACAGCTTAACTCTTTTTATATGGCTTAATAAGACTTTTTATAAGACTTAAATAAAAACAGCTTAACTCTTTTTATATGGCTTAATAAGACTTTTTATAAGACTTAAATAAAAACAGCTTAACTCTTTTTATATGGCTTAATAAGACTTTTTATAAGACTTAAATAAAAACAGCTTAACTCTTTTTATATGGCTTAATAAGACTTTTTATAAGACTTAAATAAAAACAGCTTAAATCTTTTTATATGGCTTAATAAGACTTTTTATAAGACTTAAATAAAAACAGCTTAACTCTTTTTATATGGCTTAATAAGACTTTTTATAAGACTTAAATAAAAACAGCTTAAATCTTTTTATATGGCTTAATAAGACTTTTTATAAGACTTAAATAAAAAGAGTTAAACTTTTTTTTTATTTAAGTCTTTATTTCATTTTATTTTATTTTTATTCGTTGTTCCTTTATTGTGTTATTTCTTTTTTCCTTTACTTTCTTCATTTCATTCTTTCTTTTCACTTATTTCTTTATTGCTCTCTCTCTCTCTCTCTCTTTCTATCTTTCTTTCCTTTTAGTTCTTTCCTTCTTTATTTCAGTGTTTCTTTTTTCTTCTTTCTTTACTTCTTTTCTTCCACCCTTCTTCTTTATTTATTTTCTGTATTTACATTTTCTTTTCTTTATTCATTGCTGCCCTCTTTCATTCCATCTTTCTGAATTTCATTTTAGTCCTTGGTTTCTTTCCTTCCGTTCTTTCCTTCTTTTCTTCTAAAACGTATGGCTGGCACCTTCCTTATAAAAATCTATTTCCACACTTACATTTGTTGAGGGGTCATTATTTGTCCTAACAGGTGCTACCACACCGGGTCAGGGTGGGTCTGGGAATAAAAGCAATTAAGAGGTGATTCTAACATCAGTTACTGTAGCTTCGAGAAAGCGCATAATCTGGCATGATCAACAGCCAATACACTGAAACCTTCATTCACGATGACTTGCGTCTTCGTGTTAGCACGAACAGTGATGACTACCGAACATTTTCGTCTACACAATTTCACTCATAAGGCTTAGCTTAATCCATGGTACCATTTTCAGGCACTTTCCAATCCTGACGCACATTGCGACCGAATCGCTAGATAGCTAACATGAAGAAATCTCCTTCCTGAAAATTATACCATGGTTAGATTCGAACGTGGTTCTCAGAAATTGAATGTTCCAACTGATTCGCCCTCTTCATCTTATTAGATTAGACGAAAGCGTTTGGTAAAATACGATTCAGGGAACTGCTTGAAATATTAAGAAAGCTTGATCAGCATGTAATAATAAATAAATAAATAAAATAACCAATACTTGAAACAAGGGCGATTAAAAAAAGTGAACACACAGACGGAGTTTGACATTAAATACTGAATCAGCCAAAACATTTATACAGACATCAGGAAAGGAAAACTTGAATGGATATTGTAATAGTAAATTTATTCAGACATTTGAACTCTCCAATCACAAACGATGCGCAAAATGGTGACCTTATTAGTACGACGAACTACTGTTTGAGTAACGTTGATCAAAGTGTCCAGTGGGATTGCTGCACAAGTCTTTTTAGTTTCCTTAAGTGTCGCCAATGTAGTCCGCGCTTTCTACGATACACAGCAAACTTTATGACCTGTTGATGCTACAGCCATGGGGGTAATGCCATCGGGAAAATACTTTAGTAAAAAGTGTTATCGCAATTTGATAAAACTACGAAAGGCAAGTTTTTTCTTTCTTAAAATCTAAAATGAGGGAGGGTTCTGTATGTGTTTTCGCACTGGAATTATTTCATCGGATCACCGAGATGATTCTAAGGCGATTAGAAGATTATTATTTATAACTGGCGAACATAAACTTAACAGACGTCACGCAGATTCAGAAGGAAACGTTAATGATCTATTAGATGAAGTAGTCGATGAATACAAAAGGAAAGGAATAACAATTATTTGTAAGACTGAACACATGAATATCAGCAAAAGAATCAACTATGATTGGTGTTTCAGAAAAATTGATATCATTTCGTAATCTAATCACTTGACCAATCCTAGTTCAAACGATCACAGATTTTAACAGCATGTGTATAAACAACTCAAAATTATGTTTTTCTTTTCTTTTCCGTTATAGAAATACAGTTCACTAGAAAAGAACAGATGTTTTGTGAGTATATTAGAACACGGTCGAACAAAACCATGCAACGTGGATTTATAAGAGAATTCTCTAAAAATGCACCAAGTGCAATGCAGATTTGGACACGGCACAAAAGTTCAAATAGGAAACTCGTGAATGCAATGCAAAATGATCTAGACGTCCGACAGTGTCGGGAATGATGGTCGAGCTGGCCCGAGAAATATTTTTGAGAAACCCCAGGAAGTCAATAAGAAGAGCACGTCTGGAAACTCGGATTTTCCCAGCGAGAGTTTACCATGTCACAAGGAATCTTTTGCAAATGACAGCATACGAGCTGCAGCTCGTTCAGGCCTACCAGACACATGGCAAGCAAAAATGCCTTAATTCTGTATTGATATGTAAGAGAAACTTGAAGAAGACTAGTTTGAAGAACATCTTATCTTTAGTTATGAGGCCACATTTCATACGAATTGCAATGGCAACGAGCATAATATTCGCATTCGGGACGAAGAAAATTCCCTACGCCACAGTTGAACACATGGGCAGCTTCATATTGAAAACTTGAATTTCTCATTATTTTCACTAACAGGTCTTATATGGCTTAGCAATAATCTGATTAGTTCCATTTGGCTAGACTATATAGCTACTCAGAAATTTACATTCCATTGTATATCAAATTTTTTTGAAACACTCTGTAAAATACATGATGATATAATGCACGAGATATTAATGCGAAGACGCAGAGAAACGCTAAAAATACGTTACAGAAATAGGTATTAAAAGATTAGGATTAAGAGATTGACAAATCTCCTTAAAATCTACCGGACTACTATGTATTGCATAATCTTCCATATGGCCGGTGCTCTACAGATTTCTCACAGAAAAGACCTGAAGTACTTGGGGACTACAGTTGGAAGAATATGGGAGAAAAGTTTTAAGCAGAGCAGTGGCTACTCTCTTCCTGTATACGTCTCCTAGACCCCGTTGTTCTGGTCTCGTTTTCTCTCGACGTGCAGCTACACAGTTCGAACCCTATCCCCTTGTTTCGATATTTCAATCTTCATACGGCTTCTGGATAAGGAGAGTTATACAGCTTCCAAACTGGTTTAGGGATTTGTATCAGTATAGTTCGTTGATCATCCACTCTTGGTTCACCGAAGAAATGATAATGCATGTTTTGTTTAAATATAGACGATTTAATAAAGGTAAAAATATATATATATATATATATATATATATATATATATATATATATATATATATATATATATTTACAATCGGATATTTTTGGGATCTATTAACAAAAAATGATCAGCGATTTTGGAATGTCGATCTATGTGTTCAGCAAGGTCCATTCAGAAATTGCACGCCTCTGTTATATACTTAATCAATACTCCGACACATCCTGCATGGTATTTGTTCTTCTTGCGATTTTCAAGTCTTACATTTTTTTCTTTTTAAAGCATTACACCCCCAGCAAGTCGGGAGTGCCACTAGCGCGCAAGGGGTTACTGGCAGTGAGAATAAAAGCAAACAGGGGTGTTTGAGGAAAGGAAAAAGAGAAGAACAGGGATCAAGATCAAGACATCAGAATATCTCGATCGACATTACATTTGAATATTTAAAGAAGAGAAGCCACTAATAGGAAGGGAGTTCCACTGTCGGGAAGTGAAAGTTATTGGCGTAGAAGAGGCGGTTACTTTTGTTTCGACAGTGAAAGGGTGAGACCGAGATGACAACCTAGTAGCACGCTTAAATTCATGCAGTTTGGGCCACCAGTGAAAAAAGCTCATCAGAACAGTGGCCGTGAGAATATTTGTAAAAAAGACAGAGGGAAGCCATATCATGTCTGCGAGAAAGTGACTGTAGTCGAGATGCCAAGTCATAACCTATCACATTGCATATCTGTCTTTGAATTTTTTCGAAAGCTTTGAGATGAACAACTGGAGCATCAGACGATATATGGCAACATTATTCAATGCAAGGAAAATGGTAGATTTGAAGGATGCGGCACTTATGGAATGAGACATTCGGAATCCATTTATAAAACAGGAACGGACTGCCGCTGTCATTTTCCGAGTAGCGCCTTATGTAGCATATCAGTCATGTGAAGCCCTCTTCATCTGCTAATTCAACCGTTGAGATCTCTTGTCACACACAACACACACACACACACACACATATATGTATATATATATATATATATATGTATGTGTGTCATTCGCAGACAGTACTGTTTCGCTGTATCACAACTCCCTAGTGCGACTAGACATCCGAACGCCTCAAGCCAGAATTGAAACCCAACTGATTTGGTGGCAGTCAGAGTTTCTACCACTGAGCTGTCTTCATTCGACAGAATAAAACAGCTAAATCCAGCGTATTTTTTTACGAATATAAACAAATGCCAATCAGCCGGAGGGATCTATTCATTTTACTGAAGAGCCTTGCATTAGTGTAGGTTTCTGTTGTTTATAGAATTAGATTGTCATTCAACAGTACTTAATTTAAATATATTTTCAAGAGCTAAATTATGACGTTCGTAGACAGTACTGTTTCGCTGTATCACAGCTCCCCAGTGCGATTAGACATCCGATTTGGTGTCAGTCAGAGTTTCTACCACTGCGCTAGCTTCATTAGACAGAATTAAACAAAGGCGGCAGGCGATCCATAGCTTGCAGCACTTTTGGAAAGTGTCTGAAAACTACACAACTGGTTGACCCAAGCCACGTAAGTTAAATTGGGTAGACGGAACACTTTGAGAGCTGTCGACAGTTGTGCTAGCATAACATCATAAATCATCTTGACCGAGGGTCTGAGCGGGCTGGACTTGTTCAGACTATTGATGACGCTAGATAACTTGCAGAAACTTTAACTAAGGTTCGCCCAGCATAGTTGCAGTGTAATCCACAAGTGGCCCCTGCTATCCTGCTGAGTGTGAAATCAAACAAAAATGTGGCTGATCAGGCAACTGCCACTGGGATTAGCTAGCCGGCCTATGTAGACAGGGACTTCGCAAACGAACGACCAGCCTTTATCTATCTATCTATCTATCTATATATATATATCTATATATATCTATATATATATATATATATATATATATATATATATATATATATATAATATAATATAATATATACATATATATTTATTATATATATAATAGAAATATATACCTATATATATATATATATATATATATATATATATATATATATATATATATATATATATAAATATGTAATGAAAAACAAACCACTTTAATGTACCATTACGATAATTTATTTCACCTAAATCCTTTTTTTAAGGATTCAGGATCATCAGGTAAATATTCCAACAACGAATTGAGAAAAAAAATGGGATTAGAAATTGGTGGGTAGTGTAATTTTTGTAATTTAATAGAGGGGGTTGAGAGTGGTAGTTAAACAGACAATATAAAGTATAGGGAGGGGTTAATTTTATAATTTTATATCTCTCTGGTTTGTTTTTCATTACATATTAGCTCTGTCCTAACATTGAGCTCTCAGGATTTCATCCTCTTTGAATTTACCAATTCGGTTTACCAAGTTCCTTATAACTTAATTAAATATATATATATATATATATATATATATATATATATATATATATATATATATATATATATATATATATATACTATTCTCTAAAATGCTTTTATTTTTTCATTACTTATTAAATTTTATTTATTGGTAACTTTTTTCTAATTATTTCGAGGTGATTGTTTATCCGTTTATTTTTCTATTCTTAATATTTTATTATTCAACTTTTTTTTTTAATTCTTTTTGTGTTCTTTTAATATTTCGCGTTAACGTCTTTTAAGTTTCCAATGTCTTTCTCCTTTTTCCATCAGTTTATTTCGTTCATGTAAGTTTTCTTCCAACATTTATTGGGTTTTTTTTTGTTTGTTTTTTTTTTGTTTTTGTTTTTTTTTGTCTTCTAAATTTAGTTGCTTCACCCCAGGTCCTTTCCGTATATTCTCCACTTTTTACTGCTGTTTTTTTTTTTTTTTTTATGCTGCGCAGTTATTTTTTCCTTCTTCCTATTATCGGGTTCTTTGTCTTTCCCTTGTTTGTCTTGCCGGTTTACTTTACCTTTTACTCAAAGTATTAGTCCGCACTGATGACGTGGCCGCAGATAAATGTAGTTGATCGAATTTCTCTCGATCGACTTCTTTTCTGTTTCATTCATTCGATGATCGGGATTTTTCATTATTGTTTTGCCAGAATATTTACTTGCCGCTTTTCATCATGGGAGTTTTTATTTTTGTTTCGTCTCCTTTTGCCTTTGTCACCTTTGCTTTCAAAACGAGTGGATCAGAAGACGCATGCGCATTTACTTTCCCTTAGTCCTATTGACATTACAGCTGTTGGTTCTCGATTTCTTTTTCACGTTATTATTCGTTCGTGTATCCGTTGCGTTATTCATATCAATATTAACTATTGGATTTCTGTAGTAATCAAGTGACAGCGCGTTTGCATATTAATCCAATAACCTCCTCGGTATACTTCCAGAGTTAAGTGAGGAACCACCTAAGAACTAACACTTTGTGGAACAGACGCGCGCCTAGGAACATCCTTGACAACTACATTATTAACCGCTTCAAATCCAGGGTCAACATTAATCTATCCTCCTTATCTTACACTTCCAACTAACAACTCTTACATTACTATTACTCACTGTTGAGATTTCGACTTTAATCATCTATCATCAGTGCTTCTGGTAAAGGATTACAGTGTGTTGTTCTCTGACCAAATTGTTTACGTCGGACTTCATTAATTACTTGCATGATGGCCTTGCAGAGTCTGTTATGCCTTATAACATGAAGAATCACTACATGCCCATCGAGATGACTTACATTACACGTACCCGACCATAGCTTCATTAGGGCTCATTTAAACACAAATAATTACCTACAAATCTCTACCGGAATCATTCTAGTAGAATATGCAAGTATATTAGTATTATACACATGTAAAAATTAAGATTAAATATAATGGAAGCCCAAATAATAAAAAAAAGAAAAGCCAACACTCAATAACATTAACTATGAACACGGCCACAATGTGCTATCCGTGTTCGTAAAATAAAACAATCCTTTAACTTTAGAGGATACATAAAAAATACATATTTAATTAAAAAATAAAAATAAAAACAAAATAAAAACCGCCCCTTCATAATGCTTAAACGTATAAGTGAAAGAAGTCAGACATACTGAAATTTTGTACATTTTTTACACCCGTTGTGTCCAGAAAAGAAAACACAAGACTCATAACAGTATTCTGCATCTCTTTGCTTTTTTACTTCTATCTTGATCTCTGACGAAGCTTTTATAAAAGGGAAACATGTTAGATTGAGTTACGTTTACTATTGTTCTTTATTTTATTTCTTTATATATATATATATATATATATATATATATATATATATATATATATGTATGTATGTATGTATGTATGTATGTATGTATGTATTAAACAGAAAAAAAACATATTTTTCCCTTAAAAAAGTAACCTTTTTTTTCGGCCAACACCTCATCAGAGAAGTATTATTGTCGACCAGTATAAAGTTAACAAGAATCGAGGCATAATAGACAAACTGCGAGGAAACGAGAAACTACGGTTAAAATACAATTTAATATTAAAAAGGCGAAGAGAATAAAATGAAGAAAATGACAAAAAGCCTGGTGACACGCGCGTTTATATTTTCCTTTTTAAAACTATTTATTCTGCTTTTTTACCAATTTCCATCTTTTTTCTTCACCCTTTTTTAATATCAAATTGTATTTTAATCTTAGTTCCTTCTTTCCTCCCAGTTTCTCTATTATCCCGCAATTCTTGCTAACGTTACACTAGTCGCCAACGATACTTTCTGATAAGGCGTTGGCCGAAAAAAATTATTACTAGCCACCACAATCTTAAACAACATAATATATGGATCTCACACGGTGCCTGATAGCAGACACATGTTATCACCATAAAGGAAGTGATCAGCAAAAAAGAAACTAAATTCTTGTATACTAGAGAAAGCCGATACAATCAATAGTTTGGAATTCAATCACCGCTCTTCCATTTCTCATTCAGTCATATAACATTAGCTAAAACAGATTGCAGTTTATGTATATTTGAAAACAGCGATATAAACTTCTAGCTTTAAATCATATTATTAGGTTGGTGCAAAAATAATGCCGTAATAATGTCGTTTTTTGACGTTAAAAAATACGTCGAAAAACGACATTATTACGTCATTATTTTTGCACCAACCTAATATCTAACATATATTATTCATTACTGCGATTAAGTTACATAAACTAAACATATATAGATAGTCATATAACTTTTCTTGAAATACGATCAGAATTACGATCTTTACTCAGTGCCCCATACTTTCGGCCCTGTGCCATTTGTAAGCTGCGCTCAGTAAAACGCTAGATAACTTTGAAAAGTCGGTCCCTTCGATGTGGGTCAATGGCTATCAAGCTTCACGCGACAGATCACTTACGACTGGGGAGTGAGTTTGTAGGGGGATATTTTTGTGTGAAGAATAATTTCTATAGAGTGACTGCAAAAATTATATATCCTCCTTACATAATTTAAATTTTTCTCTTCAATCAAGGAAGAAGAAACAACAAACAAATGTGAGAAAAGACAAAAGCATTATTTGAGAAACAAGTGACTTTCATTATCTTTTTGTAATAGAAATGATTTACAAAAATGTCGTAGATTTTTGAGTAAAATCAAGATTGTTTAATTAATGTTAAACTCTATGTGAATGTTTAACTTTCAGAGTTCAGATATGAAATGATGTTTGGTAGAATCTATTAATGAAAATTCTTTAAGTTACTTACAAGTACTTACAAAGTTTTCTTTTTTTTTTTAGGAATTTACTGTTCGTTTAAGAATTAAATTCTGCGTAAATTTGTTTGCAAATTTTTTGTTCAAAGAAGTTGTCATCCGTTGATTGATTTTTTAGTGCGACAATGCTCTCGAAGAATGAGAAATTAAAGTTAATTCCGTTGCAGGAATTAAATTTAAGCTTCTGCATAATGAATTGTTGAGTAAGTGGAGATTTCTTTAAGTTTGTTGAATGTTTGTAAAGACTTAAAAACTTAAGATAATGTGACAGGGATTATCGTAGTAAGTCTTTCAGTGTTATGATACTAACTGGTGAGTGTAAATGAATTTTCTCTATTTATTTACTTTGGGTAGATCAGAGAAAATATGCACCAACTTAACTCTTAGTCACGAGCTGAAAAAATACTTGTGCGTGGTGGATAGTAACGCCCACTTGCGTGTTTTTTGACCAATCAGAGCTCGAGTATTTTTGAAAGTGTGTATGAAGTTGAAATTGTTCTGGGATGCGCTTTTTGCACAGATTTAAAGAAATTATTTTTAGGTATTGAAATGATGTAGAATTTGTATTCTACAAATTCGATGCTGACTGACTGCTTCATACCGATTCGCTTGTAAATCACTGTATAGATTTGAAAACAGGAATATAAACCTCTAATTATAAGTCATATTAATTTACATAAACTGAACATATATAGTCATATAAAATTTGCTGAAACAGATTGTAAATTATATAAATATACAAAATTGAAGTGCAAAAAGACTGTTTATTTATAGTATCGAAGTGCGGATGAGTTCTTGTTTCAAGGGCGACAATCGTCATCAAGACCGGTAACTCCAGTTGTTCTATGCCACAGTTAGCAAGCTTGTCTCGCTAAATCAATTACGACCGAGTAGTGAGATCGATCTACACTGGGTGTCTCATATTTTTGGACATATCACATATAAGCAAAGCTTTAGAAATCGCTATATAGCTTTGAAAATGGGGATAGAAACATCGCTCTGAATCGCATTATTACGATTTAATATAGAACATCACTCGTCACCCTGGGACAGCAAGACAAGCATTAAAAACATCAGAAAATACAATAAAATAACGTCATTAATGAAACATATGAACTGTATTGCGTTCCACTGCGTGTCGTTTACTTATCAACTATTTTTTTTTTTTATTGTGGAAAATAAAAGTAACCAACGGTAAACATTCCCAATAGGGGCGGAAGAGCTCCTGTTGGTCACTCAGGAAATTTCACTGAATCTTCTTGTTTTCTTCCAACTGGTTAAAATCTTATTGTGCTGTGAACATATAAGGGGTCCTGTTAATAGCCGAATCGGCTATTATTGTTAACTAGTGATCGCCTCGACGTAGTGTAATGGTTAGCAAGCATGTCTCGCTAAAACAATTTACGATTGAGTTGTGAGTTCGATTCTCACTCGGGGGGGCACTGTTCTTTCGGCCTTGTGCCACATCTAAGCTATGCTTAGGAAATCATACTAATACTATCGCAGCCGACTGTTACGGGGGCTTGCCAATTTTTGTCCTTGGTGTACGCACTCGGATTCCCCACGTCAAACCCGACCTTGTATCACATCCCATCTCAGTGGGGAGACCAGGGTAAATACCTAATATTGTTAACATTTGTTCGGCTTTATCGCGAAAAGCATCTTTTTAGCAACCCTACCTATCGTTACCAGGGCATTCTATGCGTCTTTCCTAACTTTTGAGGATAGAGCTAGACCCGTCTCCGTCGAAAATTAGCGGAATGTTCGACTCAATACATACTAAACAGATCGATTGCAAAGCAGTCACGCACTTTTGACACGTTTCACTCAGACAAATCCTGCTACCTCTTCAGTAACTCTAGAAATTTCGATCTTACCGAATCCAGGGTAATTTACTCCTATTTATCGACCGATGCGAGAGTACAAACATTCAATACATACAGTTCGTCGACCTCATTAGCAACATCCGCTGACAATATTACTCAGCTCTTTATCAACCAAACTGATTCACCTTGATGTGAGATTGCATGGACAACCTTGTCGCTTCTCTTTATTTCATGCGTCTACGTTTTCTTTTTTCTTTTCTTTTTTTTTTTTTTTGGTGGGGGGGCAGTGGATTTTGCAAAATCGTAGCAATGCTGTTTTCCCTGAAATCAATTCCTGGAAGTAATTCTTAACCGTTGTTTTGCTTGTAGACAGAAATATCGCGTTGAGATCGAAAAATGAGTCCATTCCAATATAGAACCATTACCTAATAAGATATCTGTAAACTGAAAACTATCACTTAGAAGAATTGTTTTAGCACGGTATAGGCATCGTCTGTGAGGAAAAAGAACACTATAGCACAATTCACTCCGCTAGTAATTTGGAAACGGCGTGTTGCATGCTTGGCACTCACACCGGAAGCTATAATACAAATGTTTCAGAGTGTTTGTGTGTGAATCTGAGGACAGTGCAGTGAATTCAGGAAGAATTGGATGAGTCTAATGGAGATTATGAAGGCGTTTGTTGTGATCACTAGTGATAGCGACGTTATGCATCGATTCATATTTCCACAGGGACTCAACAGGTACCTTGAGACGTTAGTGCTTCACTGGTCAAGAGGGTGACTCATGAAAGGCTACTGGCGACAGGACTCTGCATCATGCCACGCAAGCAGGAAATTCCATGGCAGCATTCGCCAACTTTAACAATATATATATATATATATATATATATATATATATATATATATATATATATATATATATAACAAGCTCACATCTAACCAACCATATATGTTAGCTCTATCTCTGATATTGCGCGCTTTCTAATAAGTACCGCGCATATAATATATAAATAATTAACAAGCTCACATCTATCCAACCATATATATATATATATATATATATATATATATATATATATATATATATATATATATATATATATATATATATTTCTATTATATATATATAATAAATATATATGTATATATTATAGTATATTATATATATATATATATATATATATAGATAGATAGATAGATAGATAGATAGATAGATAGATAGATAGGCTGGTCGTTCGTTTCCAAAGTCCCTGTCTACATAGGGCGGCTAGTCAATCCCAGTTGCAGTCGCTTGATCAGCCACATTTTTGTTTGAAATCCGAAAGAATAAATTTCTTCAATAAAATCTTCATTGGCTTCAATTACACTAAATAACTTCGGAATTTGTTGCAAATCTTCTGGACAGTCTCCTTATTTAAGTTGGTGAATGCTGCCATAATCCTTGCCTTCAGTTCATCTTTGGTGTTACAAGGAGTTTTGTTGGTCTCTCACTCAACTGTGCCCCATGCATAAGAATCAAGGGGGTTGCAGTCTGGGGAGTAAGGTGAACAGATGTAAGGGGTGATGAGGTAGCAGAAATTGTCTGACAGATATGACTAGATTTTCCTTCTTGCGTGGCATGATGCAGAGTCCTGTCGCCAGTAGTCTTCTATGAGTCACCCTCTTGACCAGGGAAGCACTAACGCCTCAAGGTACCTGTTGAGTCCCTGTGGAAAGATGAATGGAGGCATAACGTCGCTATCACTAGTGATCACAACCTTCATAATCTCCATTAGACTCATCCAATTCTTCCTGAATTCACTGCACTGTCCGCAGATTGATACGCAAACACTCTTAAATATTTGTATTACAGCATCCGGTGTGAGTGCCAAGCATGCAACAGGGCGTTTCCAAATTTCTAGCGGAGTGAATTGCGCTATAGTGTTTATTTTTGTTTTGTTTTTTTCGTCACAGACGGTGCCTATACAGTGCAGTCGACAAAATCAAAAAACATACAAAGCGCATGCGCGAAATTAAAAATATAAAATGGCTACAATTTATCCTCCGTAACCTGTATATATTTTTAAATTTCAAATTGGAAATAAATAACCAATACTGGTTTTATAAAGGTGGGGGGGACACTGCTGTTAGTTGCTCTGGACATTTGACTGAATCTTCTTGTTTACTCCCCCCTAATTAAAATTTGAGGGGTCCTGTTAATAGACGAAATAGTGAGATAAATCGTGAGACAATTGTCATCAAGAGAGGTAACTCCTGTTAGTCTCCCCACAGTTAGAAAGGTTCTTCTCGGCGTTGTTTAACATATGTTAGATTTTTTTTAAATGTTCATCGGAGTTTTACTCATTTTTGGATTGCAATATATTCCGAAGGCATTTCCTTAAAACAGACATTGTTAATTTTTGCCTGAAATTCTAGGATAAGGAGCATTACTACTATTATCCCAATGTTTCGGGCTTTCTCCCTTCACGCCTTTTTCAGTTGTCTCTTGACTTGGGTAACTTTCATGGAATTTTGAACTAAACAATTTTTGTGATCTAAGAGTATGAATTGTTCTCGTTAAACTGCCCATGTTTAGGGATATCCATTTTTAGTCTACTATATGTGTCTTGTTCCTTCTGGACGTAGGTGATTATGGTCCTCCACATCTTCCTGTTTCTTGTGGCTCTTAATGTTTTTTTGTTTTTTTTTTGTTATTTCTTTCTGTTCTACCATCCATTTATTCAAGCTCATCAAGCATGTTACGCGCTATTTTCCCTTGTCTTTCTTACCCTCTATCTGTTCTGTGAGTATCATATTTTCCAAGCTCTCCTTCCTCGTTACACGCCCCAGAAATTTCAACTGACTCTTCCTGATGTTAAGTATAAGTTTCCTTTCTTTTTTCCATTTTCTATATAATCTCGTCGTTACTCATATGTTTGTTCCATAGTATCCTCAGCATTTTTCTGTAGAACCACATTTCTGACGCTTCAAGATGAAGAAGACATTTTTGAGCAGATTGTCCAACATTCGCTGCTATACAGGAGGACAGATATCACGTAATTGTTCGGTGTTTTCTAACGTATTTTTTTCTGTCTCTAAATACTCTACTTAGCTTTTGGAGCGCATCTTTCGCCATCCCAATACACCTTCGGATCTCAGAGTTGCACTTTCCGTCTTCTGTTAGAACACATCCAAGATATTTAAAATTTTGTACCTAATGTTCCGTAATTGCTCGACCTCAGTCTAATTCTTTGTAAGCGAGAATTAGATTAAAAAAGACCCGAGTCTAATTCTTTACAATTCACTCCGAGAAATGAACTCACAATTACCATTCTAGCAAACCTTCGAAGCAAAGATTTAATCCTTTTCTTTTATAATTAAAACAAAACTCGTTTCACCCTAAGCAAAGCAAAGAAAACCACTAGGATACAATGGGTTACTAAGAGTGAAAGAAACAATGAGGGCAATAAAAGAACAGGTTTTAAAGACGCGGAAGATGAAATTTGCATTAAGTTTAAATTTTAGAAGATCGTAGTTTATGCTTAGAAACAAAGTTTCACATCGAGAACGTATTAGGAAAGGAGGCCTAAATTATTAGATTGGTGCAAAAATAATGACGTAATAATGTCGTTTTTGACGTTAAAATATACGTCAAAAAACGACATTATTACGTCATTATTTTTGCACCAACCTAATATTTTTGGTTGATGTGCTTTATTTAATTTTTTTTAATTTTTATCTTTTTTTGCCTTATCAACCCTTTGTGCGTTATTTAAATCCGAAATTAAAATTAACCAATTTTTTTCGAGATAGCAATATTTTTTTCTACTATTGAACCCATAGCTGAGAAGGGAGAAGAAATGAATTTTTTCTTACAATTGGAAGTAAGATACCATTAGTTAATGAACATTTTCACCTACGAATTTTAAAATTTAAAATTATTTGGGGAATGAAAGAAAGAGAGAACGTCAGAAGGGACAGAGTGGAAGAGATGACAGAAGAAGGCATAGATACAGGAAGTAATGTGGGGTAATAGATTATGGATGTAAGAGTGGGCAGTAGTAGGAGTGGGAAGGGGAGAGAAGGGAACCCCGATGAGCTGACCTACATCTTAATGGTCATACAGCTAAAGTTTGATTAAACAAGAATCCACATGAATTAATGAAAAAATGAAAAAAAAAACTAATTTATATAAAATATCAAGAGATAACCTTAGTGAGATGAAGGAGAGTTATTCGTGTTATTTTCATGATCACGTCTCCCTAATATGCTCTCCGAATTTTAATATTGTACACGACTATGCATGTCCATCGTTGTAGAGGAGAAATCCAACAAGCGGCTGTAAATTCTAAATAACCCGGTGAAGAAGGCCACCGTAGCTGTAGTAGCAAATATAATCGAGGCCCACCTGATCTGGGCATGCTGTGACTTCCGAGGCACAAGTGAATTCGTCCGCAAAGCTGAAGCCCTTTTATTGAATAACTTTTTATATCTTTCAATTCTGAACATATATAGAGTTTAAAAAAAAATTTAGCCAATATTTTTACTGAATATCTTTGTTTTACAATATATTTTCTTTTCAATTATTTGGCACACCTTGTGTAATTAATTTTCAGACTTTCTTATTGAAAATGATCTTCGAATGATTTTTACCCCTCTACAATAACAATTCCTTTCCATTGCTAAATTGAGTAAACAACAATACATATACAATACAATAAACAATATATATATATATATATATATATATATATATATATATATATATATATATATGTGGGGGGGGAATGTGTGTTGGAATAATTGTTTATTCCGGTTAACTTCGTATAAATGAAGGCCATAAAGATTTTATTGCTTCCATTAATCTGCTGATAGATATATATCGACATGGATGCATAGATAGATAGATAGATAGATAGATAGATAGATAGATAGATAGATAGATAGATAGATAGATAATGAAATACATAAGATAGATAGATAGATAGATAGATAGATAGATAGATAGATAATGAAATACATAAGATAGATAGATAGATAAATAGATAGATAGATAGATAGATAGATAGATAGATAGATAGATAGATAGATAATGAAATACATAAGATAGATAGATAGATAGATAGATAGATAGATAGATAGATAATGAAATACATAAGATAGATAGATAGATAGATAAATAGATAGATAGATAGATAGATAGATAGATAGATAGATAGATAGATAGATAATGAAATACATAAGATAGATAGATAGATAGATAGATAGATAGATAGATAGATAGATAGATAGATAGATAGATAGATAAAAAAAATGATAGATAAATAATGCGTCATGGATTTTGAAATGATCAAACGCAGTAAAACTTGGAAGCGAGAATTTCTGAACACATAAATCCTCGTAGCCGTTCAAATCAGTATAATATTTTATTCTTTCAGACTGCATCGACAGGCCGTAAAGGACAGGAGCAATTACCATGCCCTGTTGCTTCAAGCGCACCTCTTTCATACGCCACAGGATCATGATTGCTTCATTCTTTTTTAACAAAAAAAAAAAAGGAAATACCTCAATATTTGAACATCTTGCTTCTTTACGAGAACGTGTCCTTCAACTAATACACAGTCGAGATACGAGAAACAATCTTCGCTTACACTTCTTAACCACGCCCATTTTCGACATTTCATTGGCTGGAATAATATTAGCCTGACAAATAGCGCCTCCGGGCTAGCCAAACAAAGTTGCTAACAAGAATTTATCTTTACAGAAAATTACTTTTCCGTTGTCCTATTATTTTCTGACTGCTTGGCCAGTTGATTGCGTGGCACATTTTCTAGGCACTTCTGTCATTTTATTTTTTTCCATAATAAATTCTTCGCACACCATAGTTATTATTATTATTATTATTATTATTATTATTATTATTATTATTATTATTATTATTATTATTATTATTACTACTACTACTACTACTACTACTACTACTACTACTACTACTACATATTTTAGTATGTTCACACCAAATGCCCTCTGGTTATTGCCGGAGAATATGTGACAGCACATTGCTCAGTAATATTATTGGAACTGTAGTGAAATAAATTTCTCAGGATCTCTGATATATCCGTTTTCCAGAAGTAAATTAAGGGAAGTAAGGTTTGGTTTGTTTGTTTAACCGCATATCAACACCCTATGAGTCATTTAACGCCGAAATTTAATTTTTGGGTGAGCTTTGGTAATTAGTATTTTTTTACTATTAAAAACCTATTGATGATTTTTTTTTTTTTCCTTTTTACAATTGAAATCTTTTGCTATATTTTTCTTTTTTGGGTTATTAAAATCTATTGCTGATATTTTTTATTGATTATTAAAATCTATTGATCAAAAAACTTTAAAAAATTGCTTTTTTTATTATTAAGATCTAAGATGAGGGGGCAAGGTGGAGTAATGGATAGCGGCTTGGATTGAGAAATCGGAGAGACGAGTTCGAATTCCAGTCGAATCTGTTGCATTCACTTACGTGCTAATGCCGTTGGGAAAGCTATGAATCCTCTTGTTCCTCACCCCCAGCTATGGGTAAATAGTAGGACAGAACATGGATAGCAACTGTTCTACCGCAAAAAGAAATGGCAAATTACTGCGGGAAAATCTGCCTCGTCAGTCTTGTATCGAAAGATACATTATCGCCTAAGCGTGTATTATGCACATAACGGAAAATCGGTTTGCAGCATTTTTCTTTTTTTGACTATTAAAATGTATTGCTGGTATTTTTTACTGTGAAAATATATTTTTATACTTTCTTGGTGTTTTGTTTGGGGTGTTCACTATTTGCCCACAGCTGGTGGGGTCCTAACAGGTGCTACCACCTCGGGTCAGAGTGGTCCTGGGAACAACAACAATTAAGAGATGGTCCCAGGCTCCTTATCCCACCATCTATTCAGAGGCCCTGCAACCAGATGTAGTTTATCGTCATACCCATTACGCTGGAAGTAAGGATAAAAATAACGAAGCTCATGTCAACTCTGTGTTCAATTGAAATGATCAAAGTACTTAATGAGTGAGGAAACAAGACATGTTCAAAGGCTGTCGCTTTCTTTCTAGAAGTGCGGTTATAAAATTGAGTAAATGAGCAAAAACTCTTTCCCTGTCCTTTATTACTTGCCTCAAGCGAGAACTTATATTATTTTTATACTTTATTATTAATTAATTTATTGATTTTATATTGTTTTCACACGTCATCTTCACTATCATGTAATTCCATTTTTTTTTTTTTGTTTTTTTTGGTTCTCGGATAGCAACAATAAAGATTAAGTTTCTCTCTTCAGATGCCCTCTGCATATCTATTTGTAGTATCTTCTTTTATTTTCTGTTAAAGATATTGTAACTTGGGATACAAATTCTCTTTCTTAAATGTTGACGCTGGGACTATCTCTTAATTAAATTTCTGACCTATTCTTTTTATACATTCAACTTCCAACAGGTGCTTTGTTAGTGTTATTTCTGAAAACGGCCATTATGGCGACGGCCTGAAAATCTAAAGAGTGTTCATTTTAACATTATTTCTCACCTAATTCAAGGTCCAAGAAACATTCACTGAAGAGATATACTGAATCAGTTGTTTTATGGTCGTATGAGTTGTAGATTATAAAGATATGTAAGTCAGATAAGGTGTCAACCATAGATTTGAAGAACTTTATACTGTAGAATTTGTCTGTATTCCTGAGATGAAGTATTATGTATACTATTTACATTATTCGGACTATTGGGATCATCTTTGTTGCCATATTCATCACAACGTTCATCCACTGGATAAAGGCATTGGTTAGATCCAGTGACAGGACCCAAAAGAATGTGAGTTCAATACCTGGATAAGGTGGCGGAGAATTTGGAGAGGGGAATTAACAGGAGATAACTGATAACTGACATCCATTAGACATGGCACGTGGAACTAGAACAGTCTACCCCATCCAGCGGAATAGAGGGTTCAGTTCGACATTCCAACCACCTGAAGAAGGCCGGAGCGTACAACGGCCGAAACTTTGTTTATAAATATGGCAAGAAAGATGACGACAATAGACCGAATAATGTAAATAGTGTTAATACTGTAGAGGTGAAAACAAAGAAAGTTTGTTTCACAAAGTAGAGATAATTGGACAGAGTTTCAGTCAAACAGAATGGAACTTCTTTCTTAATCGTGGAACACAAATGGAATAGGAATGGTTCGCCTCTATTTATGCGTCTTTGATTTAAATCTTTGAATTAGTTGAACTAAGGAATATAGCTCGTCGGAATGTTTTTCATGAAAATAGCGTTCAAGTTGCATTAGCATTGGGACGATTCGTCCTTGGGGAAAGGAATTGTAGAGTAGAAAATAATTCACAGCCTACAAGGCCACGGAAAAGCTTTGCAGCTTCACAAAGTCTTGAAACTTAAGGTTATGTGGACATAGCCCAAGATTTTTAAAATAGTACATGTTTTTAATTTTTTTTTTTTCCTGTTCGCTTCAAACACAAAAAAGGAATTTCATTTATTTGGAATCACCAATATGAGTATTTTGATACAAACATGTTATCTAATATATCGATAAAAATTGTAATTGATGAGACAGAACTGCGATGCTCAAGGAAATCGAATTAGCGACGCTCAAAAATAAAATAATATTATTATCATAATTTGTATAATTATTTAGTTAATTGCAAGAACAAAAATTGTATTAAGTGTCAATTATCGGACTTCTGAGGGAACGACGCAAAAGATGGAATCACGATATCGTTGGTAAAATAATGAAATATTAACTCACATATATACGCTCAGACACACATCACGCACATATACATACATATATATATATATATATATATATATATATATATATATATATATATATATATATATACATACAAGCAGGTTTTGAATAGACATAATACGTCTAAATTATTTAACCAAACATCCCTGAATGAAAATATGCTGCTCATATATATATATATATATATATATATATATATATATATATATATATATATATATGGATATTTAATAGGCCGATTAATAAAATTTGAAGAATAAAAAGCCTATAAAATGATAACAATATTGTCAATAAAATTGATATCTATTATATTTGACTGAATTCAAGCATGAAGAAATAAATTTTAATGTCGGTAATTTCGAACACGCCTGTGTTATTTTTCAACGATACGAGTAATAAAGAAGGAAGTAGTATATAATCCACCAAGGAATACACATACACACACACACACACACACACACACATACACACACATATATATATATATATATATATATATATATATATATATAAGTAAAGATGGTCCACGCGTGCTCCTTAGAATATGTAGATTAAATAGGCCGGTTAATGAAACTTGAAGGACAAAAAGCAAACAAAATATTGCCAATAATATTAATAAGCTTGACTGTTATTATAAAATAATTTTTTGACTGAAAGGAGACATGAAGAGATCAATTTTAAAGTCGTTATTTTCGAATAGACCTCTGTTCTTTTTCAAGAATGCGAGAATTGGGACTTTCCCTTTCTTTGGACTTGTCGATTGGAAGATCTCCCTGTGAAACCCATATTCTCTAAATAAACCGAAATCTCTGTTTAATTCCTCAATGTTTGAATTTATTTTGAACTTTAAGTAAATTTTAACTCCGATCTCTGTCTCGCCTCTCGGCTATTGAAAGAAGACGACAAAAACACGCATCTATGTCCAAAAAAGAAAACATTTGTTAGAACACAAAAAAATTAAATAAAAGCCTTAATCGCTGTACCTTGTCAGTCGTCTTTAACGAAACATTTATAAATGAATGATTACTGCCTAAATACAAAATAGATATATAAACTAGCAGTATGGTCCGGCGTTGCCCGTGCTTGATTCAAAAATCGTACGATTCATACAGCAATCGCTATCACTTGACGTAAAATATTTTTGCCCTTCCTTGCCTTTAAAGGATTGCCCTTTGCCGTGCTGATGTTGCTACATGCCTTACTTTTTTTTTTCACACTGCGAATTTTTTCTAAGCTCTCTACTAAACATTAAATCTGTTACAAAAAGGAACTAAACAAAATGAGCACAAAACGGTCAGCTTTAAAAAAAAAACAAACTCGTAACTGGAAAAACCGAATGAAAAAAGAATGTTAACAACAAATACTTTTCACATCCAACCCAGTTCTGCGGAATCAGAATCAACGTTGAGTTTAAGCAAGCGAATGAGCCAATTGGAGTAAAGTGCCATTTTTTCCCACTTGTGACGAATGCAGCTATCGATTTTTTTTGCATGCTAGCATGCTAGTTAACATTCGTGTCAGTCAACTGTTGGCTCTCACGCTGGCCAATAGAATCTTCCTGCCTATTCGTGGCAGCCAGCTATAGGCTCTCACTCTGGCCAGTAGAAAATGGCCGCAAACTACATGAAAAGTGCCGTAGAAGCATGAAAAAGTCGATTATTTCCACTATCGATGGGAGTTAGGAAATGCAGATTCGGTGTTGGCCTTCCCGCTAACTTGGAGCAAGTGCATCTATATGTTGGTGCATATATATATATATATATATATATATATATATATATATATATATATATATATATATATATATATATTCAAGCAGGTTTGCTTAAAATAGTGCCCAACGTATTTATGAGGATTGGGACACACCCATTACTGTTCATAGGTACAGTATATAACACTGTCCGAGTGTTTCGGCTATAATTCCATTAGTTAATTTATTTTTACTTTGAATTGTATGTACGGATTGTTTCATTGTGATTTTCTAAGCGTAGCTTAGATGTGGCACAAGGCCGAAAGCATGGTGTATGCAATGAGGATCGAACTCACGATTCAGTCATAAGTGATGTATCGAGACAAGCTTGCTAAGCATTATGTCACGTCGAGGCGCCCTCGGATTGTTTTATGTATGTATGTAGAGTTATAGGAATGTTTTATTTTCAAAACATCGTCAGCACATTGTGACCGTGTCTATAGTTGAAGTTATTGAGTTTTAGCATTTTCTTTTTTTTATTAATAATGATTCCAATATGTAAAAAGGCTAAAAGTAGAGAGATTGATTCGTATTCTACGGCTTATCAACATTCCACAGATTATTTAAAGCCAGAGAATATTTTTATTGTTATCCCATCCATTATTCTTTACACCACACGTACATCTGAGGCTAAATTACCTGGTATTATTAAGCGGTAATCCATCCAGTTAGTGACCAGGTTCGACGTTGCTTATAATTCGGTGAACCTACGGGAACCGGTGTTTCAGCGTGATATGACTGATAGATAGATAGATAGATAGATAGATAGATAGACAGACATATCTGAAGGGTATGAGAGGGGTAGATAGATAGATAGATAGATAGATCTAAAAGGACTGAGATAGATAGATAGATAGATAGATAGATAGATAGATAGATAGATAGATAGAAATGCTTTAACACTGTTTTCACTTTCTCTACTTTCTCTCTTCTAGAGGAACGGGCTGTGATAGATAGATAGATAGATAGATAGATAGACAGACAGACAGACAGACAGACAGATCTGAAGGGTATGAGAGGGGTAGATAGATAGATAGATAGATAGATAGATAGATAGATAGATAGATGGATGGATGGATATTTTTAAGCAAGTCCATTTTTACACTAAAATTGGTTTTAAGTTCAAAGTTAGTCATAATCTTGCGTAGTAAAACGAATAATATTCTTGTGTTGGACATTCTGAGAGCAAGTGATTTTAATATTATTATTGTCACTATTATTATTGTTATTATCTATATTATTATTGATGTTATTATTACCGCAGTCAGTCAGAGATCAATAATTATAGGCCGCCTAGTGAGGATTTATATAACTACAGTAGAGACCAACCACGAGACTGGCTTCTTAACCAATATTTCACAGTGAAACGCGCTGAGACAATTCAGTATAATGAAGGTAGAAAAAAAAAACCCATAAAAAGAAAAATTGCATGCTGCAGCTCACCGCAGACAGTAAATTAAAACATGACCTGTTTGAACTCTCTCTTTCACTCCCTTACTTTCTCTCTCTCTCTCTCTCTCTATATATATATATATATATATATATATATATATATGTATGTGTGTGTGTGTGTGAGTGTGGGTGTTTTCACACAGACATATAAACTCTAACTCAGATATTCATACATTTAACACGTATATTTTCATTTTCGTGTATAAGAATATATATATATATATATATATATATATATATATATATATATATATATATATATATATATATATATATATACATACATACATATGCAGCTGTATATAAAATTTCACGCATGCACACACACGCACGCACACTCACAGATACACACAGACACATACACATTATATATATATATATATATATATATATATATATATATATATATATATATAAATGCATATATATATAAACGTGCGATATAAGCACACGAATACACATATGTATGATTATGTATATTAGGTCACACTTTCTTCACCAAAAAAAAAAGAAATTATTTGGTAATGGAATTGTTGCCTTCTATTCGGTTTACTTGAGCAAACGTTTTTCGTGACAAGCTTGCGAACAACTGCTCTATAAGAAGCGCCGAGTTTCTCACATTGAATATTGGCTTTAATATAACAGAGCTATGAATTATATATTAATAAATATGCATTTTTTCCTCGTTAATTCAATTTAGCATTTAAAGACTGTGTTGTGGATGAAAATTTGTATCGTGTTATGGGTGAGGAAAATATATATATATATATATATATATATATATATATATATATATATATATATATATATAAAAGTGTACATTGAAGTCAACACTCAGTGGCGACAGGTTGTTTCATGCTAGACGCAATCGTCAGGCTGCGTCTAGCATGAAACTTTCTGTCGCCTCTGAGTGTTGACATCAATGTTCACTTTTAAATTTATATTTAAATATGCTCTATCTCTGATATTGAGCACTTTATCCCATAAATATAGCACACCTAAAAACTATATTTCTTCAATTATATATATATATATATATATATATATATATATATATTATTATTATTATTATTATTATTTCCGTTCTCATTACATTCTGATATATATATATATATATATATATATATATATATATATATATATATATATATATATATATATCCGAATGTAATGAGAACGGAAATAATATATAAAATTTTATCGTTCACTTAATCAATTCAAAAGAGCGCTCAATACCGATAGTAGAGCAATACTTATTTCTTATAATTTTATTATAGA
>OZ010583.1:89803575-89806075 GCA_963932145.1 Acanthosepion lycidas
TCTTATAACACAGCATTTTTTTTTATTTATTCCCCTCTCCAAGTTCTCCACCTTACCCGGGTATTGAACTCACACTCTTTGGGTCCAGTCACTGTGCCTCAAGGACACATGGCACAGTGGATAAAGGCGTTGGTTAGATCCAGTGACAAGACCCAAAGAGTGTGAGTTCAATACCCGCTTAAGGCAGTGGAGAACTTGGAAATAACTGATAAATGGCATTTATTAAACATTGCACGTGGAACTAGAACAGTCTACCCCAGCGAGCGATATAAAGGGTTCAGTTCGACATTCCAACCACCTGAAGAAGGCCGGAGCGTACAACGGCCGAAATGTTGTAATAAATTTGGCGACAGAGATTAGGATGTTAGTCTGAATAATGTAAATAGAGCAATTTTTATATATGATAAATTTTTAAAATATCAGTAACCTTCTACCTTTTCTATGTTCCTTGACGCTTCCGGGTGTGAGAGATGATGGCTCTCAGCGACTTCGTGCCTTTTGTTGTTCTTTGGAAGTTTTGCCTATTTGCTATCTTTCCTAATCTTTGTTTGAACAACTATTCATACATGCTCGTTAGGTAGGTTATTCGCTTTTTCTTTCCGCTTCTCTTGACTTCAATACGCCTTGTGAATGTCAAATTTTTTAAACCCTTTTTCCTCATTATGTGCCATACAGTTTAAACTCTCTCTTTCTTATACAATTCAATTTCATTCTGTAATTTTGAGTAACGAAGTCGTCTGTTATTTGACGGCAATTCCTTCCTTGTTTACAGTGACTTAATTTACTTTTGGGACCGAGAATGTGTGGACCTTTTAAATTTCAAACATCGTCGCATTTGAAGGAGAGATTTTTTTAAACGGACAATATGTTTTGATGCCAACATTCTAGTAATTGGCACAATTCATATCGCGTCCCTTTTTCTACCCCTTCATGGGTACTCACTGAGAGCTAATACGCCACATTCTATTACAGTAGACGAAAGGTGTTAAAATAATAGAGAAAACCAATAAAAAAAACTATCGGACTGATTATAAATTGACTTAATCAAAAACCTAAATGTTTGTGTCAAATTCTCCAAGGCTCCTTTCCTCGTTATGTGCCGTTTATTTGATTGTGTGCATGCGTGTGTGTTTTTAGTGTAACACACAATCTCCGAGTTACTAAATAAAATTACACACAATTAAATATGATATATATGTTAGAATTCACGTGTTATTTTTACGATAGATTCTTCAAATTTTGCCAACATAGCTTCATTGCTACCAATTTTATTGCTGCAGCGTTGATTTGAATTTATAAAATCTAATGTCTGTATAAGCGGGTGCGTGTTCTTCGTAGTCTCTCCAAGAAGTCTTTTATATTTTCCATCATCTTTACTTGATTTCTCTGACCGTTCACAAATAAAGATCAATCGATTTTTTTTCAACTTTTGAAGACGTGAAAGGCATTCAAAACAGCACAGCTGTAAGGTCCGGCGAAATTTATTTGGCCTGAAATACAGTAATACGACAAGGGTCAGGTGGATTAATTGATTGATTGATACAGATGATCGCAAAGTGCTTTATTATCGGACGAAAAGGAAATTAGGGAAATACTGATGTCTAAATTCTCTACTTCTTTATATCAACGTGTATATATATATATATATATATATATAAAAGTACGAGGAGACACGCATACACACAAACTATATATATATATATATATATATATATATATATATATATATATATATATATATATATATATATTAGGTTGGTGCAAAAATAATGACGTAATAATGTCGTTTTTTTACGTATTTTTAAGGTGAAAAAACGACATTATTGCGTCATTATTTTTGCACCAACCTAATATATATATATATATACACAAACTATATATATATATATATCTATACAAACTATATATATATATATATATATATATATATATATACACACACACATAAACTATATATATATATATATATATATATATATATATATATATATATATATATATATATATATATATATATATAAAGAATTATACTCTTAAGGTGTGATGTATTTATGGAATAAAGTGCTTAATATCAGAGATAGAGCGTGTGTAAATATAAAAGTGAACATTGAAGTCAACACTTAGAGGCGACAGACTGTTTCATGTTTGACGCTAGCATGAAATAGCATGTCGCCTCTAAGTGTTGACTTCAATGTTCACTTATATATATATATATATATATATATATATATATATATATATATATATATATATATATATATATATATATATAAAGACAAAATTTATAGGATAAGAGAGCTCAATATATTTGTAGGCATACACATTGTGGACTTAGAATTCAGCAACGAATCGTGACTGTCAGTTTCCTACATCAAGCGAACGTCAGATTTCAGATTTTCATAACTTTTAGTACGAGTTCTATATATAGGTTAAATTTATAGTTGGAGTGATCTCAATATCGATGCCATTGTAGACACTACGTGTGAACATAGAAATCAAC
>OZ010583.1:89811075-89858575 GCA_963932145.1 Acanthosepion lycidas
AAATAAATAAAACAATAGGGGCAACTAAACAGCATTTATTTTTTCGAACGTATCCAGCGGGTGTTGGCTGTGTTTGGAAATTTAACTGCAACTATACTAAGAATGAATTTACTACTAATCTCATGCAACACAGTACAGGAAGCAAAACAAACACGAAACTTAAACCACGAGAATTAAACCCAACTTTAAAAATCTTTAAAGTATTTTTTTTTTTTTTTTTTTAAGCATTTCACCGCAAGCAAGGATGAAGTGCCACTAGTACGCAAGGAGCTACAAAAGTGTAAGTAAGGGAAAAGACTGTGTATCGTTGGGGGGGGGGTGAGAAAAAGATAAAATGTAGAACGAAGGAGGAGAAAAAGAAGAACGAGGATCAAGGTAATAGAAGATGTCGATTGGCATTACATTTAAATTTTTGAAGATTATAGTTACCAGCAAAGCAAGTGAGTGGAAAGGAGTTCCACTGTCAGGAAGTGCGAGAGAAGAAGCTTTTGGAGTAGAAGAGGCGGTTACATTGAAATGTTTTGACAGCAAAAGGGTGGGACCCATATGACAACGTATTAGCACGCTTAAATTCATGCAGTCGGGGCACCAGTGAAAATAGCTTGTCAGAGCAGATGCCTTGAAAATATTTATAGAAAAGACAGAGGAGGCCACATTACGTCTGTGAGAAAGTGACTAGAGTCGAGACCCCAAGTCAGGACCGATCAAATTGCATATCTGTCTTTGGATTTTGTCGAGAACCTCGAGATGAACATCATATATGGCAACAGTATTCCTCTCATGGACGAATGGTAGATTTGTAGATGTGAAGGATGGTCTCAGACGAGACAAACCTTCTGGCGCGACACAGAGAACCAACTTTCCCTGCGATAGAAGCAGCTAAAGATTCAATGTAGTTGTTGCACCTTAAGTCAGTGGAAAACGTGAAACCAAGAAAGCGCAGAGAGGCGCTCTTATGGAGTTGAGCATCAACCGTGCTGACAGGAGCCAGAGAAGTTTCTCTTTGCTGAGTAAATGACAGCAGTTTAGTTTTGGACGCATTAAAACTCACAAGCCATTTCTTGCCCCAGTCAACCCCGTACTGAGGTCGTTTTCGAGACGCCCATGTTAGCTTTGTCAAAAATGCCGGAGACGAGATGCCAGATCAGGGCCAATTATATTACATATCCGTCTCTGGATCTTGTCAAGAACTCCGAGGCACCTTCTGTTTACCTCGGAGTTCTTGACAAGATCCAGAGACGGATATGTAATATAATTGGCCCTGATCTGGCATCTCGTCTATAGTCACTCTCTCACAGACGCGACGACGCCTTTCTCTGTCTTTTTTTTTACAAATACTTTCATGGTAATTGCTCCGATGAGCTGCTTTCACTGCTTCCCAGACTCCATGAATTCAAGCACCCTACGAGGCTGACATCCCGCTCTCACCCTTTCACTGTAGAAACTTTTAAATGTAGCCATCTCTTCTACTCCAGTAGCTTCATACTTCGCATCTGTGGAACGCCCTTCCCAATTACTGTTTCCCTGAGAGCTATAATCTCCAACTATTTAAATGTAATGTCAATCGACATCTCCAGTTACCTTGATCTATCCACTATCCCTCTCCTGATCCTTTCTTCTATCACTCCTATCTGCTCTCGCTCTAAATCTTCTCGAAGCCCCTGCATCCTAGTGGGTTCACGCCTTGCTCGAGGCGTAATGCTTAAAAAAAATACTATTGAGACAGAAGTAAATGGTAGTGTCGTCTGCGCAGATGTCTACCTGGGAAAAGATGACGTCAGAAGATCGTTGATGAAGATCAGAGACAGTGCATGACCAAGGATAAAGCCTTGGTAAACACCAGCGTTCGTGTCGAAGAAATTGGAAGAAACCGTATTCAGGAAAACCGTCATTTCACGGTTAAACATGAATCATCAGCGTCCGGGACAAAAAACCCAGTGAATCATTTTGCAGAACAATTAGCAATCAAAAGAAAAAAGTAAAACAAGGAGAAATGAATAAAGAAACTTGGAAGATATTCTTTGTTCGTTTTGTTCAAAGAAACATGTACCTATATCTGTCAGCAAGACCTAGGAAGATTGAAGGTTTTGAGAAACGTAGAACCACGATTTAATTGCTGTTGTTTCCACATTGAGCCGCTGTAGTAGCACCTGTTCGGCTCCCAGCTAATGGCAAATAGAGAACCCACAAAAATGAAACACTATGAATGTATAAAAATACATTTTTATAGTAAAATTATTAGGTTGGTTCAAAAATAATGACGTAATAACGTCGTTTTGTGACGTATTTTTAACGTCAAAAAACGACATTATTACGTCATTATTTTTGCACCAACCTAATACAAACATTACAATTTTAAAGCAAAATGACCAGCAATATATTTTATTGTAGAATCGACAAGAATACATTTTATAGCAAAATGACCAACAGTATATTTTATAGTAGAATTACCAACAATATATTTTATCTGTAGTTGAAGGCGTACAATTGTGTTCAAATTATTTAGATTTCGCCATTAATTAACCCATAGAATTTAAGAAGCTGCTAAACAGAATCCAACAAAAAATTATATATGAGCGTACGTAAGGCACTTCGACAAAGTGTAAAGGTTAGTGAGCTTCTCTCCCTAGATTAATTACGTCTGAATAGTGACTTCGATCCTCACTGGATGCCCCATACTTTGCAACATCAAAGCTACGCTTCGTAAATCGCTATATGCGTGTTCGTCAGTGAGATTCATTTGAAATATACTGTTTACATGACTTCTTTGTAGGTGACCATCAACTGGATCTATCCTCGACACAACCTCAACAATACAATCAAATGACTCCATAACACAGACAATAAAAGAAATAAAAATGATTTGAATTCCAAGTAATTTTTTCATTCAATTGTGATTGTTGCATATTTAGATTCCATGGGTTATAGTTTCTCGCTTGAATTGATGGCACAATTTGAATTCCTTTTAGCAGTACAAAGTTTTTGTCAATTTCCTGATTTTGGTTTATACTCTTTTCTTCAGCAGGATTTATTACTTTATTATTATTATTATTATTATTATTATTATTATTATTATATTATTGTTGTTGTTGTTGTTAGAAGTAGTATTAGATTTTTGTCCTTTGTATAAAACATTTACATTGTCTTTAATCTTTCTATCTTTAGTGCTTCCCACTGGCTTTACGCACAATCACTACACCTCCACCTTCATCTTGCAACAACAACAATCATAATAATAATCCTTTGATCTAATGATAGCTAGTGTCGCCATGAGCATGACTTTCTCTCGTTGAATTCAGAAAAGAGAAGCCGCAAACATAAATTTTTGGTCATAATGCGGATTTTTTTAATATATATATTATACTTTATTTTCCATATTTTTTGCTACACATGTTTCTGGTCTTGCGGCATTCATCAGAAGAAGAATGTTTTCTTCCAGATATTATTTAAAGGAATTAACTTATTAATTTTTTTTCTAATGTTTTCTCATGTCTAAGCAACACTCAGAGGTGACAGGCTGTCCAGCATGAAACAGCATCTCGCCTCTAAGTATTGACTTCAATATTCACTTTTATATTCATATATATATATATATATATATATATATATATATATATATATATATATATATGATCAAGAATTTTATCAATGTAGGCGGGAAGGTAAAAAATACTAAGCTATCCGAACCATAACAGAAAACAGTTTAATGTTTTTGGTTGTGGTCATATCTTTATCTTCGTCTATTTTCGTTTTGCAATTAGCTCTGGATATTTCATTTGGGTCCAAATAACACCCAAAGAAACTGACCAGAACTGTCAGAAACAATTAAGAATTTCATTTTGCAAAAACCTCTTTATTCACCTTTTTTCCTTCGTTATCTTAATATATTTATTTATTAAAAGAAAACAAAAGCAAAAAGTTACGTGTCTCTCATTAAAATTAATGTAGAAGTTCACTTTGTTTTTTTATGATTTTTTAAATTTGGGGCCTTGAGTTTTTACGCTTTTTCTAATTTTTTTTTTTTTGTTTTCAATTTTTGTCTGTGTATTTTCCAAGTTCTTGTTTTTATGTCTGATTCTTATTTTGTCGCGAAATTTCATTTTTATTTTATTTTTTTTAAATTATTTTTTTTTTAATTTTCAGAATGTTTTCTTTAACAACGTCTTCTTAGTTTTCTCCATGCTTGTGTCTTGGGGGCTTTTTCTTATCTAATTTATTTGTTCAAACTTCTATCAATTTCCTTTGAAACGACAAAACACGTGTAATGACAGATTGGATGACAGTAAAAACAGGAAGCATCATCTCTCTCTTGCTTCCGTTTCGGTTGAATATTATCACAATCAAAACAAGAAGGAAATACACATGAATAGGGTTGTATTAGGTTGGTGCAAAAATAATGACGTAATAATGTCGTTTTTTGACGTGAAGAAATACGTCAAAAAACGACATTATTACGTCATTATTTTTGCACCAACCTAATATTTTCTTTCTTTTCCTATCTACTGATTTCCACTTTCGCTTCACTGAGAGGTCGTGCTTTTGTTTCCTGCTACATAAACATGAAACAACACCGAAGACTATTTTGTACGCTTCAAAACAATATATTTCTCACATGTTCTCGTTTTCAAGTATGAAAGAAGGGCTCCTTACGTTCTGGCAAGTATCTGGGAGGAGTCGTTCGGTAACTCTTAGCCAGTTCCGCTTGCAAATCATTTCAAGTGAGTGGTAATTTTGAAACGAAGTGCTACATATCTGTAGCCTCGTACGGCATTAAGTAATAATGAGAATTATATATCACGGAGGTAATAATGTCTTTCAAACAGTTTGTTCTCTTCTATTTTACGTTTCTATCTCTATTTCTTAATTTCTTTCTCAGTTTTTCATTATTTATGTTTGCCTGGTGACATATATCTATCCCAGTTGCTATCTCTATGTAGCTAGATAGCTATTTAAGTTCATAATTATGTATATATATATATATATATATATATATATATATATATATATATATATATATACACACATTTATGCCAGTAAGAAAATTTTAAAAATAGGCCTCTATTCAAGCATGTATTATCCAATGAAAATCCATTAATGTGCACACACACACACACACACACACACATATATATATATATATATATATATATATATATATACAAAATATACACATATATATATACAAACACACACACGCACACACACGCACACACACACACACACACATATATATATATATATATATATATATGGATAAAATGTCAATTGGAAAAAGATCTTAGATTTTGCCGACGCGTTTCGTCTTCCGACTTTTTCAAGGCAAAAATGAAATCGAAATGTTCTTGTTGTAATAATTAAAAAAAAAAACAACAACAACAACAAGACAAGACATAACGACCTTGCCTGCTGAACGATCCTTGGTGGCCGAGTAGTTAGGCACGTTGGTGTAAATGACGGTTCCGTATAGGATGCAGGTTCGAATCCTGTCCAAGGACGTATATTTTCTATGAAAATTTGTCGGACATTCAGGCCGGTAAATGTTATTTAATGCTGTTTATTATAAACAGAGCATTTACTTAAAAAGAACGTTAAACATAAAAAAATGTCTTTAATATAATATATATGTTGTGGTGTCTTCCCTCTAATGGGTCTATCCGCCTACTATACGACACGATGTTGTGACCCAAGTATTAGGTTGGTGCGAAAATAATGTCGTTTTTTGACGTATTTTTAACGTCAAAAAACGACATTATTACGTCATTATTTTTGCACCAACCTAATAGAATGGCTAGAGAAATGACAAAGTAACATCAAACAGTAAGTACAACAGAATTGTATTACACGACTAGTGAGTGTGTTTCGTTTGACCCAGCGTTCAATCTATTCGACTGTTAATATTTACCAGCCACCCCACGAGGTCAGATGCGGCACAAGGCCGAGTATAATGTGGGGCAATCCGTGCCCGTAGGCTCGGTCAAAATTTCCCATAGACCCATAAAACGTGGTCGCGTAGCCGTTTCCCGAGACGAGACTCTGCCCTTCGACATAGCTTACCTGAAGACACTGGATTTTTAAAATTAAATGCATATGAACTTGGGTTAAATAAGGACTTGGGTATTTTGAATCTTTCTAAATATTTCAGTAGTTAAACATTTTTTTAGATATCGTTAAAATTTTTTTTTTTTTTTTTTAAACAACATCTAAACTATTATTACAGTTAGATTTACGTTAGGAATATTCGAACACAGTGGCGTTCCATATCACGTGGCGTCCGCATCTCGCGACGGACGTGACTTGTACACAAACAGTTATTTCTGAATAAAGATTGAGGTCAATCTGAAATATCAAATATATATATAAATAAATAAATACTTTCATAAAAAAACATTATTATTTTTTTTAATTTGCAACTTTTCCTATATATATATATATATATATATATATATATATTTATATATATAGTGTGTGTGTGTGTGTCTGTGTGTGTATTTGAATAGCAATCTCTCTTTTATACAAGTTTCATGGAAAACAACAGAGAAGGTACTGCGCGAAAGAATTTCAGTTTGTGTTTGTCTGGTAGATCAGATTTCCAGATTAATTCCATTTTATTCAAGGCGGTCCAGGCTATGCGAATTTTCACAGAATTTTTAAGAGAATTCATTTCGGTTCCTAAGTATGTAAAATATTCAATATAGTTTTATGATTCACCTGAGAGAGTTTCCATAGCACATTGCTTGTTGAAACTTATGAACTCAATTTTAGAGGCGAGTCCAACATCGTTAGCAGCATTTTCTAGATGATATAGGAGAACTGTGGCATTAGTAATTGTGTTTGTAGTGATAGCTAGGCCATCTGCGTAGTTAATATCCGTCAAATGTTTGTAGGATATTCTGTTGAGGCACTTCGACAAAGATCATCACCTTGGTTTAACCATATATGCATGCATGCCGTTAAATATGAAAAGGTGATTATTCGCCTCGAAGCCCGGGTTTGGTCATTGACTGAAACTGATCAGCTATCAGACATCGTCGAACTTGCGTTGCCACTGATTCTTTTGGGTGGATATCGAGAAGATAGATACATACACGAATAACATTCACTCAGACCTACAACGTTTCGATGATATTGACTTCAATCAGCTCTTGAGAAAAGCTATCTTGTTTTCTATGTCGCTAGAGAACGGACTGAGATAGACGCAAATGGACGGACTTTTCAAAGTCTTTGTTGTTAATATATTTTCCTATATTAATTTAAATGATTTAGTGTTTATAAGAGTTCCAAAACTATAAACTATGCTAAACACAATATATATATATATATATATATATGTGTGTGTGTGTGTGTGTGTGTGTGTGTGTGTGTGTGTTATGGTCCGGTTCCTGGTACCACGGTGACAGTCCATGGTAGAACCAATAAAGAAGAACACGGACACGTATATGGAATAACACAGATATATTACAAACAGGAATATATACAGAGAAGTAGAAAGTGTTAGTACGAACAATCAGGTTTAGTAGTAATTGTCTGACGCGACTCTGTTCGGTCTGCCTCTGACTCGACTGACTGATTCGCTCGGACTGACTGACAGACTTCTGACGGACCTCAGACTGAACACTCTATTTCCTCCTGAGGCGCAGTATTTATTACGTATAGAATAGTCCATTATGTTATTATGGGTAAGGTCCCATAACAATATATATATATATATATATATATATATATATATATATATATATATATATATATATATATGTGTGTGTGTGTGTGTGTGTGTGTGTGTGTGTGTGTGTGTATGTATGTATTGCGTTTATATATCAGGTCATCCCATAAGTTCTGTCCAAATTTTGAGTAAAGAAAACAAGTGACCAAATGTTACATTTAATTACAGATTCAATCAACAATGTATTTTCCCTGATTATCTATGACTTCCTTCCATCTATTAACAAGCTTACTAATTCCATTACTGTAAAATTCTTTTGGCTTTGATTCGAAGAACTCACAAATGTCAGTTTTAACCGCTTCCTGTATTACAAAAGCTGTTTCTGCCAAATGATTCTGTAAGCTACGAAACAAATGGTAGTAGATTGGGAGAATAAGGTGGATGAGGAATTTTCTCCTGAACAAGTTCTTCGATCTTTTGTGACGTGATTCTTGCTGTGTGGGGTCACCCATTGTCCTGATGAAACATCACCTCTTTTCTATTCACTAGAGCAGGTCTTTTTTTCCTCAAAGCTAGGTTCAAACCCTCTAATTGCTGACAGTATATTTTAGCATTAATTGTTGCATTAGGTGGTAAGAATTCAAAGTGGATTATTCCTTGGCGATCCCACCAGATTGAAAGAAGAACCTTTTGCCCATGAAGTACCCTTCTCGGATGTGGCTCGGGTCCTTCCCCTTTACCAAGCCACTGTCTAAGACGCTTAACACTTCGATAAAAGATCCATTTTTCGTCGCCAGTCACAATTTATCCAAAAAAGGTGAAACAAGTTCGCGAGAATGGAGAGAAGAGCAGATGTCAACTCGGGATTTGAGGTTGTTTTCAGACAATTCATGAGGCACCAATTTTCCAAGTTTAGGAACTTTTCCAAGTTGTTGAAGATGACGATGAACAGTTGTATAGTTTGAACTGAGAACCGCTGCCAATTCCTCAACTGATAAAGCAGGATTTTCTTCAAGGGCTGCTTCAAGAAGCTTTTCATCAAACTCCACTGGACGTCCGGTTCGATCTTCATCTTCAAGAGTGAAATCTCCACCATCTTCTGCAAGTTCTTCCACTCACACATTTCTCTCCATAAACTGAGTGAATGTTTCTAGCCGCTTCGGCTGCTGAGTTTCCTTTCTTGAACTAAAGCATTATGTGCCTCAAATGATTCTTGGGTACTTCCATGTTAGCAGGGTTTTAATTAAACAAAATTTAATTTTATTGTTCTCTGAAATAAAATTTGATCAGTTTAAATGAATCTAAACATAAAAATAATGTTCAGCTCCATTAGACATCATAAAATACTCTTTAAATTTCGTTCATTTAAAAAAAAAAAAAAGTTAAAATTCGGACAGAACTTATTGGATGACCTGATATATATCTACACACAAACCAATTATATTGCGTTATATATATATATATATATATATATATATGTACACACACCCCAACTATATATATATATATATATATATATATATATATATATATATATATATATATATATATAATATCAAACAATTTAAGCCAACTCAGCACTTTGCACTATTTGATAACGGTAGAAATGCTTTGTCTGTTTTTAAAAAACGCACACAACATGGAATCATAAAACATCTTTTCTGGTACAGGAAATCTGATTAACAAATAACGCTCAATGAAGTGGCTGAAAATGTTTGATTAACAAAGAACGCCTAATGAAGTGGCTGAAAATGTACGATTAACAAAGAACGCCTAATGAAGTGGCTGAAAATGTTTGATTAACAAAGAACGCCTAATGAAGTGGCTGAAAATGTTTGATTAACAAAGAACGCCTAATGAAGTGGCTGAAAATGTTTGATTAACAAAGAACGCCTAATGAAGTGGCTGAAAATGTACGATTAACAAAGAACGCCTAATGAAGTGGCTGAAAATGTTTGATTAACAAAGAACGCCTAATGAAGTGGCTGAAAATGTTTGATTAACAAAAAACAACTAATGAAGTGGCTGAAAATGTTTGGGGCAACCATCGTTACGGTATCACCTATTAAAAATCTATATAGTTATATATTCCCAATATATACTCTCCCTCAAAGGATATTCCCTGTCTCTCATGTTCAATGAAACATTGAAATATAATGAAATATAAAATTTAGTTTGCAGCCCAAATATAAAATTTATTATTGTTGTATTTTTCCTTCTTGTTCCAGTACTTTCGACTTTTCGTTTGAAGACTGCATTCAAGCATGAAACTAACTGTCGTCGCTGGTTTGAACTTCAGTGTTAACTTTTATGTTTATATATATATATGCTCTATCTCCCATATCAAGCACTTTTAGCCAAAAACATACCATATCATAAACTATATTTTTATCATATATATATATATATATATATATATATATATATATATAGAGAGAGAGAGAGAGAAGGAGAGACAGAGACAGACAGGCAGATAGTTAGATACATGTAAAGGATAATTTTATAATGTATAATATGGTACAATTAGAGTAAAGTGCACAAAAGAGGGTAAAGATCGTGAGTAGTCAAGGAGATCATTGCCGAATAGGTAAAGTATGCTTTACGCTTCAACGTAATTTTCAAGCCATAAACATTGCATCCAAGCAAGAAACTCTTTGTGGCCATTTTTCTTTCAGTACTCGCCCATATATATATATATATATGGTATGGGTTTGTAAACAGTGACTATTATAGCTATATATATATATATATATATATATATATATATATGTATATGTAAACAGTGACTATTATATATATATATATATATATATATATATATATATATATATATATATATATATATATATATATATATATATATATATATATATATATATATATATATATATATATATATATGGTATGGGTTTGTAAACAGTGACTATTATAGCTATATAGCGAGACTCTTCGCAAGCCGAATTGAGTCACTGTCGGTCACTGGGCGTGTTTCCAAAAATAAATACGCTTAAAATCCACCTTTATCCCGGCCGTGCGCCGACAGCTTAATGGTAGATCCGCCTGATACCAATTCAGTCGGGTTTCGATCCCAGCTAAATGGTAGATCCGCCTGATACCAATTCAGTCGGGTTTCGATCCCAGCTAAATGGTAGATCCGCCTGATACCAATTCAGTCGGGTTTCGATCCCAGCTAGAGGCAACCGGATGTCTAGCCGCACTGATGAGCTGTGATACAGTGAAACAGTCTGTCTGTGGATGACATTATATATATATATCCGTGTGTGTCTGTGTAAAATTGTGTATTTGGGAAGGACTCCGTCATTAGAACATTTTTGTTAAACAAACTAGACAAGGCACTTTTGTTTAGTTTTTTTCTTATATTTTTATAGTAGAGTAGAACTCTTTTTTTTTTCACGATATCGTTTCGAATTTAGAAACCCCAACCTAATTAATCATGAATTTGGAGGCAAATTCATAAATAATTATATTGGAAATACACTCCTTTCAATACGACTAACACTACATTTCTCTGACCAGAGTTCGTTACTGGTACATTTGAACCAATATGGAATTGTGCCCAACGGTAATATAAATGTCATATGTAACTCGCACAAAAAAAAAGTTTAAAATTAATGAAAGGCCTTATTATATAAAAAAAAAACAAACAGAAACCAACTCTTAATTAATTATGATCACGGTCACAATATACTGGTCGTAATCAGAAATTAAAATGTGTCATTTTATCAACTTTTCTACTGCCTGCGACAGAAGTTACACACCATTTATTAGAGTAGTACAACAAAATTTTTTGCAAACGTCTAATACTTTCGCTGAAAGTGCTCCTTGGGAATTAAGACAAGTTTCGACAATATTTACACTCATTGCGTACGCAAAAGTAAACATTTGTACACTTACATAAAAATTAAAATAAAAAAATTTGAAAATAAAATAAAATAAAAAATTACCATATACAGGGTATAACATAATATTTTTACAAACATTGGGGATTGGTTTCTGTTGTAAACAACTAAATGGTTAAGAAATAAAATAAAAAAAACAGGAAGTTGCAGATAACTCGTGTATTGAACAGTAAATACAACATAAAGTATTTCATGACTTAGGGGTGTGTATTGGTTGAGCAGCGTTCAGTTAATACTAATGTTAATATTTAGTAGCCCGCCTACCAGGGTAGATGTGGCACAAGGCCGAGTTTTGATCTAAAATTTATATGTACGCATGTCGAACATTAATCTCGCTAGAAAAGGGGAATACTAGACCTGGCTTCTTTAGCATTTCCCCTTTTCTAGCGAGATTAATGCTCGACATGCGTACATATAAATTTTAGATCAAAATAGAATTCTTTTCATTTTTCAATTTTCATTCAAAATACTCAAATTTTAGGAATACGTTTTCACAGCGTCGCCCACGTTTAAACGGAACGCTGATCATATGAACTTTCAGTTATCTGTTTGGATAAGTCTTGTTCTTATGTCCATCGTCTTTGTCATGTTGAATTGATAATGTTAATTATATTTTATGAATATGTCCTGAAGATGGTTTATTAGACCGAAACGTCCGACGTTGACATTATATTAACATTAAAACAGCATAATTGCATATAAGGATTTTTGTTTGTTTTTTTCCGTATATTTTTCTTCATATATATATATATATATATATATATATATATATATGTAATGAAAAACAAACCACTTTAATGTACCATTACGATAATTTATTTCACCTAAATCCTTTTTTAAGGATTCAGGATCATCAGGTAAATCTTCCAACAACGAATTGAGAAAAAAAATGGGATTAGAAATTGGTGGGTAGTGTAATTTTTGTAATTTAATAGAGGGGGTTGAGAGTGGTAGTTAAACAGACAATATAAAGTATAGGGAGGGGTTAATTTTATATCTCTCTTAAGTATGTTTTATATTGGAGTAGGAGGAGTGACAGAAACTTGACCTCTTTAGATGGTTAATAAAACGGAAATGAATTGTAGAAAATGTATACAAGTGAGTCTTACGGTAAAGAGAGAGATAGGGGGAGGGGGAAAGAGAGATGGAGTTGTTATAATTTTGTTTTAACAAAATTATGTAAAAGATAGTTTACAATGTTTGATAGAAAATTCGATGTCTGAAAAAATATATATATATAAGTTTAAAGGTAAAATAGTGATATGATGCATACACATAAAAATACTTTTTGAATTCATACGAACTAAGATGAAAGTATGTGCATTTTATTTACTCCGCCTCCAATCAAATTTCAATGCTTTTCTCCACCCCCTTATATTACACTTCACGTTGTGAGTTTGTATATAAATAATAAATCGTTAGAAAATCATTTGACCCGCATCGCCTGAAAATAACGAAATCTTGAAAACAAGATAGTGTGATTGGCTGATCTCCTAATTATATATATATATATATATATATATATATATATATATATAGATAATATTAGTGGTAAATATACATATATATGCAAAATCCACAGGTGCATATATACACATGTATATTTTAGAATAAAAAATTTCCGAGAGGATAAAATCCAGGTAGAACTCAATGTCCAGGACAGAGTAAGGATATAATAAAAAGGCTTAAACACTAATATTCCATGGTCATAATTTATTCCATTGGAATCGTAAATACGATCCAATTCATCAGACCTACAAATTCAAAAAGAAAACAGAAAAAAACCTACTCCGGAAATAAAAATAGAATTTAGAGAGAGAGTAATTATGAGAGTGTGGGACGAATGTTAGTTTATAAGAGAGGGGTTTAACAGAGAGAGTTTTATTTAAAATTAGGTGTGAGTGGAAGGGGGAAAAAGACTGTTGACGGATGTCTAAAACAGTATAAGAATACACATCGAGGTGACAATACACACACGTATTTACGATTCCAATGGAATAAATTATGACCATGGAATATTAGTGTTTAAGCCTTTTTATTATATATATATATATATATATATAACGGGAAATTTTCAGTTTATTTCTTTTTTTTTTTTTTTTCTTCCTTCCTTTCAGCGTCGGCTTGGAAAAGAAAAGTACCAGTACAAGAATTTTTTAGGCCTTGGAGATATCTTTCTTCGGGTGAGTGAACTTTTTCACACCAAGACATGCGCGTGAATCCAACACGCACATCCAAACACACAACTCCTAATAACTATTTTTTGATGTCTTCTTTCTTTTCTGCTCTTTCTGCTTGCATGCAACTTTATTTTCTTTCTTGTTAATATTTTATTACTCGTGTATAAATCGCATGAAAAATGTTGTAAGAGTTCTCAGCGCGCGAAGTGGAATTGTCGTACCGAAAACAAATTCCGACCAAGGACAATACTTTTCTTACAATAAAGAAATAAACGAGCGCAGTGCTACCTTGAATAACAGAAAAAAAACTGCGCTCTTTAGCCTTGGATAAAGCAACCTGCCTAGGAGAAAAATAATACTGGATTCAGAACCAACTTTAAGAAGGATGGTCTCCGTCAGGTATTCCTACCACAGACACACCACGCAGAAATGAATATTATTTTCAGTAATATTTCGGCATTCAATTTTCATAGATTTTTCATGTCTTCTTGAATCGCCTGTGCTTCGTAAATGAAAATGAATGGCTTATTAAAATCAATGCAAGCTTCCAATTAAACAATGTAAGAATTCACTTTCATAATGGAAATGTTAATATCAGCAGTTTCCTTATAAATAAAACCTTCGGCGTACATTGGCGGGACAACCAGTCCTACTGTCGGTTGAAGTCTATAAACTCCTTCTCTTCAAACAATTTCTGAATAAATAGGTCTTTCAAGCACAATAACTTATTCTTTCCAGTATTGATGGAGTCTTCCTTTCTAACCTTTTATTTCAAGTAGTGTGGAATATCGCCTATCTTGATTATGTCACTCTCTCTCGAGTTTAGATATATTCATTTTAGCTGTAGTTGCTGTTGATTGTAGTCAAATGATGTGGTTTCTGTCATTTCGTTCCATCTTGATTGTATCCTTATTTTCTCTCGAATTACATGTGATATCCATTTTATCTGTCGTAGCTATTGAAAGTGCTCAAGCGATGTGTTTACCGTCATTTCGTACAGATTCTGAATCACAAATCCACAAGGTTCGAATAATTGTAAGCAAACCCATAAGTTTCACTTGCCTAAAGCTATTTTAACCACTGATCTGAGAGAACGATAGTCTACAGCTATAAACATGGAAACATTCTTCTTTTCCCATCATAATTTGGTTCGTAGTTCCAGTCCAGTTGAGAGCGAAGAATGTGAACGCTGCTTTTTGAGGTACGCGTTCCAATTACCTAATTGGTGAAAGAGGCTTTTCGACAATGTCCTTACTTGATCCCGTCCAAGATTAAATTGGATAAATGAATATTTGTTCAACGTTCCTTTTCTCGGAACACATTTCGGCTTCATAACAGAGCAGGTCGTGACATTTCTATTTTTTGTAGTCGTCTCAATTTGTTTCTTTCCTGTGTTTTCGTTAACCAAGTTTAAATTATTTTATCTCGTTTGGTTTCGATCATATTTCTTTATGCCTAACTAGTGTCTCCAGTTATTGATCCATAGAAAAAAGTGAAAATTAATCAAGATTTCAAAGTTTGCATTTTTATATTGATCACAATGTTTACCTATTGGATGATCCATAAAGTAAATATAGAACATTAACCATCTCGATTCGACTTTTGCTGAAAGAAATCTTTTTGGTCTTTTTATTAATGCATTTATGATACTTTCTAAAAAAAATAACTGTTTTATTTTATATTAATTTGTTTCTATAATAACGAATCCACAAGAACTTCAATCAACAACACTCGTTACATTCAGTGTGTTTTATATTGTCAGAGTTCCTGTCACCATCAATAAGTACTACGTTTAGATTCAATGTGTTTTCATATTAATGACCTTCTGAAACCTTCAATAAACATCTTTCCCAATATTAGTCTGCAGAAATTAATCTAACGAACTGAACCGAAAAGCAAACTCGGTTTGTCAAATAAAAACTCGAATTTTTTTTTGGTTAAATAAACTGCCTCAGAACTCGAACTTGAAACACTAGCGAATTTTTTTCGAGAAATTTGCTAATTCACAATCCATGGTATGCGCCCTATTCAACTCATTGCTTAGTAATTATGTGTAGCAATTCTAACTTTGGACTGTTACCTTATTGGTATCGACAACACAACTAATTACTCACGTCTTCGCTGTATTGAGTAAAAGTTATGAAGACAGGTGTCAGAGACGAAAGCAAATAAATCACTTAAGCTCATATTCAGTTGGAACTTTTAGTCGACAGGAGAAATAAATAATTAAAAAATAGTTATGTTGTTTTTGACAAAACACTTTCAAAATTGGAAAGAAGTTTCTACTTTGCAAGTTGGAGATGATTTCGAAAAGATAGTACTTACTGTATTTGATGACATATATTACTATTAGGTTGGTGCAAAAATAATGAAGTAATAATGTCGTTTTTTGACGTTAAAAATACGTCAAAAAACGACATTATTACGTCATTATTTTTGCACCAACCTAATACTACTACTACTGTTACTACTACTACTACTATTATTATTATTATTATTATTATTATTATTATTATTATTATTATTATTATTATTATTATTGTTGTTGTTGTTGTTTCTTGGTATTTCTGTCTTATACACATTTTCTTCCGGATCTCAACCAAAGACCTAAGACCAGAAATGGCATCGGAATATCTTTCACTGACCATTTTTTGGAAAAAAAAACCCGAAGATCACACACATTTTACATAGATAAGGCTCTTCCTAATGTCTGAGCTGTACGTACTCATGCGTACATTCCTGTCTTTCTTTAAAGCATGGGCTATCAGAAAGACCTTCAATAAATTTATCGGAACCTTTTCCAATCAATTCTAGGACTGATGTCCTCATGTACCACATTTTTGAGATTTCCAATTCATGATCATTGTATTTTGAAAGCTCTTTTTTATAGATTTTCAAGGATACATAATAATATGCAGGGACTGTCATGTCAAAAAGAAAGCACATTCTTCTTTTGTGGTCTTTGGTCACAATATATGGAGATTAGCTTTGATTGTTCTGTCTCTGTGTATTGTAAAATCCTTTAAAATTATTACAGGTCCTAAATCTGTAACCGAGTCTGGGTAATGTTCACACTAGTTTCTTGCAGTTTCCTTCCTGCCAAATTTTCATATTTTCCGGAGCAGATATTATCCCACTCTATTATGACAAGAATTATATATTTAGTGAGTGTTCAGTGTTATACTAGTCGGGTACTGGGGTACAAGGAACCGAAGATTGTTCCAGCATCTTTAGCGACGGTACAAATACATGTGATTAACTTGAGGTTTAGAATGGGTTTTGGCATCAATAGCCGTTCGAGACAAGATCAGAAACGTCCATTAAAGAGGCCCTACCATATATTAGAACCCATAAACTCAACGAATAAATGTGTTTGTTAAAACAACTAATTCCCCCTTTAAATTTCTCTCAAATCATTTGTTGATCAAATTTAATAATAATGTTGCTATTCATCGTGATATTATTAACTGAATATCTTTATGCATGTACGCATATATAACTTGATCCCTCTAGACTTCAATTACTGTGGTTTTTATCGCAAATAGTTTCTTACAGAGTGGAGTTTCCAGCTCAATTGGTTTTGATGTCAATGTTGCCCTTTCTTAGATTTGTAGCCAATCAAAACTAGACATTTCAATCTACTCTGTCTAATTATGTGTCATGCGTGATACACGCTTAGGTGATCATGTATCTTTTCGATGACTGACGATGTAGATTTTTTTTTCCCGCAGTAATTTGCCATTTCTTTCTGCGGTAGACCAGTTGCTTTCCAAAGCTATACAACCCGGTCTGTCCTGTCCTGCTATTTACGAAGAAAATGATTCATACCTTTCCCAAGTATTGGCATGTAATGGATTTGACTGGAATTCGAACTCGGCTCCCCAATTCCTCAATCCGAGCCGCTATCCATTACTCCACCGTGCCTCCTCTAATATCCATCCTTAGTCGGTGGGATGGAGAAGAGAGGGGTCATATATTTTCAAATGGATTTGTGCAAAAGTGAAGGCAACTGTCCCAGCTGAGAAATCTGAACACGGCACACCGTTTCTAATTCTTGCACCGATAACTTTTACGTTACAATCTAACAAACATGAGTTATCTTCTCCTTGTTAGCAAAGAAATATTGTTTTTTTTTTTTTGTTTTGTTTTTTGTTTTTTGTTAATTGCTTTTTGCCATTTGTTGTATCTAATACTTGAGTTATATAAATGTTACTTCGATTTTAGACCGAATTTAAACCATAGTAATCGCTTGGGTAGAGCCGGTGCTGTAAGCTTGGGTGTACAGGTGGTGTAATGGATAAAGACTTGGAGTTGTTAATCGGAGAGCCGAGTTCCAATTACAGATGGGTTCGTTATATTCACTTACGTGCAAATAACCTTGGAAAAGGTATGACCCTTTTCCCCCTTGCTATCGGACAATTAATAAGACCTGTATCACTAAATCAGTAATTTCACAAAAAAAAAAATTGCTGTAATTTTAAAATTGAAAACTATTGATTTTTTTTAATTATATAAAAATTTAAACAATGTCATCGTCGTAATATTCAAGTGATTAATGATGACACACTAACAATCAGAATTATTAATTCGTGTTGTCTTATCTTCGATATTGAATAGCCGAAGTACGAACACCAAAGTTAAGAAACGCCGAGACTGGTCAGTACCTAGATGGATGACCCCTTGAGAATACCAACTGCTTTAAGCTTGGATGTGCGGTTGATGTAATGAATACTGGCTCGGGATATTTAATCGGAGAACCGTGTTCCAATTTCAGTTGGGTTCGTTATATTCACTTACGTGCAACTACCATTGAGAAAGACATGGATCTATTACTTCTCCCCAGAGCTATGGGTTAATTAGTAAAACTTGTATCACTAAATCATTATCATCTCCAGAATACAAAAAAAAAGGCATGGTATGAAAAAGTAGTAAAGCACTCTAAATTTTGTATTGAAATATCTCTGTCTCTCAATATTGGATTTATTTGGAAATCAAATTTCGCCATCTCGAGACGCCCTCAGCTTATGTCCACATCACGTTGAAACACCGGTTGCAGCACGATCACCGAAGTTAAGCAACGTCGAACCTAGCCAGCAACTCAATGCGTGACCGCTTGGTAATACCAGGTAAGCTTGGATGTGTAGGTGGCGTGAAGGATAATGCCTCGGAAATGGAAAAGGATAGCCCAGTGATAGTGAGGATCTAGCCTTAGCGAGGGCAGGGTTGGCCTCCTTGCTTATCAACAAGGATCAAACTCAGGTAGTTAGGGCTAGGTTAAAAAGAATATCTTCCGATGCGACGAGTATGGCCGCTGCGAAGTTGGGAATGCGTCCATTCGCGTGCGTCTCATTGCTGGATAATTGACAACAAACGCTTGGCGTATGTGAGGCATTTGGTGACTACTTACTTCACCGGGGATCTCTGTCTGAGTACTGCTCAGTATAACGCCTATTTGGTGGACTTTCTACGCCTGGGAAGCGCTGAAGCTGGTTGACCAGGACAAATATCATGGACTGCAATAAAAGTTTTTTAGGCTTTTCACCCCGAGTAAGGCGGGGGTGTCTCTAGTACGCAAGAGGTTACAGAGAGTTGGAGCAAGAGTAAAGAAGTGGGGTAGAGGAAAGGATGAAGAGAAAGACGGGGAATGGATCAAGGCATCTGGAGATGTCGATTGATATTGCATAAGAATGTTTACAGATTATAGGCATCAGGGAAGCAAGTAAGAGGAAGGAAGTTACACAGACGGGAAGTGGAAGTGCAAGACATGAAGCTATTGGAGTAGAAGAGACGGCTATATTTAAACGTTTCGACAATGAAAGGGTCGGACTGAGATGCCAAACGAGTAATACGTGTAAATTCATGCAGTTTGGGAACCAGGGAAAGTTGCTCGTCGGAGCAGTTACCGTGAAAATATTTTTAGAAAAGACAGAAGGAAGCGACGACACGTCTGTGAGAGAGCGACTGTAAACGTGATGCCAGATCAGAGCCAATCACACTGCATATCTGTCTCTGGATTTTGTCGAGGACCTTAAGACGAAGAGAGGAGTCTCCAGATCATATATGGCAGCAGTATTCCATGCAAGGTCGAATGGTTGACATATATGTTTGAAGGATGGACTCTGGCGAGGAAAACTGAAGCGACACAGAGGACCAACTTTCCCTACGGTAGATGAAGCTATTGATTTAATTTGTTTCATCTCAGGTCAGCGGACAGTGTGAGACCAAACAGTCGCAGAGAGGTGCTCTCGTGGCGTTGAACAGTGTACTTGAGGCAGTTGACCGTTCTTATTTTTTCCTTTACTGGCATTGATTTACAACATCTGGATGAAGTAGAGGTCTATACATCAACGCCCCATCAGAGGTAGGATCAATTTACTACACAAGGACAAGAACGGTGAGAATAGGATAGGTAACTTTAGGCCTTTAACAACATTAATACAAAGTTAAAGATATTAGCCAGCCGTTTGTAGGCTGTACTCTCTAGTGTCATTGGCTCCGAACAGACTTGTGTTGTGAAGAGTGGACTATTCAGAACAGCATTCATATCGTATGCTTGAGCATCGCGCCAGTCGACAGTGAAGCCACGTTGATTAATTTAGATCAGTTCAATGCTTTCGATAGAGTTGACCATCAATTTCTAGAGGCTCTCCTTTCGGTGACCGGTTTCGGGCCCTACTTTCGCACCTGGATCTGATTTCTGTATGCTTTTCCTGGTGCGCTGGTGGAAGTGAATGGGGTTCGATCGGTCTGGGAGAATAGCTTGCTATTATTATTACTCAGTGTTGACCTTAAGTTAACACGTTGTAGAAATGTAGTCAGTTCGGTTTTATTCTTGAAGTACAGTAGTTGGAACCGCGAAAAAAGTCATGGTTAATAAAACAAGAAATTAATTTTTAGGTCTGACTTCAGATTCTTCTTCAATTTTCACCCAGAAATGGGCTGTATCGCAAGAAAGAATTGACATTTTAGCCTTGGGTAGCAGACTGACTAAGAGGACATATCTGAATTCAAAACCCTGGAAAAGGTAACGAGAAAGAATAGTCAATTGGGAATTTACTGATAATAAAAAGAATATGAAACTATGGAGAACCGTGATCGACTACGTCTTGAAGGAACAAGTTTATTAAACACTCAATATGCGGTTACATCAAACAGTGGGTTTCGGGACAACTTTAATTTATATTGTGCTGCAATTAAGACAAAGTAAAATTGTTTATTTGTTCAATTATATGATGCATTCATTATTGAATATCTGAATAGATTTGGTTCTATATCCTTGGGATTTACTCAGTCTAGGAGAAGAATAACTCTTAATTTTAAATTTCCCAAGAAGTCATGACAACTCACAAATACTAATAAAAAGAGTCCTATTACCGTACATGACCGGCTATGTAATGAAACCTTCTCGCTGACAAATACGTCTGCAATGAGTTCGATCGACACTAGGTGCTTCCTTCTTGTGACCGAGTCTCGTACGGTATTAAGCTTAATACACGCCAGTGGATCGTTAGGTAGATAAAGGAGAGATCTGCCCTAGGCAGCAGTTTCTCTCAATAGAGATGAGTACTTAAAATGAATTTCAATTTAAATAGGAAATCTACTCCACCTTTATGAAAGCCTCAAGTCGACTTCATATTCATCAGCTTCCTCTTAGTTAATTTCAGCTCTTTGTTTCTCTTCTTTGTACTTCAGCACCTCAAACCGGGTCTTAATTTATCAAGTCCCCATCTCCCGTCAACCAATTGACCTTTCACAAATGACCAGCCTGAATCAATCGTTTATGCTCTACAAACACGCATACACTAAGTACGCGTCTCGTTAGAAAACTGTAAACACTTGAACAAGCCGCATCTTTCTTCTGTGTTGACCTATAAGCATTTTCCAATATACATTGGCCTTTCATTGATGTTATATGACCCGATAAGTTTTGATTCTAGTCCGGGAAAAGCGGGTTGGTTGAAATAGAAGTGTGACAAGTTCAAAGATTTTTTTTTTTCTCGTATCTTCTTTTTCTATTTCTAATATGCAAACAGAAAATTATTTGAACTTATTTGTGGGGATGTGATAACTCATCATATTATGATCATGCTTTTTCCTTCATTCCCTAAGAAATGGATATGACGATAAACTACACCCGGTAGCAAAGACTCTGATCGGATGATTGGCAGTTTTGAGGAGCGTAGAACAACCTCTTAATTGCTGTTGTTCCCAGTTCTCCCGTAACGTGTGGTTGTAGTACCGGTTAGGGTCCCAACCAGGGGCAAATAGTGACCCCCCCCCAAACAAAAATCAAAACATAACGAAAGTGTAAAATTAAATTTTTATAATAAGAATACCAGCTTATTTTATTATAAAAAAATTACCACAACGCATTTTTGTAATGGATTTGCCAAGAATCCTTTTTTTATAATAAATTACCAAGAATATATTTTTATAATAAATGATCAGCAATACATTTTGATGATAAAATTACCAATGATAGATCTTTATAATAAAATTAAGAATACATTCTTATAGTAAATTTAAAAGCAATAAAATTTTATCGTAAAATTAACAGCAATAATATTTTTATTTAAAATACCAACCATACATATTTATAGTATAATTAACAGCCATATATTTTTATAGTAAAATTAACAGCAATATATTTTTATAGAAAAATTAAAATATATTTTTATAGTAAAATTAAAATATATTTTTTATAGTAAAATTACCAACAATATATATATATTGATAGTAAAATTAACAGTAATAAAATTTATAATAAAGTTACTAGTAACATATTTTTATAGTAAAATTACCGACAATTCATATTTATAGTAAAAATAACAATACATTTTTATATTAAAACTAGCAGGCATCGCCCGTTCGCTATCGTTTCACAAAGTAAGATATAGTCACTACTTGATATCTTTGAATCAAAAATTTTAAATAAATATTTCATTTATAAATTGGCTTGTTGTAGTGAAGGAAAGTTTTACAGATAGATGCCAACTTCTTGAAGGCCAAATAAAATGCAAATTTCAAACACATTACTGAACTATATAAGACGATATTCCTGAACAGAACTATTTTTGATATGGAAATCAAAACAATCCTCGAATAAAAGAACAGAAATGAAGGTCAGTTAATAAATAAAAAAAAGTTTTTAAAAATCAATATGCAAATTAGGTAAACCTGAAAACTTATATTGCCTAAAAATAGATAATAGTTAATATATCAAGCTTTTCCTCATGAGGTTGATATTAGGTAGATAGATTAGCGGCGCAAACAGCTTTAGAAGATAAAGTCGATCGGGCTGGGAAATCCCGTGTTAGGTTGGCCTGGATAAGTCTCCGTGACTAGATGGTCTTCCCTATGAAGTTTACTGAACTGCGTGCAGAGGAAAATCGAAACGCGTCTAGGCGACATATAGCGTGCGTCACGTTGCCGGATAAGCGGACCGTGACTACAAACGCGGGCATATGTGAGGTCTTTCGGGACTACTTTCAGGATCTTTTCACCAGGGAGCCCGGTCAGAGCTCTGCTCAGTTCGACGCCTATTTAGCTGACTTTCCCTGCCTCTCGGCAGCTGAAGCGGCTAGGTGCGAGGGTCCCATAACAGAGTCGGAGATCTGGGAAGCGCTGAAGCAGGTTGGCCTGGATAAGTCTCCGGGACTAGATGGTCTTCCCTACGAAGTTTACTTGAGGTTGTCGCACGTTTTTGTTCCTTTGCTGGAACTGATTTACAACCACTGGATGAAGCAGGAGTCTTTACCCCAACGCTTCACCAGGGGTGTGATCAAGTTGCTGCGTAAGGACAAGAACGGTGGGGATGGGTTAGGGAACTTTCGCCCTTTAACGATGTTAAATACGGACTTAAAGATTTTGGCGAAGATCTTAGCCAACCGTTTGCAACTTGTCCTGTCTAGACTGATTGGCCCTGAACAGACTTGTGCTGTGAAGGGTAGGACTATTCAGGATAACCTTCACATGGTACGCTTGATCTTAGAACAAGTCGACAGTGAAGCTGCGCTGACCAATTTAGATCAGTCCAAGGCCTTCGATAGGGTTGACCATCGATTTCTGGAGGCTGTCCTTTCGGCGGGCGATTTCGGAGCCGACTTTCGCTCCTGGATCCGACTTTTGTATGCGACCCCCGGTGCGCTGGTGGAAGTGAATGGGGTAAGATCGAAGCCTTTCGTATTGTCTCGCTCCATTCGTCAAGGTTGTCCACTCTCGCCTCTGCTTTACGTTCTTGCGTTGGAGCCTTTCCTTCGCAAGTTAAAGGCGAATCCAGTCCTGCGCGGAATTTCCCTGCCTGGGGCTTTCACCTCAGCCAGGTATTCTGCCTATGCTGACGACGTTTCGGTTCTTGTGTCGAGCAGAGCCGAGATTGACGTAGTCAGCAAAGAGATCAGTGGGTATGAGATGGTGACAGGGGCCAAGATCAACAGGGATAAGTCTGTGGGCTTGCGGTTGGGTGCGTGGAAGTGAGTTTCTCTTCCCGGACCTTTCCTCTGGACGAATGGGCCGATCAAGATACTCGGCGTCTGGTTCGGTCCTGATCTCCAGTTGGAAATGAATTGGTCGGAGGTGCAAGGGAAGGCCGAGATCGCGGTTAGTCTGTGGTCTCGGAGGAGACTTTCCCTGAAGGGCGGAGGTATGTGTTTCACACATATATCCGATCCTCCTTTACCGACTGTCTGTGCTTCCACTCCCGTATGCCAGACTAATGCCATTAGTCCGGACCTTGTTCTCTTTCTTGTGGAGAGACAAGGCCCCTATGGTATGTCGCGAGATCTGTTGCCTTCATCCCTCTGAGGGCGGTCTGGGTATGCCTAGCATTGAGATTCGTCAATATATGCTTCGCATTACCTTTCTAGACCGAATGTGTCGCGGATTGGATGAGGTGGGCACCTTTTGGAAAGAAGATGTCCGAAAACATTTCCCATCCCTGAGAAGTGTGCACTCGTTCGAGGAGGAGGCCGGCCGTAGACCTCGTGCCGAGTGCTCCTTCTACCGCGAATGTCGTAGTGCTTTGAAGCTCTTCTTACGGACGACGGATGGCCTCTCCGACGCCCAGGCGTTGTCTCGTAAGGCATTGTATCAATTGTTAGTTAGGGGGTCCGTTCAAGATGATCTGATCGACGAGCTCGGTCTTACGAAGCAGGAGGCTCGCTCGATATGACCTTGGGCGCCTGGGTTGAAATGTCTCAATAATGATGAGGCATCACTCACCTGGCTGATGATTCGTGGGGCCCTCTGTGTCGGCAAGAGACTTTGTTCAGCAGGCTTGGAGAAATATCCAAACTGTCGTCGCTGTACTGGGCAAGTCGAGACCATTGGTCACGCCTTTTTTCAGTGCAAGACGGTAGTGCCGTTGTGCAGGTTTGTTGAAGGCCTCATGGTTCGCATGCTGCAAGAAAGGTTTTTTGTCCTGGAAGCCAGTTCTGTTTGTAGCAATGTGGTTCCGCAATTGAACGAAGGCTGAACACTATGTGTTCTGTTGCTTACTAGGGATTATGAGAGTCGTGATTTGGACGACGCGTCAGAAGGGATTCCATGAGGGCGAGAAGTTCACCTCTTCCCAACTGATCTTGTTCTTTAAGCATCAGCTTAAAGCCAAGATTAGGACGGAAAGGCGGTGGCTGCCTTCATCGGAATTTGGCAAAAGGTGGGTGAATCTTGCGCGAATGTGTAGAGTGAAAGTGGCTGACCTAGAGTGGCATTTAGATGTCGGTTAGGTGCAGAATTTTGTCCTAACAGGGTTGAACATAGGCAACCCACCCAGATTATAGGTTAGACTAGGTTTTGTATTTTGAATTTTTAGTTTTCCCTTTTTTCTAGTAAACTTAGCTAGGGTATGCATGCGCATTGGTCCCTTTTATTTCTGTCCCTATTTTTTCTTTTGTTTAATTCCCCATCCCCTCCCTCGTTAGGTGGTCAGTGATATCAGTTCTCTGGTGGATGCGGGACGCCTTTCGTTTTCGTGTGTGTGGTTTTTCGTATTTGTTGTTGTGTATGAATGTGCGTGTGTCTGTGTGAATGCTTGGATAAATGAATGTTTTTACTTATTTTTTTAGTCCCGCATTGATTTCATCCAGTTAACTGATGTTTCTGCCACATTTATGGTTTGTGGGGGGTTTTATTACTAACACAGTTTTGTTTAGTTTTATTGTAAATATTTCAGTCATATTGTAAATACTCATTTGGTGATCATTTTAAAAGTTGTTGATTTTTTTCCCTCCCCCAACGAACAAATTTGTACATAAGTGGTCTAGTTGGGACATCATCGAGAATTTGAGGTATTATGGTGGACGTAGTAAGAAAGGTAGGAGTGAATGTGTTGTTTTGGTGATTGGAATATTGTTGGCGTGTTTGGGTCAGTGTCTGCGACTAGCTAAGTTTAGAATTAAGACAGATGAAGACCGTCCTTCCCCATCCCCCTTTTAGGCCTTGTGCCACATTTTGTATATATTTATACAAATAAATATTGAGATTTATGTTAGGTTGGTGCAAAAATAATGACGTAATAATGTCGTTTTTTGACGTTAAAAATACGTAAAAAACGACATTATTACGTCATTATTTTTGCACGTAATAATGTCGTTTTTTGACGTATTTTTAACATAAAAAACGACATTGTCACGTCATTATTTTTGCAGCAACCTAATATAAAGTTGAGCTACGTCTCGATACAGTCTTTGACTGTTTGCGACGGCTGTCGGACTCTCTGCGTTAGCAGAGAGGAACCCGGACGAAGCTTTGCCGAAGGGCAAGGTTTCGTCCGGGGAGGTAGACAGGGCCTGAACCCATCTAGGCGGGTTCAAAAGCTATATTTTTAGCCGAGCCTACAGGCTCGGAGATACCCACATTAAACAGGCCTTGTGCCACATTCAATCGTCGTGGGTGGATCGATAAATACCGAGATTTATATAAAGTAGATCTTGGGCTTTTGAATCTCAGAATCCGTGGGAGAATTAAACCCCAATTTCGCATTTATTCATATAGATTCCATAATATAGGTTTTACTTAAGTAACTATTACGTTTCTCTAACTCTTCAAATGTTGAATGTATAATTAATTTTAATTTCTTTCTTACCATCTTTACACTATATTAATATTATCTTATAAATTTTTACCTGTTCCGTCACACATGAAATAAATATAATTATTTGTGCGGATCTGCGCACATGAAATCGTCTTTAAATTAATTGGCAACAGAAGAATTATCGTTTAAAAGGTGAACTTAAACATTAATTCAGTACTTAAATGGAGCGAATTTTGAGTTTTTCAGTAGTTTATCTGTCGTATCTACTCCTCCCTACCTATTGTGATGATGGTCAAACCAAGAGTCCTCCACAGGAGCTAGCTTAAATGCCACCCAAACCAAGCCAGCAAACAACTGATGAAAACAATTTTCGAAATCAGCTACCAGTTTTAAGTTCTGGTTTTCAAGGACTTCAGTTCGCTCGTTTATATGACGTCATCCTGAGTGAATTGAAGTTGATTTCATCAAACGTGAGAACGGCGGAATAAAAAATTAAAAAAACAGTTGCGAAAATATACAGAGAACGATCCTTGAAAACGAATGTAGCAACAGTCGAAAGTAATCGGGAAGAAAATATTATGAAAAAGAATAAGAACTTTTGGCAATTTTACTGATAACACAAAACACCGAATTCAGAAATTTGAAAACTTAAATAAAGAATTGATATACAGAACTTGACTATGTTATTTAACCAAACATATATATATATATATATATATATAGTGTATACGGGCAGCAGATCATTGTTCAAACATATATTGATAGTGGTTTTCCAAGCGTAGCTTGGATGAGGCACAAGGCCGAAAGTAAGAGGCACTCAGTGAGGATCGAACTCACTATTTATTCGCAATTGTTCTAGCGAGACAAGCTTGCTAACCATTACAACACCTCGAGGTGCCCACGTATATTGATAAATATAACTGACAACGAATGTCTATTATGGTTTACCATGATCTTTTACAAGAGTTGTACAATGGCTTTAGTTTCAAGAGTAAATAAAGATAAGAACTGTCCAACAATTGAATATTTCTTTATTATATTCGTCATCTATCTAACATATATAAATATGTGTGTGTGTGTGTGTGTGTGTGTGTTTGCACATGGCGACATAGATATCAACACTGCATGGTGTCTGGCATTTCCACGTAATAAGGCATCATCAGATATATCACTTAAAGCGGAAAACCGCCAGTCACTAAGCAATGTTGATTTCTATGTCCACAATGGTTGTCTCTAGAAAAGCTCTCTCCTTAAGATTGATCTTACTTTCCCCCATAAACATATCAGATTTTAAACAATATAATTATATATATATATATATATATATATATTTATATATGTGTGTGTGTGTGTGTGATCTTGTGTCTGTGCATGTAAGTACATATGTATGTATATGTCTATGCTTAATAGATCGTAGATACAAATATATTCTGTTGATGCTGTCTGAATACGTCCGTGTTTCGAAGAGAGAACGAGAAAAATAACGAATGAATTTCTTGCGTATTCGTAACTACTCGGTCGTGAGCCATCAAAAGCAGTTTTTTTTTTCTCCAACGTTGCCAGTCCATTTGGCCACGTGACGCTCTCTTTATTTTGGGCGCCTTTCAACTCCTGTTGTTCGTTAGTTTGTAGCGACGCCATAACAACTGTCCATTGTATTCCAATCATGCGCTTATTGTTAGCGGTAATTAGTCACCATTTGCAATTCAAAAATATCTTCCCTTTGAATACAGATGCCGATTTTCACGCCTGCGCAAGAAAGCAATCGCCGGGGACAAAACTTAAGTTAACAACAACCGTGAAATAAAAACAACAGTCGCAGCAAACAGTGTGAACATGGAAAATATGAAAAAAAAACACTAACTGTGAACAAGAATAGTTGGTAAGTAGGAAAAATAGGAGGAGGGGGAGGAGAAAGTAAAGAAGTAGGAGAAGGGGAAAAAACAGGGGAGGAGAGAAAAAAATGAGGAGGATGAAACAAGGAGGTGGGAGTAAAGAAGAAGGAAAAGAAAAAGGAGAATATAGTATAGAAGAAGAGTTGGGAAATGGAAGGAAGGAAGGAAGGAAGGAAGGAAGGAAGGAAGGTTTGTTGGTCGATTTTTATATGTGGGGATCATTCTACAAGGATCGAACACATTACCAATAGTGAACCATACTGGCCTGGCTATACCTTACTCCACTCCGAGGCAACTGAAGAAGAAGAAGAAGAACGAATGAATGAATGAATGAATGAATGAATGAAAACATAGGGGTAAAAGAGGTGTAGTAAGGGAACAAAACTAAGATGGGGGAGACGGATAAGGAGGAACAGACAAAGACGAGAGTAAGAAGGGAGAGATAGAAAAGGAGAACAAAATAAAGAAAAAGGAAGGGGAGAATGAGAATAGGAAGAAAAAGAAGAACGAAATGATGGAGACAATAAAATAAAAATAAAGCAGACGAGGCGATAGAATAATAATAATACGAAGAAGAAGAAGAAGAAGAAAAGAAGAAGAAGAAGAAGAAGAAGAAGAAGAAGAAGAAGAAGAAGAAGAAGAACGAGTACGAACGAAGGAAAATTAAGGAAGAGAAGATTTTATGTCAGTAAAAGTTTTCTGTGAGGATAAATCAACTTACCCAGGGTGAAGAAGAAGAAGAAGAAGAAGAAGAAGGAGGAGGAGGAGGAGGAGGAAGCCCATAAAAATAAATGTAAATGGAGAAGGTGGAAGAAGAAAAGAAAAGGGGAAATGGAAAGAAAGAAATGGACGGAAAGAGAAAAAGATTAGGCGATTTTACGTCCTTCTGGGACACCTTGTTAAGACCGAAATTCCTAATTAATAATAGTATAAGGAGGGTCGGAGGAGGTAGATGAGGAGGGGGAGGAAAAAGCAAATACAATAGAGTCCCAAAAATCTCTACCAGAAAAATAGGCAATAATTAAATAAACTAGTCCGCTCGTTAAAAAAAAAAAAAAAAATTAATAAAAAACAGGGAATAATGTTTACTAAATATTTTTTACGATTACCACTCACTACACGTTCGTCTCCCCACAACAGCTGTCACAGTGGAAAACTGTAAAATTTTATCATTTTAGAAGGCGGTCCTTTTCATAATCCAAATCAGCGTTTCTCAACCTTTTATAATTCAGGACAGAGTTGCAAAATTAAAACTTCTCGGACTTATATTTTCGATTGACATGAAGAAGAAAGGTGATATTGAATTTATTGCTAGGTCTACTGCTAAAAACACTTGGTTCTCTGTGACTTTCTAGATATTTTTGTTCTCCAGAATCTATCTTAGATATTTATTAGTCTGCCATTCATCCCTGCTTTGATTATTGCTCTAACATGCGGTCCAGTACTCTTGATATATATTTAGAGATTCTTGATAAAACACTAAGAAGAATCGGGATTATTATTGGTCCTGAACTGGCGTTTCGGTTTCAATCACTTTATTACTGCCGTAAAGTAGCCTCCCTGTGCCTTTTCTATATTCATGGTAATTATTCGGATAAACTCTTCGCTATGGTACAAAGACTTTATGAATTTTAGCGGAGTACTAGGCTAACAAACTATCGTCAGTTTATAATTAATCGTGAGTTTATTTTCTCGCACTTCGCGCTGGTGGAAGTATCTTCTGGCTCCATACATTCCAATCAGCTTTGATCTTCTAAAATTTAAATGCAATGTCAATTGTTATCTACTGTTTTTTGATAACTTTCCTTTTGTTCTCGCTCCTTAATAAACTTTCTCTGTTTTCTTATTCTTTAACACTCAGTAACCCCTTGTGTCTTAGTGGCTTTTCTACCTTGCTTGAGGTGTAATGATTAATAATGATGATTTTAATAAAGTAAAATTAACAATGGAATTTGAAAATAAGAAAATAATAAATAAGTGTTCCTGAAATAAGAATTTATTTTTAAGACACTATTTCTACTTGGTGTCTCTAGCTTTTAAAAAATAAAGTTTTGTTTTTTTTTCTAATATAAAAATAATTCATAAATTATACTTTTGTTAATTTCGGGCGCACCTGGCTACCTTTCAGGTTGCACTCAAGTGAATTGATTTAAAAAAAAAAAGCTGATATAAATACAATCTCAAATCGATTTTCGATTTATCAGAATTACCTGTTTTTCGTTACAAATATCAATTTGAAATTGTGATTACGTCCCTGACAACAATTGTTTACTATACACGTAGAGTATCCTTATTTCCAGCTAGAATTGTATTTGAATCCTCACAGTATTTAGTACAGTTGAAGTTATCGCTAACATTTTTGTCGAGATTAACAAACTCTACATTTCATTCAATTTCACAAACCTGTTGAGGATTGGTATGAGTTTGATTTTATCACAAGGTTAAAATGGGAAGAAGACTAGATATTGGGGTTGATCAACAATATTAATTCACAACAATATAAAAAGATGAGCATTCAAAATGAATTAATTGCAAGGCAATTCAATAAGAAACAACAGTATTTTAGGTTTCAATAATAACAATAGTCATTTATATACAATTTATATACATATAGTGAAGTTGTGACTGAATAATGCAAGAATTGACCATGTATTGATTTGATGTCTTAATAATTCACAGTTCAAGATTGTTCATGTATTTAAACAGTTTAAATTGTGTAGAATGGAAAATGTCACTTATGTAGAAATAAATGTTAGTTTGTGTGCATGATTAAAATAGGAAATCAATGTCTTAAGTCTTCAGGAGTTTGTTTACCTTGGGCTGGTCTGAGTTTATCTGGTTGCTGTTTACAATTTCTATTTTGGTAGTGAATTTTATCACTTTTCTTAGAAATTTGTAGATAACGTTCTTGAGAGAGTTTAGAGTTCGTACTTGCATGAATGTTGGTAATGATCTTTAACGTCTGACTGCACGGTTAAGACAAGAGTTCTTGAAGGTCACATTTTGGCAGCAAGGAATGGGACTCGCGAGAGAGAGAGAGAGATTTGTTTATATAAGATGGTGTATCACGTGATCGGCTCAAAACCTTAGTGAGCGGGAAATTTCATTCCTCGCGTGCAGGATATCTGATTTGAGGGTGGAAAAAAAGTTTGTTACCCACGAGGATACGGAAACACTTTTTCGACACTATCAAGACAGGAAAGTGAGAACAAGGCTGTACATATAATAACAGTACTCCAATTTAGGCCTGATCTGGCCTAAAATGAACAGGATAATACGAGGATCCAACGACTTAATGGAGGGGTAGAGAGAACGATTCATTTCTCGTGTATCTCTAGCGATGGATCGTATGTACAAGTTCTACTTGAGGTCAGAGGATGAGTTTAAGGTCCAATGGTCTCTCTCTTCAAGGTTCGATCAGAGATGCTGGAATAGTTTCATTTTATAGTATTAACGAGAGAGTATGGAGGGGGACAATAATCAGACTTTGGGAAAAGGGTTGTAGGGTAGGAAATAACTCTACAATGCAGCGTTGTCAGGAATGGAAAGTAAGGATTGGGCAGCACGAGACCAACACTACCCAGCCAAGCTATGGTAGCAATACCTCGTACTAGGCCTGATCAGATTCTTTTGAATTTCGGAAGAAACTATCATCCATACTGGAATCGATAACAGCTCTTGGATTTGAGAAAACTATTTTATTAACAAATTGTTTTAATATTAGGTTGGTGCAAAAATAATGACGTAATAATGTCGTTTTTTTACGTATTTTTTGACGTCAAAAAACGACATTATTACGGCATTATTTTTGCACCAACCTAATAGAAAGCCATTTTTTTCTGAATTCGAACCGAAATTACTATTAGCTGCTCTGATAGTACCATTAGCTGCCGAATATTTCCTTATAAGGAAAAGGATGATTTACCCTTACCATTCTGAGTTTGCCATCAGCACAGTCTTCTTTACTTGTCTTGTTATGATCATATACCCCGATTAGCTTCCTTGAAATCTGAACACAGACGAAGAGCTGCGCATTCATTGCATCAAAATGTTTTACGTTGTGCGTCATTAATAGTATATGCGATAGACAATGGCTGTTCATTTCACTAACTGAGCATCTCAGTAAATACACATCCAATTCTGTTCCATCTTCAGTGACGAATATTTACTTTTGCATTTGTCTTGTAAATTCAATAAGACAGATTTTGCGTGAGGATTTAATGAAGAAGTCCAGATGAATTTTAATACATTTCAGGTTTTCCAATTAAAATTGTCGCCGCGCAGGCAGTTTCTCTATTACGCTTTATTTGCCTCGTTGACTCACAATGGATAAGTAATTTCCAGAAGTTGCACGGCAATAGAGTGACGTTTCTCGTTTCTCTGTAATCGAAAACAGGGTCCGAAATAAATCTGTGCAATTAACAGGAGAAATCTAGGTAATATAAATGTATTATTTATAAAGTATTTATTTAAAAACTATAAAATATATGGAAGATTTAAAATTCGCTTAGATTGTAATATTAAGCCCAACAGTACCAATTATAATCCAAATGAATGTGGATGTTGGTTATTTTATTTCTTGTTTAGCGGTATATCAACACCTAAATGGGTTAATTAATGCCGAATCTAAATATTTTGTACGTAATTTTATTTCATTTTTAGAGATAAAAATAATAATAAGTCTTACTAATTAACCCATAGCTAGAAGAGTAGAAGAGGTAGAAGAGGTGGATTCATACCTTTCCGAAGGGTATATAAATGCATAATTTGAACTCAGCTCTCAAATTAACAATTCCGATCCATTATCCATTACACCATCCGCACATCCAATCTTACAACATGTGGTATTCCCAAGTGGTTGCTCATTAAGGTACTGACCAGGAACGACGTAACGTAACTTCTGCAATCTTACGGGAACTGGTGTTCCAATGTGATATGGACGTAAGAGATAATCCAATCTCAATGTACTACTGTCAATAGGGACATAATTCTTTATAATATTCACATCACTGTCATGTCAACGTGGTTTACAATATACTGACTGTACTTCTGAACAGAGTTAAAACCACTTGTCAAAGAGAGCATCGTTTTTTGTTTTTTTTGGTTTTTTTTGGTTTTTTTTGTTTTTTTTTTTTTGATGGTTGAAGTCTCAATTAAATTGTTTTTGCGTCAATTTTAGTTGATAATGAAACAATACAAATCATTAAAAATACCTGTTGCCGAATAATTTCCGAAAATTTCAAGAAAATCTTATATGTTTGTAGATTCTTCCTCTGGATTTTGCCAAGAATCTCTAAATATATAACAGGAACACCGGACCATCAGCGACAGCAATATTCAAAATAAGGACAAATGGTAGACATATAAATATGTGGGACAGATTTCGGCAAGTAAATGTAGTAGTCCGACATTGTGAACCAACTTTCCTATCTGCAGATCTAACAACTGATTCAATATAATCTTCCCACTTCATATCAAATGAAAATTTCATCCCGATAAGCCGCAACGAGTCACCCTCCTGGACGTTAACATTAGCCATTCTGGTGGAAGACAGAAAAGGGTTTTCAGACGATTAAAAGATAGCCGTTTCATTTTGAGGGCGGTAAAATTAACAACACCTTCCTTGTGAAAATTAACAACAGATTTGTAGATAATTTCTGAGATCATCTGCCAATATGCCCTAATTCGAAAAGATCAGATTTACTATTAAGACAATTGTAAATATTCATGTCACCAAAATAAGTAGCGAGTTTTAAGGCGTTCTCCGTTGCATACATAGAATGCAATGCAGTTTGTTTTATGGTATAGTATGCCGAGCGTGATCATCTCGTCTTAAACTGTCTTCGTTTCAAACTCCTGAAATTTAATTTAAAAGACGGTGAACACAAGCGTTAAGACATTCAATGGCTATCAATTTAATATTACAAAATTATCATTGAGAGAAAGACGAATAAAATAAACGTATTTTAACAACTTAACCTCTTCAAAATTACAAATATTACGACATTTTCTTTTGTTTGAATTTTATGGATGCAGCATTATTCAAATTATTAAACACGGACTGTTTTCCCATCTTTTTGTTGTTATCACAACGTTTCAGTCGATTTACCACCTGACGTTCATCAGGTGCTTGTTGATCGGGTTACGCTTTCCCAAACTTCTTTTTTTTTAAATCATTTCACGCAAGACAATAAAACCACTAAGATGCAAGTGATTACTGAGTGTTAGTGAATATAAGAAAAGGAAATAAAAACACTATTAAGGAAAGAGAATAAAGAACAAGAATTAAGTAAACACATGATAACGATTGGCATTGCATGTGAATTTTTGAAGATCAATGTTGATTGGAAAGCAAGTCAGAACAGAGTTCCACAATCGAAGAGTACGATAAAAGAAATTATTAGCATAGAACTTACGGTTGCATCTAGAATTAAACCAGGGATATACTGTCACTAAATTCATAAATAGTTGATTTAATCCACTAGGCTTCAATAGCAGTGGATAACTTTATAAACAACCTGGCTGACATGTACCTAGTATCTACACACGGACTTGATAACTCATTTGTTCCAGCATTTATCTAACTTTGATTGTTTCAATAAAATGATTTCAAATAAACACTTTCCAATGGTCGGTTCAGTGTACCAGACCAGAGAGTACCTGATTCTACCTCCCATGATGTAGCCGTACAAGAATCAGACAAAGAATGAAGTATCGTTGCCAAATCTTGACTGGAGTCGCACAATCCTCACATTCCAACAACAACAGATTAAATATTTTACACTGTACAACATCTTTCTCTACATACGGAAAGTCAGAACTCCCAATCTCTACTCTAACGCTACTCGCTGGAAAATCTTCTGCCGAACTATATTACTGTTGTGGATTCCGGGGGTGGAATCCTGCACAAATAAATAACCAACGCCAGCAAGTGAAATAGAAAAATGTGTGTATTAAACGTAAGAATACAAACTTGAAATGAATATTAGTAGTCCAGGAATGCGGGTTAATAGAAAAGTATATGTACAACTCTTTGTAAGTGAAGCCGCAATTATCTCTCTTTCTGGACTCTCGTATAACTGTGGGTGAACACCCGGTCTCGACGTTTTTGTCACGCTATCTCTCCGTAGTATAAGTATACTTTGAACGAGTCCATCTTGTGTACAAAGGGCGAGACCCACAATAATTACCTAGTCCAAATATTTCAGTCATTTGCTTCTAGAACCCGCCATGCCACGTATAAAGGATTGAACCATAATCATTCCATCCGTAGCACATTGGAAACAAAGAAGTTCCATTCTGACAGCCTCCTTACAATGGTCGCTTTTTCTAGTGCTGATTCCCAGCGGGCGGGAGGATGCTTCTCCGATTACTTCAATCTTATCCTCTCCCAGTCCAGAGCCAACATATTCCCAATAATCTACAATTTTTACATTTGAGTGTCTCTTGGATCTTGTCGTGGGGTAGTCTCAACTGTATTTCAACGGTTTCTTTTCAACAAAATGCAGGCCATAATTAGTACCCTTCTCAAAATTCCTATCTAGTTTGAAGATTAAATTATTTATGACTGTATAGCCTGATTTTCTCATATGTAGTAATTTACAAATATCTATGAATTATTTTTTTTTCTTTGTGAATGGCGTTTAAAGGGAAAAAATGAAAGATGTTTTTTATTAGCTAAACGTGGTATTTAAAACTAAAGGAAATGTTTGCTAAAAAATATAGCTACTTGAATCCCACTTAATTTCCAACATTATTATTTGCTGCCACACAAATGATTCATATTTATTAGGGACTAAAGAACAATCTTCATTTTTCTTTTCTTTTTTTATCATACATACCCACTTCTTCTTCTGTCTTCTTCTTCTTCTGTCGTCTTCTTCTTCATCTTTTTCAGCTTCTTCTTCTTCTTCTTTCTCTATTTTATTCTTTGTGTTATGTGCGTTCTTTTCTGCTTAATTTTTTTTTTCGTTCACCCTTTTCCTTCGTCTTTTTTCACCTTCTTCCTCTATTTAATTTTTCCATCTTGTTCTTCAATCTTTTATTTTTCTTACACCTTTTTCTTTGTTTACCTCTACTTTCTTCAGCTCTTCTTCATCGTGTATCGCTTCTTCATTCGTCTTTTTCTGTTCTTAAAGGTTAATTCCTTATTCCTCGGCTTTTCTGTCGTTTCTTCCCCCCGCCTTCTCCGGGTCTATATTTCTTTTTCTCTCGCTCTCCTTAGCTATACTAATTTTTTTTCCATCAGTTGTTCTACTTTTTCCTTCTTTTCGTATTCTTTGTTTTATTTTTTATTTTTATTTTTTTTTTCTTGCTCCTTCTCGACCGCCTTCTTCCTCTCCTGCACATTTTAGTATCCTATTTGCCCACCCCGGTGGGGTCCACTTGCTCCATCTTCAGCACCGACCCATATTCTTCTTACTTCCTTCTCTAATCTTATTTACGCCCCTTTTTATTTTCTTGTCTTTATATCTTCTCTCTCTCTTTCTCCACAGTTCTGTATTTATTTATTTTCTTCTTCATTTCTTCTTTTTTTTTTAAACTTTTCTTTATCATTTTTCTTCCTTTTTCAACTGTCATCAATCGATTTCACTCTTTCGCAGACTTAAAATTCGTCTCTTCTTGGAATTTGATTGTGCAAAACACTTCTTACTGCGAGAAAGCATCAAGGAAAACGAAAAAAAACTAACGGCATTTAATTCCTCTTTCTTATTCTTATCGATAGATTTTTGACTGGCTACTAATTAATTTAGGAAATTTTGACAAGAGAAAATAAAATACGGCTTTTACTATATCTCTATTCATCAAGAATAATGACAGAACAAATAGATAATCAAACGTGATTTAGATTTAATAGATTCTGTAGAAAATCAAAACAGAATCCAAGAACCAACTATTGCAGCTAAAAATATGAAAAAGAAAGCCAGAAAGCTCTTGAACAGATGAAACAACGCTGCCATGCCAAACTTCTTCATGTCCAATATCCAGAACGTACTGATAAAACCGATCTTGAGAAAGCTAACACTCATTAATGGTTACGAGCATCTGGATTAAATCTGAAACGGAAGGCTTTATTCTTGCAGTGTAAAACCAGAATATTTTCACTAGAAACTTTCAGGCAAATATAATACATAATAATGTGGAATGAAAATGCTGGTTCTGTGACAAATATCAGAAAACCATACACTATATAATCTCAGGATATTTTTGCGTCAAATGAATATAAAAATAGAGTGGGGCAATACTTATACTGGACAATGTGCAGTATAGGAAAAGATGTTTATAAATACTGGTATGACCCTCAATCAGCATCGGTTACAGAAATAGAAGACATCCTAATTCAATGGGATTACACAATCTTTACAGACAGGAAGATTGAAGGAAATAGGCCGGACATAATTGTCAAAAAACCGAAAAGAAACACTTATCTATTAATTGATATGGCTTGCCCAGCGAACTCTAACATAGCAACCAAGGAATTTGAAAAACTCTCGAAGTATAAAGACCTGGAAATCGAAATAGAAAAAAAACTGGAAATTGAAAACAACCTGGGAATGATGAAAAGGGTAAACGACAATATATTGAAAATATCCCTGGAAATCCTAGCTTAAGAGAAATACAAAAATTGTCTTGATAATACAGCTCGCTCACTAAGAAAGACTTTGTCCATGTAACGCTAGTGATGTAGCCACAAAAATAAACCACGACCTGCATTAAGTCTTCCCGCAGACACTGTAGGTAGTGTGACTATAATAGAAATCGAAATATATTATTATTATTATTATTATTATTATTTTTATTTTCTTTGCTTTCTGGCGTTTACACATTTCTTTCCGGGTCCCACCCAGGGACCTAAGGTTAGAAATGGCATCATGACACTTTTCACTGACAAAAAAAAAAAAAAAAAAAAATTACATAGATAGAGCCCTTCGTAAAGTGTGGGCTGTACTTGTCAGAACAATTTTTTGTATCTCCTTGAGGCATGGGCTTCCAGGAATCCCTGCAATTAGTCTACTGCAATCTTTTCCAACCAGTCCTAGGGCTCCAACTACAACAGGGATTGTTGATGTTCCCATATGCCACATTTTCGAGACCTCTATTTCAAGGTCCTTGTATTTTGACAGCTTTTTGAATATCTTCAAAGATACATTGCAGTCAGCAGGGACTGCCATATCAATAAGGAGGCACCGTTTTTGTTTGTGGTCTTTAATAACAATATCTGGTCGGTTGGCCTTGATTGTTCTGTCAGTGTGAATTGTGTAGTCCCATAGAATTGTAACAGGTCCTATCTCCGTAACTGGGCCTGGGTGGTGTTGGTACCAGTTTCTTTCAGTTTCCTTCCCGTAGAAGTTGCAGATTTTCCAGTGCAGATATTGGCCCACTCTGTCATGTCGGGTTTTATATTCAGTGGGTGCCAACATCGTGCAACCTGATACAAGATGATCAATCGTTTCTGGATATTTATCACAGAATCTGCATTTTGGGCTGACACAATATTTTAGTATATGTGCTTGATAATTCCTAGTTAGCAAGCATTGGTCCTGCGCAGCAAGGATAAAACCTTCAGTTTCCGCTTTCAACCCTGCACTGCGTAGCCACTGATGGGTACGGGTTTTGTCTACATCAGCTTGGTTGATACGGGCAGGGTATTGGCCATGAAGCGGTTTATCTTGCCATCGCTTCTGTATCTGGTCGGTTGCATTCGTCTTTGCTGTCTTTTTCAAGTATTTTGCAGTTTCAGCCGGTGTATTGTGCTGTAGTTGCATCTCTACGCCCATTTGAAGCTCCAGTTTGAATTTGTTGGCTTCTTTCATTACGGAGTAAAGACGCTTACTACTTTCATGTTCCTTGACGCATACCATCATCCAGTCTTCTGTAGTTTCCAAGTATTTTTGGAGGCCAATTGTTGTAGTTTTGTAGGACAGTTCTAGTTGAACTAATCCTCTGCCTCCTTCGGATCTGGGCACATACAGACGATCAACATCAGCTTTGGGATGATGCATGCGATAGCAAGTGAGAAGCTTTCTCGTTTTGGCGTCCATTCGCTTAATTTCAGCTATGGTCCAGTTAAGGACATTAAAGCTGTAATGCACCACTGGGACAGCCAATGTGTTTATAGCTGATATTCTATTTTTTGAGTTTAGTTCAGTATTTAGTATCAGACGTACACGCCTGTAGTACTCTTTTCTTATTTTTTCTTTCATTTGGGTGTGTTGTATGCCATCTCCTTCGCTAATTCCTAGGTACTTATAAGCTTCTTCATGCTCCAATTCCCTAATCTTTGTTACAAAATCTAAATCTATTGAGGGTGTTTCTGTAATTCTACCTTTCTTGAATGTTACTTTTGCACATTTATCTAATCCGAAGTCCATACCTATGTCGTCACTAAAGTATTTTACAATATTGAGGAGGCCTTTCAACTCATTGTCGTCTTTGGCAAAGAGTTTGAGATTATTATTATTATTATTATTATTATTATTATTATTATTATTATTATTATTATTATTATTAATCTTGAAGTGGAAATCTAAAAAATGTAGCACATACGGACATCAATAATTCCAGTTCTAGATAGATGGAACCCTTAGGGTAAATAGAAAAGTTTCCGTATAGACTCATTGAATGGATTCCTGACTGTCCATGCCTTAAAGAAATACAAAAAAAAAATTACTCACAAGTCCTGCTTACACATTACGAAGATCTTTGTCTATGTAAAATATGTGATCTTATTTTGTTTTTTTATAAAAATGATCAGTGGAAAATGTCATGAAGCCATTTCTGACCTTAGGTCTCTGGTTGGAACCCGGAAGGAAAAGTGTATACAACAGAAATCCAAGGAGCTAATGATAATAATAATAACAACAACAACAACAACAACAACAACAACAACAAAAACAACAACAACAACAATAACAATAATAATAATAATAATACGAAAACAATTAGAAGGAAACAGAAAAGATAAAATAAATATTATGGTAATGTTAATGACAATATAAGCCGTTTCTTTATAAAGAAAACATTTGTTATTCACTAACCGAGAAGCCAGTACTGCTGTCATAAAATGTATTACTGGTCATTTTGCTATAAAATGTACTGTTGCTAATTTTTTTTAGATAAAAATGTATGCTTGTATTTTTATAGTTTCATAATGGTCTGCTTTTGTTTGGGAGTTCACTATTTGTCCATAAATGGGACACTAAGAGGTGCTACCACCCCGGGTCATGATGGTCCTTGGAACAACAGCATTTAAGAGGTGGTTCCTCACTCCTTAAAACAAAAGAAAACAACGATGCATATTTATACGTTCAGTAGCAACAACGTGTCCATAAATGTTTGCACCAACCGATCATTACCTTTTTTTCAATAAGCACAAACCAGTCCTCGAATAAGCGCCGCTGGTCTCTGAGTACTCCCATCAGGGTTAATATCCTGTACCTGCGATGCTCGTTCTTTATTATGGTTGAGGGATCGCGTGTGCCATTAATCTCAAGAGAGAAACTGTTTGGATTTCTAACTCCTGAAGGGCCTCCTATGGTGGCAAGATCGAGGATGAAGGACTAATTAGAACTCGACCTACCTCGAAGAACCCAACTGGGAAAATAAACAAAGATCTACACGCTCTCAACAGCCAAACCTACGGAAGAGAGCGGCTCCTGTCGAACTGGTGTAACTATGGCTGACTATGACAGAGCAAGCATCCAGCATGTTTACCAGATCTCGCCTATCTCAATCCCTTCTTTTGCCGCCAGTGATGCGCTTCTGGACAAGTGTGTCGGATTCTCCGTCGCGCAGAGATGTCCACCAAACTCTAATCCACGCGAATGGCCTTGTTAAACTTTCTTTCTACCAGTCTTCAACAGATGCAGCGGCGATGGTTCTGCGGACAACGGGGAGCTGGAGTCCCATAACATCCTGTGTTCATTTACTCTAAGATTAAAAGTGCATTATATTTAAATTATATATTTATAATCCCTTTTTACTTCTTTTGGAGTTTTCTGGTGCATTTTGTTGTATTCTACGCTTTTTCTACAGCTACGTCCGTAATCGATCTCTCATTTCTCTGCATTGTGTAATAATCAGTGCACATTCATGTCCAAGGAGACGCGTCTTATCTTCTCCTCACATTGTCCATATATTTTTATTTCAGATTATGATTGCTCAGAAGTTTAGGTGCTGCATTAGGGTTCTTCCATTCCCGCAGTTTCACTCATAGAAACTCAAGAGGGCGATGATTGCTTCCGCAGTCGGCACTTGGGTAGGTTTTGCAGTAAATCATAGCATTCCTGAATCTTTTGTTGATGGTTATATAATCAATTTGGTTTTTAGTTTCTCTTCCTGGACTCCTCCATGTCCATAGGCGTCTCGGATAATCTTGGAACCATGTGTTGACTATTACTTGGCCATTGGCTGTGTGCCATTGGATCCATTTTTCTCAGCGTTTGTTGCGGGTTCCTAGTACGAATCTTCCTGCTATATACTCTGCCATTTCCCTGCCTACTTTGACGTTAGATCTCCCAGCATAATAACGATTTTACTTTCTACCGGTCTTCAACAAATGCAGCGGCGATGGTCCTGCGGGCAACGGGGAGATGGTTTAGTCCGCTGGAGTCCCATAATATCCTGTGTTCATTTACTCTGAGATTAAAAGTGCATTATCTGTCTTTCTGCACTCAATTATCACCGTTGTGTTATCTCCTGTCTCTATCTGTAATTTGTTTTTGCCTATTGAAATATCTTTTAAATTATATATTTATATCCCTTTTTACTTCTTCTTTTGGAGTTTTCTGATGCATTTTGTTGTTATTCTACACTTTTTCTACAGCTACGTCCGTAATCGATCTCTTATTTGTTTGCATTGTGTAATAATCAGTGCACGTTCATGTCCAAGGAGACGCATTTCTCAATTTTAAAGAATTCGCTTTTTTAAAAAAAAAAACTGTCAGTAAAAAATCATGAATTCTATCGTTCTTTTATACAAATCTCTCAATTCCTTTCTTGTCCAATTTCGGAAGGGTCCCGAATATTTAATTATTGATACTGCCTGTGTATTTTATGGTTGAAATTGCGTCCGGAAAACTTTGTTCTGTGGAATTATTGTGATTTATGTAATTCCTGAACAATCATGTCTACATCCGCTGCCTGGGGTTTACCTCTAGAGATCGCTCGGACTTTTCTTTCGTAATAACCGCAGAACGATGCCACGCCAAGTCAGTCAGTCTTAATTCTTCCTCGTGTTTGTAATTAACTGGTTTTCTTTTCAATGATCTTCTGCTACAAGTTAGGTCGATATCTGACAGATTCACTTTCTGATTATTATGTCCGTGTCTTTTCGCGTGGAGAGAGTGGTCGGTCTGGAGGCCCTACAAACTGCACACTGGTAAAGTAAGGGTGGAGTTTAACTAAACGAAAGCCAATATACCCATCAGGACATCTAGGCGAACTGCTAAAGATTTTGAGTAAAACGGCGCAAAAGTATTTCCCTCAGAAGGTCTCTAAGGTTGTGCTTATGCATCTAGACGTGATTCCTATGTCGTCTTTGCTGCACCACACTTCAAACAAAAACAAAAAACACAACCGTCTTCACTCTTACCCATGGATAATGTCAGGACAACGACAAACAAACAAATAGGTGATATTGTATGGGATATTTAGCTGTATTCATCTTTACTTCACCGAACCAAAACATGTATATGCTAACACCTCCATTTAATTATGCTCGGTATATTATTATTATTATTATTATTATTATTATTATTATTATTATTATTATTATTATTATTATCTTTGATTTCTAGCGTTTACACATTTCTTTCCAGGTCCCGCCCAGGGACCTATGGTTAGAAATGGCATCATGACACTTTCCACTGACAAAAAAAAAATTACATAGATAAAGCCCTTCGTAAAGTGTGGGCTGTACTTGTCAGAACAATTTTTTGCATCTCCTTGAGGCATGGACGTCCAGGAATCCCTTCAATTAGTCTACTGCAATCTTTTCCAACCAGTCCTCGGGCTCCAACTACAACAGGGATTGTTGATGTTCCCATATGCCACATTTTTGAGATTTTTATTATTATTATCATTTTTATTTTCTTTGCATTCTGGCGTTTACACATTTCTTTCCGGGTCCCACCCAGGGACCTAAGGTTAGAAATGGCATCATGACACTTTTCACTGACAAAAAAATAAAATAAAATAAATAAATAAAAAAATAAAATAAAAATTACATAGATAAAGCCCTTCGTAAAGTGTGGGCTGTACTTGTCAGAATAATTTTTGTATCTCCTTGAGGCATGGGCTTCCAGGAATCCCTGCAATTAGTCTACTGCAATCTTTTCCAACCAGTCCTAGGGCTCCAACTACAACAGGGATTGTTGATGTTCCCATATGCCACATTTTCGAGACTTCTATTTCAAGGTCCTTGTATTTTGACAGCTTTTTGAATATCTTCAAAGATACATTGCAGTCAGCAGGGACTGCCATATCAATAAGGAGGCACCGTTTTTGTTTGTGGTCTTTAATAACAATATCTGGGCAGTTGGCCCTGATTGTTCTGTCAGTGTGAATTGTGTAGTCCCATAGAATTGTAACAGGTCCTATCTCCGTAACCGGGTCTGGGTGGTGTTGGTACCAGTTTCTTTCAGTTTCCTTCCCGTAGAAGTTGCAAATTTTCCAGTGCAGATATTGGCCCACTCTGTCATGTCGGGTTTTATATTCAGTGGGTGCCAACATCGTGCAACCTGATACAAGATGATCAATCGTTTCTGGATATTTATCACAGAATCTGCATTTTGGGCTGACACAATATTTTAGTATATGTGCTTGATAATTCCTAGTTAGCAAGCATTGGTCCTGCGCAGCAAGGATAAAACCTTCAGTTTCCGCTTTCAACCCTGCACTGCGTAGCCACTGATGGGTACGGGTTTTGTCTACATCAGCTTGTTTGATACGGGCAGAGTATTGGCCATGAAGCGGTTTATCTTGTCATCGCTTCTGTATCTGGTCGGTTGCATTCGTCTTTGCTGTCTTTTTCAAGTATTTTGCAGTTTCAGCCGGTGTATTGTGCTGTAGTTGCATCTCTACACCCATTTGAAGCTCCATTTTGAATTTGTTGGCTTCTTTCATTACGGAGTAAAGACGCTTACTACTTTCATGTTCCTTGACGCATACCATCATCCAGTCTTCTGTAGTTTCCAAGTATCTTTGGAAGCCAATTTTTGTAGTTTTGTAAAGATAGTTCTAGTTGAACTGATCTTCTGCCTCCTTCGGATCTGGGCACATACAGACGATCAATTATTATTATTATTATTATTATTATTATTATTATTATTATTATTATTGTAGCATAAAGGCATATGAGAAGAAGAAGAAGAAGAAGAAGAAGAAGAAGAAGAAGAAGAAGAAGAAGAAGAAGAACCAGACAAATAAAAATGAAAAATGATTGCACGTAAAGACAGTGCAGAGAATTTATTACTTAACTGGTTCGTTTTCAACCCTTTGCAAGTTATTTTAAGCCAGAATCTTTAATTGTAAGAATTTATTTTGTAGAAAACCATGGTGCAATGATATAAGTCTTATTAATTAGTCCACAGTGGGCAGGAGAAGAGGTACATCCATACATTTCTCAAGGGGATTTGCGCGTAATAATATAACGAACCCAACTGGAATTGGAACTTGCACACTTTCCGATTAACAATTTCGAGCCATTATCTATTATACCACCCGCCTATCCAAGCTTAGAGCAACGAGTATTCGCATGCGATCGGCCATCTAGACACTGATCAAGCTCGACGTTGCTTAACTTCGATGATCGTACGGGGGTCGGTGTTTCATTGTGATGTGACCGTAAGCCAAAGTGCAGAGGGAGTGGCTCCAATGATAAAATGAGTAAAGAAAATGTCATTGTGGTACAGGAAGAACAAAATAATAATGCTACTTCTAACAACAACAACAACAACAACAACAACGATAACAACAACAACAACAACAACAATAACAACAACAACAAAAAAAACAATAACAATAACAATAATAATAATAATAATAATAACAACAACAACAATAACAACAACAATAACAACAACAACAATAATAATAACAATAAAATAATTCTGTTTTGGAAAAATAATGAACGGAAAAGAAGCCAAAACGAGAAAAAATGGAATCGACAACTTTAAACTGCTAAAAGGAATTCAAATTGTGCTGTCAATTCGTGCGAAAAAAATATAATGGAAGGAATCAAAATATGCAACACTACTGGATAAATTTTTACTTGGAATTCAAATTGAATTTGTTTGTTTTTATTGTCTGTGTTATGGCGTCATTTGATTATAGTGTTGAAGTAGTGCCGAGGATCCATACAGATTATAGTTATCTACAAGCAAAACGTGTGAACAGAATATTTAAAATGAATCAACTTTGTATTCATATATATATATATATATATATATATATATATATATATATATATATATATAAACTACATTGCTCGATGTTCCTTACCGTATACAAACATAAAACATTTATATGGGAAGTAAATTCGACACACAAACGTTTAATAACAGAGAATTGTTCACAATAAAGATATATTCTCCAGCATTTGCTAATCATTTAACCCAAAGCAAGACAATATAGCCACTAAGAGGCTTTTTCTGGGTTTTACAGAATTCGAGAAAAGTTTTTTAAAAAAAAGAACACTATTTAGGAGAGAGAAGAACGACAATTAAGACAATAATGATTGTCATTACATTTAAATTTTTAGATCAAATTTGACAGGGAAGCAAGAAGTCGGAAGAGATTACCATTTAGCATAGAACTCCCGGTTACATACAATCCTTTCAACTGTAAAATGATCGAATCTCGCCGTCAATCTAGTTCTGCTCTTATATTCATGAAGTCTACGTACCATAGACAATTACCAAGAAATTATTTATAGAAAAAGCACAGGGAAGCTAATTTCTGGCGATGAGAAAGTGGCTGAAGCGTTAGTAATAAAAGAATAATCCCGTCAATTCTTTGTTTAAAAATTTCCCCAAAACAGAGCTGCAGTTATTTTGCAAATTACACAGTATTATGTTATATATCAACCAAGGTGGAGAAATCAAAGACCAGTAAAGTATGAGATACGAGTTCAAATTTCGATGGTTGTCAGCAATTAAGTGAATACAAGGCATTCGAATGAAATTCGAACTCGGCTGTCCGCTTCTCAATTAAAGCCGCTATCCATTACTCCACCTACCTCTCATATATATATATATATATATATATATATATATATATATATATATATATATATATATATATATATATATATATATATATATATATATATATATATATATATATATATATATATATATATATATATATAAACTATAATTATATATATATAAAACTATGATTCCAACACGCTACATAAGAGTTCTCATGTTTAAAAACAAGACCTGAAAACTTCAGTATAATTATTTGAATTAAAGTAAGCTCTGTTCCATCTTCAAGCGAATTTTTTGGGGGGAATAACTTATTATATTTCTGCTCTACTTTGTATCGAGCACTATTTTTTTTAATAATAACTAAAATACTAAAGAACTTTGGATTATTTACCTAACGAGTTCTTTCCTATTTTCTATATATTTTTCACATATACATATATATATATATATATATATATATATATATATATATATATATATATATATATATATATATATATATATGCAGCATATTTTAATTTAAACATGTTACATTGAATAATATAGATATATTGTACATATATATTTTTAAGCTGATCCTTTCTCGTTGTCTAATCAGTT